>OY759267.1:49024972-49104972 GCA_963662155.1 Lamellibrachia columna
CGTCTAAATCCGTCGAATGTCAGAGCGTCGCCGCCAACATCGGGCAATGTCACAGAACAATAGCCGCCCATCCATTTCGAGTTGTCCACGCCACTAATTCCCGCCAGCGCGCCTTCCTGGAGCCTCGCTGGTTTCCGCAGTAGGGAGGCAGTGGCGTGAACCGGTCGTATCACTCAGTTTAATGCGGCTTCACCAATGCTATCGCACCACGTCTCGGTATCTATTTCTAAAGGTCGTAGATTTATTTCTGGCAAACTGATGCCTACGTCAAACCAAAGAAACGCGTCACAATTGTTTGACCAGGTGAAACGTACGTACGTCACTAACACGCGAGTTGTGATAGAGTTGTATATATTCATCACACAGTCATACGGTATTTTTTATCATAAGAAGACATCACGCAATACATTTGAATGAAGGCTGCATCACACACGACAGAAACGACAAAAACGACAAAGCCGTTATAGTAAAACAATTACTATTATTGGGGGGTTGTCATAAAAGCTGTGGAAATGTAAATGACGGCATAGCGACAACAAAATTAAATAAACAGAAATGGGTGGGACATTGAACAATAACTCATGATGACGAGCGGTGGGACGGGCTAATAGAGTGGCAAACATTTTTTATGGGAAGAATAGACAAGGAATACATAATGCGAAATGTGGGACGAAATAACAAAGATCGCAGGGACATTGGTGCGGAACAATGAAGCATGAGGCGGGACATAATGGCGTTGTTTGGAAGAGATGTGGACATAGATGAGATGACTGAAGCTGATGACGACAATGCCATCACAATTGGGATGTTTCCAACATGTCGTATTTACCACCAGTGCAGTCTGGTATGCTTTCACGACCTGCTAAAATTGCTTGCAGGCTAACCTTAATCAGTCCAGTGGCGAGTTCTTATTGAGACATATGCACATGCATGTAACGGGACACGATCGTAGCATTTGCACACAACTTGCACAGACGAGATTGGTGTTACGTCTCCATCACAACTCGCCTTCTGTTTAATCATGTGTCCATGCATCGCTAACACAAATGCTGCCGGTCCCACGAAACTCCTGCCCGACTACACACACCCATTGCCGTCTGTTTTACAATGCCGACGACGCCACAATCAGCGTCCGTGTTTGTTTGGCCGAGTGTGATTTGCGGCTATCGACTGCATGTGAATATCTCCATCAGAAGCAATATTGATCTGGACGACATTTATGGTGTCGTAAATGCAGTTTAACACGACCGAAATGTCGTGCTTGCGCGCAGTGGTTTGACAGTATTGGCCACCTTTGGATGAACGCGCTGACAGCGCCTATGGAAGAAGGTCATAGCGACATTGATTAATAATTTTTTTCTACGGTGATACGATTTACTAGAATCCTGGGGGACAGTATTCGTGGCAGTTGCCGTGAGTCATTTCGTGTCGGGAAATAAAAGCCGCCATAAACTGATTTGCCATTATCACAGCATAACGACATTAAATGGTATAGATTGTCACTTGTCGCTGAACAATGACAGCAACATATGGGATTAAGTAACTCGATGATGTCCATAGTGTCGCCTTCACGACACCGGTGACATTATCGCCGTGACATTACGTCATTTTAGCCACACTCGGGGACGTCTTAATTCGTAAAAACGACGCATCAACGAGAGAAGTTGGCACGTCAAACACTGGGCTAGTAACTGAAGAAAATCATTTAGTAATCTACACTAGACAACATGAGATACAAATAAATGCAACCAGTAATAAATAAGGACAACGTGCACCGCCAAATTAGTATTGGTGTGTGTGTGTGTGTGTGTGTGTGTGTGTGTGTGTGTGTGTGTGTGTGTGTGTGTGTGTGGCGCGCGCACGTGCGTGCGTGCGTGCGCGTGTTTGTGCGCGTGTTTGTGCGCGCGTGTGTGTGCGCGTGTGTGTTATTATGTTACCCGAGTCCTTAGTTCCAAAACACGCCACCATATTTCAGCTGGAAGGGTATATTAATGTGACATTAAGAAGTGTGTAGCTGGCCGTGTCGCTGGCCGTGTAGCTGGCTGTGTAGTTGGCCGTGTAGATGCGATACATATATATTCCTGCCTGAGCTAAGCAATAGTTCCGTTGCGACCGGTTGGCGCGCTAGTGTAGGCGAGCGTTGCTCCGACCTGACGGCCGCCCGCTGAGCTACGGATGGATGCGGGAGTTATAAATCAAGACAACCGATTCGGGAGATTTCATCAGGTTCTAGGAGAGGCAACAGCTGGATGCCTCGGGAGATTGGTGCTCTCATAGGAGTGGCATAGGGCGTGCAGGGTTGTTAAGCCAACGGAAGGGCGTCTCGAACGATGGGCGCATTTAAAAAATAAACCAGAAGGACATCTCCAGGGATGTATGACGTATTAATAACCAAAGGGCTCAGCTAATGTGACATATGATGGCAGTGACATATGTGACATATGATGGCAGTGACAGAGAACTATATTAACGCACATTTCACGCTTCATATATTTTCCAGTATTCTGCTAGAACATGTAGGATAATCACTTCAGGAGTCGGCAGATGTTAGCATTAATCGTTTAAAAGGAATCCTCAATAAACACTGGAAGGCTAACCTCAACAAGTTGGCGGCTGAAGTTACGAACATCCACTTTCCTATTCTAGATTCCACCGGTGCTTACGTCATCGCGCACTAACGTTGTATTTACGGCAATTGCTACTTTTATCTGCCCGCCTGTCGTAGGATCTACTAGCGACACCTGTCGTCATTATTGCTCTAGTGTAATGTTATACAGCCTGCCATCCGCAGTTCCGTTTTTATGCGTCCTATATTTAACAACGAAAGCTGTGTTTTCAATTGTTTGTGGCTTTCACACAGCTCACGTCTCGCGTTTATAGCAACCGGTGCCTCGGTGAGCCTTTGTTACATGATATTGAGGGCTGAGTATATCAGCGATTAATGCATGGTTAACGGCCGTCCACCAAGGCTTATCGAATGCTATTGATGAAAGGATGAATGGCGATAATAACATAAGTCTGTCGGGCAAAATAACCAGCGCTTTTTACGATTTTCGTAACGGATAGTGTAATGGATAGTCAGTGAAGTTTACTGTGTTGTTTGTAATTTTATGTTTGTAAAATTGGTAACATTGTTTGACCAACTACTCCTACTCTACGTAGACATCAAGGCCCAGCCTCCCTGAACCGTTGTCTACGCAGACATCAAGGCCCAGCCTCCCTGAACCGTTGTCTACGTAGACATCAAGGCCCGGCCTCCCTGAACCGTTGTCTACGCAGACATCAAGGCCCAGCCTCCCTGAACCGTTGTCTACGCAGACATCAAGGCCCAGCCTCCCTGAACCGTTGTCTTCGCAGACATCAAGGCCCAGCCTCCCTGAACCGTTGTCTACGCAGACATCAAGGCCCAGCCTCCCTGAACCGTTGTCTACGCAGACATCAAGGCCCAGCCTCCATGAACCGTTGTCTACGCAGACATCAAGGCCCAGCCTCCCTGAACCGTTGTCTACGCAGACATCAAGGCCCAGCCTCCCTGAACCGTTGTCTACGCAGACATCAAGGCCCAGCCTCCCTGAACCGTTGTCTACGCAGACATCAAGGCCCAGCCTCCCTGAACCAAGGCACCTTGTCGACGGCTGTTCCTCGACTCAGCCTGGCGGGATACCTTCCAAAACCGACTTGAACCATTAACATGACTGGAACAACAAATGCGTGGCAAATGAAGATCTGGTGTCAATCATCAGACGCCAGTGCTACCAAGAGGTTCGCACCGGTATCACAAATCGTGGTAGATAAACAACTCACGAATGTGAAACCTTCCAAAGCCTACCTGTATACACCGGGCGCCCGCGTCTGCACGTTGGTGGGGCTTGGTTTTTGCACGTGGAACGCGTTTTGTTTCCAACAACACCGAGGCAAGCCAACAGACTCTGACACACGTGGTGATTATTTAGACACCCAAGAAATACTGCTGATCCTCCCCATCTGCGACAGGTTTACATTCCTGCGCGGACGGTACGTTGAGGTTTCATCGACAGTGCATACGGATTTTGTATTACAGTCTCGGTGGAAGCTCTTACGCTATGTTTACGTAGGGATCCGACGCACTGTTTCGCATCTGCGCCGAATTACTACTAGTCTTGTTAGGTGCAGTCCGAGTGCGTGTACAAATATGATGATCGATTTGTTTAGAGAGCCTGTAGGAAAGTACTTTAACATTGCTCACGGAAATAATAATAATACTAATAAATCACTTTTAAAACTGAAATAAACTGTTAAATAAGATTGTAATGCTAACTTTCCTGTTTTACCTCGATCGCAGGGTAGGCGAATCAGATAGGTGGCAAATTAAAGTATCGTATGCTAATTAGTTCTTAATTGTGATTTAACTACCAGAATTCATGCTAACGATAATTGGCTTTACGGTGCCAAGGATTTGCCCGCACGTGCACGAAAGTATATATTCAAAACTAAAATAATCGGATGCCAAATATGCACTGTGGCAAACCAAACTCACGACACAATGAAAGTGCCAACTAGTGCCTAGTTAACAACACACGATAGTCCAGGTAATAACACCAGATAACCCAGGCAATGACACAAGATAGTCCAGGTAATAACACCAGATAACCCAGGCAATGACACAAGATAGTCCAGGTAATAACACCAGATAACCCAGGCAATGACACAAGATAGTCCAGGTAATAACACCAGATAACCCAGGCAATGACACAAGATATCCCAGATAACCAAATCACCGAACGTCAGAAGATACTAATCTAGCAGCACACATATTGTTGGAGATATTAACCTCTCTACAGAAAATAATATATTAGCAGATAACAAATCTATCGGTGGTCGTCATTCCTGGTTAAAATGGCAAAGGTTATACATATGATTATACGACATAAATCAAACAGCTCCGTCGGTGTTAATGTATGTCATATACTTGCCTTTCGTTGCAGTTTTGTAACCATGACAATAACGACCGGTTCTGAACCACGCAACATGGAAACATAAACGGTCTGTCAATCTCACCCAATTGGAATCTCTCAAAACTATTTATTTTGATTTTGAGAAACTATCTACGTTTTATAAAGATATACAAACTATGTGGACTTGGCCTAACCTGACCCCATTTAAACGCCCCGAACGTCTATCGGACAACATCCGACTTACCGAAACTTGCGTCGACGGCACCCATGTATTCTGATGTCATGAACTGCTGCAGCAAAGCTGACTTGCCGACGCCGTGATCACCCAACATGAGTACCTTGTGCACCGACGCCTTCAGTTCCTCGACCCGCCTGTCCCTGTCGCGCATGCGCATGTTCCGCTCAATGGGCGACACTTTGCCGACGGTAGACGATATACTTCCGGTGCTGCCGTTGCTGGCGGCCGCCGTCAGGTCGCTGCTGCTGCGGTTCTTCCGCTTGAACGAGTCGCCTCTGTTGACGATACCCTTGGAAGAAGTCGAGAAGTTGCGAACGACGCAGCAGTCCTCTGCCTCCAGCAGACGTAGGTGTTCCAGCTTTGCGCTGACACAGTCCTCGAACGGCACGCCCTCCTCCCGCGCCGTCAAGTCCCGGTAACTGCGTGGACGTTTCATGTTCTTCCACGAACTCGACCTACTCTGCGGCGCCGAGGCGCATTTCACGTCTATGGTCGGCCCGGGCGCGCGCAACGTCGGCTCGTATACGTAGCTCGGCTCGGCGGCGGACGCCAGCGACGTCTGGTCCGGGGAGTTGCGAGCAGGCGACTTGGACGAGCGGCGCACGGAACGTTTGCGGACGGACGGGTACTTGCAACTGGCCGTGCGCCGGGGCAGATGATTGTCCGGGTCGAGCAGGTCGAGTGTCGTCGTCGGGAGGCTGCCTCGACGCTGCTTCTCGGCCGCCTGCTGTTGGATGGCCGCCGTCTGTTCCGCCTCGGCGAAGTACGTCTCAAACTCGTCGTGGATCATGTCTCGGTCCAGCCTCATCGCTTCTTGTTTCTGCAACAGAGACATCGCGTTAACATCACCATGACTTGTTTGTATCGTGTCATGCCAACAGAAATACCTTCCTGACATGCTTGTGAACATGTGTCTGATTGCGTCATGCGGAAATTAAAACGTGGTTTCCGTTATTTTATTCTAAAACAATTTTATCAATAATAATGTTGCGAGAAATCAATAAAAATAGTATTAGCTGGTTATAATATACATATATTGTATATGCAATAGCGTTGCTGTTGTTAGTGTCATTCGCCGAGTATACTTCCATCAGAGCTAACGCTAAGATGCAATTTCGCGTTGTGCACACATTTTCGCAATGCATTTTACGACAACGACACGTGTTGTTATTTGTTCTCTCGTTGACCTGCAGCACAGTTAGTGTCGACTCCAAAAAAGACGAGAGACACTCAGAAAAAGACCCTCGGTGTCTCAACAAATCGGAAGTGCGAAAACACGTATTGCTACGTACCATCCGGATCCAGGCCACGCTGGAGGTCCTAATCTCCTCGACGAACAGAATTAATCCAGTCAGAATGTTGTTGATGCCGGCGGTTCTCACACACACAGGTGTGATGAGTTTCGCGTAACGCGCTGGTGGTAATTAATCTGGGTCTTTAAAAACGGCTGCGGGCAACTCAGCAGGCAGTGTGATCAGGCAGTGTGATCACTCCGAAGCACTGCACTGATTGTGTTGACGTCGGCTCCTCGAAATCGAAATACGTTGCAAACCGACAGGTCGGATTGAAGCCGCCTCTATTCGTAATGCCGTGCAGCGATGCAGTGGTGTCAGGTAATGCTTCCAATCATCGGTGATTCACGCGTGCATATAATATGGAGAAGGTGATATAGATATAGATATATATATATATATATATATATATATATATATATATATATATATATATATATATATATATATATATATATATATATATATATATATATATATATATATATATATATATATATATATATATATATATATATATAGATAGATATAGATTAGTACTGCATCTTTGTAATAACGGCAGGTTGGGATGTATGTATATCAACATTCTCCGATATACATTGTTAATCCCATTACGACACATCACGTGATCTATACCTGACGCTACGCTAACAAGTTTGTTTCGTTGCTTGTCACGACGTTATTATTTCAACCTTTCGCTTTTCATCAGCTTCCTTGGTAGAATCTGCTGTTCTATTAATAATCGCACAAAGAGCCAGTATATCGTACACTCATGGGACCTGCACGTGATAAGTGACGTGATAGCGTGCAGCCGGCTGAAAGCAATGTACGGAGATTAAGTTCCTTAGAATGTAATCGTGGTGACGGTCATTACGTTTGATATCACATTACTCTAACGCATGCATTTGGTCGTTTGCAATCAGACTAAGATCAAATATTCTCGTGCAATACGAATCCGATTGGTCAGTGATCTTACTAATGGAAATCTGAACAGAAACCTAAGCGGCAAACGGCAGAACGACATGCTATAGACCTATCTTCAAATGCGGCAAGTGTCTAAGGAGAATCCTCAAAGCTGTATGGTCGTATGTTACGTCATAAATAAAGATATCCTGAGTAAAACCAAGTTAAAGAAGATCACCATAGAAGTAAATTTCAGAAGACGGAAGTGGATAGGATATACTCAGAAGGAAAGAAGACGATCACTGCCTGGCGGCATTGACATGGGCAAAAACAATCTGGCAAAAAACCGTAGAAAAAGAAAGACAATATATGGGGTGGAAAACATGGACTGAAGCGAAAAAAGTGGCCAAAACAGAACAAGCGGGACAATAAGCACTGCAGCCTTATAGGCCATGGAGCCCAAAGGAGAGTGGGAAGGTATAATGTGGCACATGTGGTTTGGCAACATGCGACCCCCCCCCCGGCGTGTATGAACCGTCCGTCTAATTACATCCTGAAGACACGACTAGTTCTGCGTCAGTATTAACTCACGCCGACGGTGACACTTGTCTCGCAGCCAATGCTTTGATGACCGACGTACGTCACGCACGCTACGCTTCTCATACGACAAGTCAACAAACTCGAGGCTTACACAGTGTGAAATCTATGGCTATCGAGCACAGCTCGCGTGGACGGATGTGACCCGGAGAGAGTCCATCCGTCTGCCCGCTATCTCGTTGCCTTTGTCAATATGCTTGTACGCTCACGATATATCCGCAGCTAATGGCCTCAAGAAAAACGTTCAGGGATACTCGTGCATAATTCTACACCTTTTCATCTCATAGTCCCATGCATCTGTACCCGATATGCAGGGATCCTAATAAAAATATACAAATGCAAAGGACGAATAAATACATATACATATTCATTCTTTCCCAGAGTCATAAGAGTCTGGAATTTACTATCCATTAAAATAATAAGACCCTTTCAGCTGGCTGTGAGCACAGACCACCTTCGTCCACCAGCCCACCTCATTCGACTGTAGGGCGGTCTGATTTTACCAACACGTATTATTTGCACCATTTCGTTCTAAAATTAATCTTCACGTTTACATGCACCTTCTGCAAGCACATCACAAACTCCAATGTTAACCCCCGGAGGAGCTGTTTGTAGTATAGCAGCTGAAGACTGAAGGGTGTGTTTTGCATCTCTACGGCACGCTGCCTCCATCATGACAACTGTGGGACGTAGTTACAACGTGATAAAACGTGTTGTGTGAATTGCCGGACATACACCATACGCCAACGATTATTAGTCAATAAAACACCGGTTCGTTCCTGTCAACAAATAGCCGTGTTATGATGAATTTCCTCCTGCATCTTTCAAATGCCCTAAGCAGGTCAGATCATCAATTTCACAACTTACTGTGCCTAAAACAAAACTTAACTTGGGCAAACGTGCTTTCTCTGTCGCTGCACCTAGAGTCTGGAATGAACTCCACATCACTTTGAAAACATCTGAAACTATAGTTATCTTCCTAAAAACAACTAAAGACCTATTTATTCCAAATTGCAGTTCCACCGTAAATCTTCGGTTGTCCCTCGTACTGATAATGACTTTTGCGCGTCACTGTTCACGATTATGCTTAATGATTCTGTTTTATTGCGCCTCGGAGCTCAGGTTCCTGAGGATATGGGCGCCATAGAAGTTAATTATTATTATTATTGTGGTGTGACATCAATGTTAAACAGTAATCACGTGACATCATTGCCTTATAACTAGTCAGCTTAATTCATTATCTGCATAATCATGGCTGATGAGCGAATCAACAATTGATTATATATCACAGCACGGATGAGTCACACGCGACTGCGACAAGCCGACGTCGACCCGGCCAGGAAATCACGCCAATGAAGCGTATTGCATCCGCAGGCTTAGTGATGACATATAATTGGAGTACACAGCTACAGCTAGACTTGGAAATGCAATCTTGACTTAATTAGACGGATAACAGAAAGCTTGTGACCGACTTCATGAAGCCTCGGTCACTCAGGTGGCAGAGCACTTAGCGTAGTAGCGACCCGCCAACATATTGTTGCGGAATATCGATCTAGACGGAAGGGCTGCTCGAACGCTGAATGCCGTCAACAAGAAATTAATACTTTCGATAAAAGCATTCTACCGATCTATCGAATCCAGTCACAAAAGTCAATGTCAACGACGGTGCGATGATATCTCGCTACATGCGGTGGTATTGCGTTGACAGGAAGAAACGAACATACTTAACACTTTATATTTTCGTCACGCGATGTTTTATGCAGTTATTTTCGTTATAAAAGGTGACGGACGCCGTTAATATGGCAATACACGTCTGACAGGAACATTAACATATCACTGGGCTTTTGAACTTGGTTTGACCGTGTGCACAGAGTCGAGATGGGGATTGATTTTGTTGATCAATTATGTTGATTTGATACGCAAGACTATTATGGTCAGGTGTGGATAACTTGGAGATGACAACGAGGAGAAAGACGAGTGAAATGTGGATGACATCTCTGGGCTCGAGACGAAGAGAAAGATACAAAGATAGCTTAGTTACGGACAGTGAATGAAATACGAGCTGCACATATCATAAGGACATTATGAAAACTGTAAACAGATGAACCAACCTAGGAATGATAGAACGACTTCAATTAATTATACATGTTTGACAGATACGCCTACATTATTTATCAAAGCGTGATGCAAACGCCCAAGAAGGACCTGTATCTGAAATATGCTTTCTAAAATATGGACAACGGAAACGTAGGTTAGAATTGAAACATTAAGTAAAGCTACTTAAAGAAAGGAAGCAAAATAGCTTAAAACAAAATTGAAGATTTGCGTCATTCTGGAAACTATAGAGGATATCGTGTCATTATTACACAGAAACCTCCTAATCGACATTTGGCCTTGGAAGCGGAGTACGTCACCTAAGATTTCAGACGTCACCTAAGATGTCAGACGTCACCTAAGATGTCAGACGTCCAGCAATTTGCTTGCTTGAAAGAAACACCCCAATGAAATCTCATAAATATGCCTTAATTTCTGGTTAATAAAAAACAATAAATAAACTCGGATAGACGGGCCCCGTCAGCCAACCTCTGGGGCTACTAGACCGGAACGTGCCAATCTGCCTTTGTCAGCGACAAGGCAAAGCGAAAGACGTGTCATCTTGTTCGATCCGCGGACAATTTCACGTACTT
The DNA here is from genome assembly GCA_963662155.1 of Lamellibrachia columna. NCBI lineage: Eukaryota > Metazoa > Annelida > Polychaeta > Sabellida > Siboglinidae > Lamellibrachia > Lamellibrachia columna. The sequence goes on from OY759267.1 coordinate 49,035,624, forward strand.
GCACCTGTAACAGTCAACCTACTGTCATGTACGAAATATTCGGTGTCGTACGCTAGATCCCACCTAATGTCACGAACGACATATTTCACACATTGTTACGTACGACATATTCCAGCTACTGTCGTGTACGATATATTCCAACTAATATCACGTACGAGGCATTTCATCCACTGTTACGTAAGGCACAGTGCCCGCTCCCTCGTCCCACACTGGTGCCACCCACTTGGTACTCGCAGTAGCGACCGTACGCAACTCAATTCAATAGTTTCCAGGGCTTTATTTCTTTCTCGCGTACCTGCTGTCGTCTAATTAAAACCCTCTGATCTTATCCAGCGTTCACGGGGCATGGCGCCGGGACGCAGATTGAAGCCGCTATCAAAATACAGCCTCATCGCAAAAGTCAGCGGTTCATACGGCCGTGTAAGTGGAGAAAGCCCGGCTGAGGCGTATAAGGTCACATGGCTTACTTACACTCAAACACACACCATGTAGACAACATACAGGTGAGACATAGGACAAATGTCATAAATGGTGCTTGCTTATAAAAATCTTGAAATGTTTAATATAGTAGGTCAGATACCAGTACTTTTTATAGCAAGAAGAAAACAGTCTTAATGATAGGTTGGTTGTCCAGTGTTCAGTAACACTGATTGTCGTTGAACGTTGTACATTGTGTTTTGTAATTTTTTTATTTGTTGATTGCTTTTCCCCGTTTATGTATCCGTAATCATTGCCGTCACCTGGCGGAGTCGTAAACGGGGTGCACGTGTGTTCAATATCGGCCTTGGCACAACGGCCTGAGACACGCTATCATCTACACCCAGTTTAGCCGACTTCCTGACGTTTCTATCGGAGCTCGGGACCGCTAACTAGCGCCCTTGTCAGCCAGAATCCACGCCCCGAGGTCTTGCGGTGTCTCGGAATTTCAGCGGTGTTCTGGACCGACATGTTGGCCTTGAGAGGGCGTTGAGTCGTTCACAATGTTATCGACATTCACCTCTCCCTGCAGAGCTTACTAAAGCGGAGGGGTCAGGACCCGCGTACTAATCTACAAAATGTCGGTCACACGCGAACAATTACCAACGTTGCGTCAGGCAGCGCCGCGTGGTGAACTGCTACGAAACTACTATTGATTTAAATTATGTAACAATTCGCTGTAGCACATTCCGACATCTTCGTTCACAACTTCGTAGAACACAGTTAGCTACACCATCGAGTTGCTAGAAAAACAAAGCTTTAATATAATTATCGGAGATAACTGTTTTCAAACATATTATGATGGTCACTATTGCATGTCTGATACATGCACTGTGTATGTGTCATAGCATCGTTACATCAATTTTTTTTAATCTGGAGAATTGTCAACATTTTAAAGTGCTAATTCAGGGAGGGAGAGGGGTCCGAGAATTAGCACGCTTTGTACGAATAGGTAAAATGTCGACAATCATGAACGGCCCCTTAGGAAAACGTCGCATGTTGTACGCAACGTTCGGCTGAAGGCACGCCGACGGAACTGACAGCGTCAGATAGACAGGAATGGCTGGCGGCCGGGTGGCATCTATATACGGCCACCAGCGTGAAGTCTCCTTGACAGGAACTGTGCACAATCACCGGCTACGACTGAAGGAGCGGTGCATCGCTGCACACGAGAGGGAGGCACAGCCTGCGCCGTCATACGAGGACTCGTAATTGCGTGGTAGCTATCTGGGCAGACGGGGGATCAATGCTTATTAACTGTGGCGTTTGTAATTAGATTGACGTCACGACTAAATGCGTTTCAAGGGAATTTTGCATCTCGGCAAAAAAAAACAGTTGTGCGATGAACACTGCAGCGGTCGTTTGGATGTATACCAAACAGCGATGACCCATTTGGAATATTACGTACCAGCAGGGATGAGATATTATAAGATAGATATACATATGATAAGACGAACGACGAAACTGATCCTAGAACCGAGAGAGTCATTGAGAATGTGTAAAAGTTTGTTGGTTGACGACACAACAGACCTGGACAATTAAAGGCATTACATTGAATGTTATTCGTTAGTTAGACTCAAGTAAAGGATTGGAAGCTGAGTTACCTGCTAAATATATATGACAAGCACAAAAGAAACATGTGCCATGGTTGGGACCATGTGGGGTATCGTTGTCAACATGCCATCGGGGCACTGTTTCTGTGGAAATGGTTAACTCTTGCAGCAAAATAATGTCTTGTAAATACAAAAATACGTTGCATCGAGACACCAAGCATACATACTTCAGCGCTGTCAGTATGGTGATGGGTTTTGTCACTACAAGTACTACACAAAAGTGCATACGAGTACTGCAGCAATAACTCTAACATACATCACAAGTAAACATAACTGCAGACTGTGTACTCACAATGTTTGTGTCCTCCGTTGAAGCCTGTCTACGCTGCACCGCTAGTGTCCGTTGTAGAATGTGGCTAAGTTGAAGCCTGTCGAAGCTAGTGTCTGTTGTTGAACACGTCTAAGTTCACTCGGCAAAACACACTCGATTCCAACGTAGATGTTCGCGTGTTGGAGAACACTCGAATAAAGAGAACGACTCGAATAAAGAGAACTCGTCGTCACGGGTGCAGCAGCATGGCTGCTCTGGTGAGTTGCTTTCGCTGCGTCGCTGTCTAGGTGCACTCTTGTCTAACGGGTCTTCGCGGTTACTATCGTTTATATACCCGACTGAACGTGTCAGCCTGCTGCGGCTCGGCCCCACGTTCGCTTACTCACCGCAAGCTATCTTAGGTTTCATCATTACCAGGCGCAACGAATATAGCGCAACTCCCTCCGCCCAACATCCAGCGGCGTTGCAGAGAAGAACGCAATGACGCAGCCGTCGGTTCCACGGAACTACTACAGCGGCATCGCGGGCGTCACCGAAATAGATTTCCCGGTTCCTCGCAACGATGACGCTTCGCTAGGTGATTGACCAATCACGGCGCGCCAGAGTGGGATCCTTGTTGTCGATATTCATGCGCTGATGGCGTGTGCAGGACGCGTGTAATGTGCGTGTAGTGATGCCGCATTGCCGACAGACATGGTCCGTGTCGGACGAGAGCACGACATACGCTAACTGTGCTCCGCTTCGGCAAGTCCCGACCAGGTATTGAGATTTATGGGCCGACCAAGGTCTCGGCGATATGCGGTAGTTCTGTTTGGGCGTTTATCATCGAGCCATTTAACGTTTGTCCAGGGTTGTAAAACTATCAATGGGCACCACACGTTGTTTACTCTCAGAAGGTACAGCTGCGAAACTGCAGCGTTTAGCAAAAAACAAACATTGGTGTCGGTAAACGAATGCCTGAAATAAATTAGCATAAAATAATGAAAACATAATAAATAACTCGCAAACCGAATGATAACTGCACAACAATTGTGAAAATTAGAATAAAAAAGTATCCTTATAAATAATAAACAAAACACTGAAATGTTATTCTAAAATAAAGAAACCGCATATTATTTCATATTAGTATTAAGTATTTTCTTCCAGTAACAATATATACTATATGTTTTAATGGAAAATGTTTTGAATCACCAAAACGTGTAGTATAGTATATATGTTAATTAGAGACTGATGTGCACGTATGTTAACTAAAGACTGTTGTCCACGTATGTTAACTAGAGACTGTTGTCCACGTATGTTAACTAGAGACTGTTGTCCACGTATGTTAACTAGAGACTGTTGTCCACGTATAACTAGAGCCTGTTGTTCACGTATGTTAAGTAGATACTGTTGTGCACGTATGTTAACTAGAGACTGATGTGCACGTATGTTAACTAGAGACTGTTGTCCACGTATGTTAACTAGAGATTGTTGTCCACGTATGTTAACTAGAGACTGTTGTCCACGTATGTTAACTAGAGACTGTTGTCCACATATGTTAACTAGAGACTGTTGTCCACGTATGTTAACTAGAGACTGTTGTCCACGTATGTTAACTAGAGACTGTTGTCCACGTATGTTAACTAGAGACTGTTGTCCACGTATGTTAACTAGAGACTGTTGTCCACGTATGTTAACTAGAGACTGTTGTCCACGTATGTTAACTAGAGACTGTTGTTCACGTATGTTAACTAGAGACTGTTGTGCACGTATGCGAACGTTTACGTTTGTTGGTTTTCTGTTTCGATTATACTTATGGAAGAACAGCGCCGTTGTATACACACGTAGTACCAATACAGCCCGAGTCTAACACACATGACTACGTGCGATCATGTGCACACGCACGCGTAAGCAACAAGCACGCGTGCACTTACACGTGCCATGCAGTCTATTCGTGGCGGTGTTTACGTGTTCTAGACACCACGGAATTCATTCAATTACAGAACGCTTGATCTTATTCAAACCAGGGCCTCGTTAAAATCTCGTGGGGTGTCTTTCTTCTCTACAGCCCGTCGTTCGTCTAGCAGTACATTCATTTCATTCATTCAACCGTGTCGTCATGTCGGATAGTGTCATAGTATGTCCTCACATGGGTTCGGCGTTGTTTACTTCACTTTATATACTTCGAATACATTTAGATGAATGTGTTCACGATCAATGGACTGTCATGTTCTGTACGAAACTCAACACCATTACTGCTGTTGAATTTCACACCATTTATGTAAATTTATATTAGCGATGCCAAACGTACATCGTCTACCCAGCAGTTCCGTTCAACGGCTGCACAACGATGCCTGACCGAGATACTCTGTCCCGCACGTACATTCGCGTGCTTGTGTTGATTCGCCGTCTGTTATTGCTGTAGACCGAACCACTGTCTCCGCTTCTGTTTCTCCTGTTTATCAGCTGCTGCCGCGGTCTTGTTGCCTCAGGCGGGGAGATGATCTCGTCAATACGGGCTGATTAGAACGAATACATCAATAGAATGACGTGGATCATGGCTGGAGGAATAAGACGAGCATCTGCAACGACAACAACGACAGTGACAACAACGGCAACAACGATGACAACGACTACAACGAAGACAATGAAGACAACGAAGACAACGAAGACAACGAAGACAACGACGACAACGACGACAACGACGACAACGAAGACAACGACGACAACGAACGCAACGAACACAACGAACACAACGAACACAACGACTACAACGACGACAACGACGACAACGACGACAACGACGATAACGACGACAACGAAGACAACGAAGACAGCGACGACAGCGACGAAGGAGGAAACCACAAAGTCGGTTACCGATGGAGGTGACCATGACGATGAGGTCAACGACCTTGACCGCACGTCCACCCCCGCTCTCCACGTCTACTGCAGAGTGATGCAAGTGTGCAAGCACGGAGTGAGCATCATGTCGCAACCACCGAGTGCCGTGGGCTGCGCCTCTGGCAGCGACGCTCGATCAATGAGTCTCACCTGCAGCGTCAGGTGTTCTCACGGTTTTTTAAACCGTTCTATCGCTGGTGTTATGCACTTCGGCCTGGCATCGCTGGCAGTACTTTCCACATACGCCACCACCACCACCACCACCTCCACCACCCACCACCCACCACCACCACCACCACCACCAACCACCACCACCACCACCACCCACCACCACCACCACCACCACCACCACCACCACCACCACCACCACCACCACCACCACCACCACCACCACCATCATCATCATCATCATCAACAACAACAACAACAACATCATCGTCGCTATAGTCATCGTCGTCATCGACGTCTTCGTCGTCTTCGTCGTCTTCATAATCATCATTACCATTATCATTATCAATCCTACTATATGACGAAGTCAGTACATGTATATTTGTTGTTGTTCTTGTTTATTCGTGTCCGTCTATTTGTTTAATCAGACGCCTAATGAAAATTTTTCGTAAGCTAATATGATGAAAAGTCTATACCCGGGCAGTTATTTCACTAATGTTTTTTATGTACATTGTTGAAACCAACAGAAGCGCTGACTAGTTGATATCCGTATAACATGGCTTAGTCCTTGTCATATTGCTGAAACATCGAATCAGCTTCGTCCCAGTATTTCAGTTCTGTGTTGAACACATCATTCTATGACTGGTCATCACATAGACATTACTGCCACACGTGTCTGATCAGTCACAAATTTGACGGGGAAATATCTTACATGTATGTCCTCGATATACTGTTTATATTTAAAACAATGATTAGGAAACGTAATATCACTCAGCCCTCATTGACAGAGAACATATAATTCAGAATGTGTCACGTTCTTGTAATAATCAGTCAGACTAAGCACACGATTCGTGTAGCCGGCATACCGGCCGCGCCAAGTTGTGTGTGTGTGTGTGTGTGTGTGTGTGTGTGTGTGTGTGTGTGTGTGTGTGTGTGTGTGTGTGTGTGTGTGTGTGTGTGTGTGTGTGTGTGTGTGTGTGTGTGTGTGTGTGTGTGTGTGTGTGTGTGTGTGTGTGTGTGTGTGTGTGTGTGTGTGTTGGACAAAGGAGTATTTGCCATCCCGGGTAGAACAGGTCTTCCCGAGCGATGTGCGGTCAGTCCAAGTCAAGACCAGCACTACATCCTTCAGGCGTCAAATTAGTAAGACATGCTGACCGGAGGGTGTTACCATGTGTTGAACGGTGTCAGTGTGGGGTCAACAATGGTGTAATTATGATGTCTGGTGGCAAAGCACAAATGACATACTATATACTATATAATATATATACTATATACTATATTGGTGTCAGAAGTTAACCACTATAGATGTAGGGGAAGGCAGTGTTAGTTGAGCCACTGGGTTAGTTGAGCCACCCATGTTTCCCGGGAAACTACAGCAACGACAGTTACATGGTACCACCCAGTGACTGAACATGTTGTTAGAATACGATTGACGTATAATAGGTTACGTTTGTCACAACGGCCAGACCATGTGAGCTAAATGTATGTTTTTTGATGCTTTTAAACACTTTTAGTAATTTTAGTAACCCTCGTCCGCCATTTAGACGTACACTTACAATTTTAAATGTAACTTTAGAATTAGGTTTACGTTACGTTGGACGCAACAGTGACGTTGCGGAATTAGTTTTGAACAAGAGTGAATTTTCGTCTAGAATAAAACAATTAATTTTATTAAGCGATGTTAATATCTCAATACATAGCTTATTACATTGGCTTTGTATTTACTACTGGGATGGTGTATCACATTACACCCTACGTTCTTCCCTCGTTGTTCTTTTCACAATATTATTGTCGTCGTCGTCGTCGTCATTATCATGATAATCATAATCATCATCTATCCTACTATATATCAGTACGTGTATTTCAGTTGTAGTTCTTGTTTATGGTTGATTCCATGTTGCGTCTGTCTTTATGTTCAATCAGTCGCCTAATGACGATATTCTGTAAACACACTGCGTCTATTATGAGGAAACGTCTATAACGGCGCAGTTATTAAAATGATTATTGTTATGCACACGGCACAGAACCAGCAGAAGCAATATACATTACACTGACTAGTTAATATCCGCATAACATGATCTGTGCCTAGTCATATTACAAAAACATCGGTATTTTAGTTGTATGTTGAACACACAGTTCTCTGAATGGTCGACGTATATATACTTTTCCGTCCCATTTGAAAGAAACACTACACTTGTTGACACATTTTACAGGGAATATCGAAGATGCATGTAATCTATATACTATTTATAATGAAAACAATGATTAAGAAAAGTAATATCACTCAGTCATCATTGACCGAGAATACAGAATTCAGAAGTGTCCCGTTCTTGTACTAATCAGTAGTCTAATGATACGATTCGTGTAGCCTGCATACCGGCCGCGCCGAGTACCCTGTCACTCTCAAAGACGCCCCACCCTATTTTCGGAGCTGTGTCGAGCGAAAACACAGCTCCGAAAATAGGGTGTGGTGTCTGTAGTTCCGGTATCCTCGTCCGCCATTTAGACGTCCAATTACACGTAATTTAGACAACTTTAGAAACAGGTCTGCGCTAAGTTGGACACAAAGGAGTAATTGGGATTGTGGAAATAGTTTTAACAAGAGTTAATTTTCGGACTGTATACTATTGCAAATAATTGCAATAATAAAATAATGCAATACTTCTACAGATATTTGCAACACTTTGCAACACGAAAATACAGTATTTGTATTTTCGTGTTGCAAAGTGTTGCAAATATCTGTAGAAGTATTGCATTTTTTTAATTATTGCAGATACTTGTAACCGTATTGCAAATACTTGTAACGTTATTGCAAATACTTGTAAAAGTGTTTGTAATATCTTCCCGCTCTAGAATGTAGTACCATACTGCAATTGTTAATAATAACAACCCAAGGTTTTATTAAAGTATTTTTTATTTCAAATTCAATACATATTCATTGATATTATTATGTATTCTAAATGGGGACAAAGCTTACATTTGCTAAAGCTATTGCAAAAGAACATATTATGTTGCGATCATTTTGAAAGTATTACAAATACAATACTACATAAAAAATTTCAAATAGTACTGCAATACGCAATAATCAGAGTATTGCGCCCTGATAAACGATACTCTATGGTGTTTAATTAAATAACCTGTATATTGCATTCATAACGTGCGTTACTACGAAAGTAATTGCGTCATTGGTTGGTTATAAATCACGTCATTGGTTGGTTATAAATCACGTCATTGGTTGGTTATAAATCACGTCATTGGTTGGTTATAAATCACGCAAAGATATTCCGTTTGACAACGGTGTTAATTATGAAAGAGTCCAATTAATCGAATTTCTTAAATTATAGCTCAAGGTAGCCTAAAGTAAAATAAAGCAATATAGTGATTAATTAATATCAGTCTCAATGACGTATTGGCCAATTGTGCACACTAAGGTTGTGTCAATAATAGACGCAGAAGCCAATCCCTTGAACAAGACGACCAAGACGTGAGAAGAAGATAAACCGACTCCTGTTGTATGTCAGCGCAAGACAAAGACTAGTTAGCGGGCGCAATGTAGGTACAATCAGCCGTAGGCGAGGGTGTTGCACGGAAACGGCAGCTGAAAGTATTGTATAGACAATTACCGTCGTAATAGTTACTGACAGGCGAATGGCTCTGGACAGAGCGACGTTATGTGAACGATAATCCGCGATTAATGTTGCTATGTACTATTCGATTACGACGCAACCGCGCATAATTGGATGAATCCGGAGAAAGCTGGGTGCGTCTGAAGGACTGGAATCACTTGATTCTGTGAGTTGCGTTTTAGTCTGTATTACTGCGATGACAGATTCATGAAAACGGTGTTACGTAATATTGAAATAAACAAGCAAGTCTACCACATTCAGCCATTAACTACCCGGGCTAACACATTCTGTCGTATACGTTAATAATAAAACAATTAATTTAATTAATTAATACAAAATCCATAGCTGCTGTCGTATATTCATGTTTATCGTATTGGCTTAGTGTTTGAGATGATGTATCACGTTACACGTTTTTCTCTTCACATATTCACATCCAGTCGTGTATCTACACGGGCTACCACAATCAGACGTGTACCTACTCGGGCTACCACAACCAGTCGTGTGCCTACCCGGGCTACCACAATCAGTCGTGTACCTACTCGGGCTACCGCAATAAGTCGTGTACCTACCTGAGCTAGCACAATCAGTCGTGTACCTACTCGGGCTACCTCATTCAGTCGTGTACCTACTCGGGTTACCACATTCAGTCATCGGACTACCACAATCAGTCGTGTATCTACCAGGACTACCATGATCAGTCGTGAATCTTTTCTTTGTAAGTTCATTTTTGGAAAATTCATTAAGATGTTTATGTTTAAACTGTCAACAGTCTTTGGATAAACCCATTGGAATCGTCAACATGAATAAGGCAGGGATGTATTGGCTGACTATCTGTAGTTATCACAGGGTTATAAGAACAGACACGCACTGTCGTGGTATAGGCAGACACAGTTATCCCGGATAAGCCCATACCGAGACGTTGGGAACTGGCCAAGCGCTTGGCTGGAGCAATCGTGTCTTAAATAAAACAAGAAACGTCTGGCGAATGTCTCTGTCAAAGAAACTATGGAATTATGCGGTATCATATGAAGATACACACCAATGGTACATTATATATAATACATAACACGTATAGAGAGTGTATTTAGCAGACGTCCGTCGAATGAAGAATTGTTTTGCATCCAACATGACCCTAAAGTAAAACATTTAAGTGTATTACGTGCGGTAACATGCAACACGTAGACTGCTGAACGGGAACACATGTCCCAGACATATCTTGTTTAGTTAATTCAGGTCAAGTGGTGCGTCCGGTCCTTTTTGTTAGCTTAAATGGTGCTTAGAGAACCAAGATGTAGGCGTGCAACGTTTAGTTGGTAACAAGAGGCGGCCGGAAACGGCGCGTGTTTTTTTCAGGGTGATTGCCGTAGTAGGCAGATACTGCACAGGTAGCAGAATAAAAACACCGTGAGAGGGCGGTGTCCCTTAATGAGCAGGTAAGAAGTTATTGTTATACACAGCAGGATCAGATATTCCAAAACAGGCGGGGTCGCGATTTGGAATGCGAATAAGACGAACTATGGCAGATATTTAAGAATATCTACTACTTAGGTGCTTAATCAATTCAATATTTTTGCTAGTCTCATTTCAAATTAATTTTGCGAAAATCCAAACCTATGCTAGCTCATTTGTGCAACTTTTATATGTAGTTTTTGTGAAATCATCAGACAAACTATTAAATTAGTTAATGCTTGTTGAAGCATTAACTGAACTGAAAATCGAAATGCTGAAAAATCAGCGAGAGAATTGGAGGTCACGCCTATGATCAGCATTGACCCACACAGTGTTTACCATTTTGGATATCCACTATTTTGATCCTTACCAAATCTAACGACTTAAGTCAATTATTTCGGTGATTTAAAAAAAAATAGGCATTTTTTTAATTAAATTGACTGCGGATGTTACATAAACTATTCACACACTACATATCTGGACACCAAAGAACTGGATTTGTGATACGCTAAATCAGTTGAGGAAGCAGTTTTAACAAGATTTAGCAAGATTGCAAGATCCAAGCAAAATAGCTGGCAAGTGGACAAGGAAGCCATTGGCTTAACGAGACTAATTTTGCTTATATATGTGTATAATTCACGCTGCTAGTATTTACGCAATATGTAGATCAGTTGTTCCATTCATTTATTGTCGTGAGAACGAGTATTTTCCGATATTTAAACTAATAAATTACAATAAATACAATCAAGTAATGCTACTGTTTATTATGGATGAAGTAAAAGATTAACTTTCGTTCTCTGCGTGGTACATAACTTTTTATTCTAAGCTAATTCATTACAAGAAATGGACACTATATGCGAAGTATAAATCATAGTCAGAGTATTTCATAATAAACATGCATATGTACGCTTTGATTAATGTCAGAGCTTGTTAGTTTGGCCAGCTTAAATACAAAACGTAACATATACATACAACGTGAAGCATAAATGTCTAGGGTAAACAGATTTTTGCTCAGTGCGTCATACGTTGCCTCTATAAACATGAATTACTTTATACATTTCACTGGTGTATATTTGATACGCAAATTGATTATTAATCAGCGAATGTGTAGACATTTAAACCAATACTGCAAATAATAAATCAGTACAAAAATAAAAATGAAGATATGAAAAAATGTTGACCTAGATGGCGGCACATTGAAGTCGGTGACGTCACTAAAGTCCACCCATTCGGGTTTAAAAGACAAAAGTATAGTATTAGTGATACTATTTGTGAACCAATATAACTACGTGCAAGAGTGGAAGGATTATATACTTCTGACAGGGACGATTATCTGGCGCTGTACAGTTATCAACTATAAAAAACAATCAATAAATATCATTAACATGATTTCATATATTGTATATTAGGAGCCAGCAAGCGTCCACACAAGACAAGTGAGGTCGAAGACACCGAATCAGTGTTAGAGAGTGAAACATGCTGCACGGCCACCGTGTAGCACGATAACCACCAAAGTGTGGCAATCACAAGACCGACTCGAACTGCGCCAGCAGGCATTGTTATCAGGAAGAATGAGTTACGTTTCTCCGAACGACAGTCGTTGGTAACGTAAACATAATAACCCGAAGATAACATTACTACATATCCTGTACTAACCAACGTTTAGTGGAAAGAGCATGTAAGTACCACGCAGAACGCTAATTGTGCTGCTTAGCAGTGTGCGTAATAACAGTGATGACTTAATGGCTGCCGCGAAATGTCACCGAAAGGGTATTCTTGGAATCAGGGCGTTTTTCTGTATTATTGAAACGTGACGAATTCTGACAATAATACTGATGTAGCGCTTTTAAGTAATTACAAATCTAAGCGGTTCACACTTATTAAATTTTAAGCTAATAAGAAAAGTAAGGGTACACTAAATGTCTTAAATATTCAATACAACTGATAGATTATGCGTAAATACAAAACTCAATACAGAATAAATACTAATAAATAAACAGATTGTAAATTAAAATATGGCTTGCATGAGCAAATCAGTGTTTATATAAAGACAGGTAGGTCCAAAATTACATTGAAAATTGTCGACGTCCCGTTTGTGTTATTTAGACTAACAGACGCGGGAATATTCGATTACGACGCAATCGCGCATAATTGGATTAAACCCGGTGAAAACTGGGTGCGTGTGAACGACTCAAATCAAATTAATACGGCATTCATGCGAGTTGCTTTATAGTCTGTATTCCTGCGATGACAGATTCATAAAAACGGTGTTATGTAATATTGAGAGAAACACACCAGTGTAGGAGACTTGTACCCGGACTACCACAATCAGTCGCGTAAACTACCTGGGCTTCCACAATCAGTCGCGTAACTACCTGGACTATCACAGTCAGTCGCGTAAACTACCTTGGCTACCACAATCAGTCGCGTAACTATCCGGACTACCACAATCAGACGTGTATCGCGTAACTACCTGGGCTATCACAGTCAGTCGCGTAAACTACCTGGGCTACCACAATCAGTCGCGTAACTATCCGGACTACCACAATCAGACGTGTATCTACCCGGGTTACCACAATCAGTCGCTTTGCAAGGTCTTTTATAGATTTCATTAAAACATTTATTAAAGTGTGTCTTCACTTTCAACGTGGATAAGGCGGCATATTGGCTATTGGTCTCTTTCGAACAAAATTATACGGCTAAGTGCATAGCTACAATGTAATGTACAGTACAGTACAGTACAGTACAGTACAGTATAACAAAATAGTTCAGTAACCCGTCTTAGTAATCATTGATTTTGATAACAACATACACTCAATAACTAAACGAATCGCAAAGTGCACAACCGAAGTGAAGGAGAGGGGAGTGGGAGAGACAAGAGCAAAGGAGTGGGAAGTGGGGGAGAAAGGAGGGAAGGAGACAGGAGGGAAAGGGTCAGGACAGAATGTGATGGAGGGGATCGAACGGAAGAGTTATTCTGCAGCAGTGATAGAGGGGGTGAGGAAGAGAGCGAGGGTGTTTGTGGGGGATTTGATAGTTAGGAAGACCGACAGAGTCTTAAACAAGGGAGATGATGTGGTGGTCTGCTTGCCTGGAGCCAAAATAGAGGCGATAACTGAGAGAGTAAAAAACATCGTAGGCTCGGGTAAGGGTGGATCTGTTTTAGTACACGTAGGGACAAATAACGTAGAGAGTGAGGGTACAACTGCCATAGTTAGGAAATATAGGCAGTTGGTCAGAACACTAAAACAGACGCGGGTTGAGCAGGTAATACTGTCAGGGATTTTACCTGTAATGGGCAGGAGGGGTCACAAATATCGAAATTGTCGGGGGATGGCAATTAACATGTTAGTCCAGAAGCTATGTAGGGAAGAGGAAGTTGGATTTGTGGATTTATGGGGAAGTTTTGTTGGGAGGGCTGATATGTACATGAAGGATGGGCTTCATTTAAGTGGAAAGGGGGCGGCAGTATTCGCGGACAAACTTTCAGCAGCAGTAGATAGTGACTTTGGTACAATGACAAATATTTTTGGAAGTAAACATTCTTTAAACTAGAAGTGCAGGGGGGTTACCTAGAGGTGTCTCAAGCAGAACAAGAGGCCACTAGCACAGATAAACCAATATCAAATCATCCGAAAAACATCTCTGAAAAAGGTTATAGATGCGTATGTTTAAATGCAAGGAGCATAGTAAATAAGAAAAACGAATTAAACATTATGGTAGAAGATATTGACCCTCACATAATTGGTATAACTGAATCATGGGCCAACATAGATATAACAGATGCTGAATTAGGACTGACAGGATATGTAATGTTTAGGAAAGATCGAATAGGAAGAAGGGGCGGGGGAGTTATTTTATATGTTAAAGAATCTATTCAGGCTTATGAAATAAAACTAGAAAGGGAAGCAGATTGTGATGAAGCTGTTTGGTGCAAAAGTGTTTCAGGAAATTCAAAATTAACTATTGGATTAGTTTACCGATGTCCAAACATAAACGAAGAGGACAACACAAAAATAAAAAACGCTATAAAGGAAGTTAGTAAAGGGGAATGTATCATAATGGGAGATTTTAACCATGGACACATACAATTGAATTCTCTAGAGAGCACAGGGATTGAGGACCAACAATTTCTATTTTTAATCCAGGATAGCTTTCTTACTCAGCATGTACTAGAACCAACCAGGGGAGAAAATGTATTAGATATAGTTTTGTCATCACAAAAAGAATTAGTGGACAATGTAAAAATATTTGAACCATTGGGTAATAGTGACCATAATCAAATACATTTTGACATCAATGTAAAATCAGAAAGTAAAAAAATTAAAACGTACAAGAGAAACTTCCACAAAGGTAACTACAAAGATATGAGAAAATACTTAGCAAAGCTAGATTGGAATAACATGCTGATGAATAAGACCGCAATTGAATGTTGGAATATTCTAAAATATGAAATTGAGAGTATCATCGATACATTTGTTCCCTTCCAAAAACAAGGAAAACGGTGTAGAAAGAAACACTTGTCAAAAGAGGCTATTAGAAAAATAATGCTAAAACAAACTATGTGGAGGGTTTATAGGCGTACCAGAAAGGAAGAAGACTATGCAAAATACAAAGAGGCACTTAATGCAGCTACAACTGAAATCAGACAATCTAAAAGAAGCTATGAGCAAAATCTAGCATGTAACATAAAAAATTACAGCAAGAGTTTTTATGCATATGTCAGGAGTAAACAAAACGTACAAGACAAGGTTGGACCTCTAGAAGACAGTGCTGGAAATATAATATCACAGGGGTTTTTAATGGCGGAAGACCTAAATGGTTACTTCAGTTCAGTGTTTACCAAAGAAGATATTAGTTCATTACCAGTTGCTGATGCTAAATTTCAGGGGGCTAAATCTGACTATTTAGGTCCGTTAGTTGTAACTCCAGAATTGGTAGCTAAGAAAATAAAGGCAATGAAGGATAACAAATCACCGGGAGTGGATGGGATTCCTCCAAAATTACTAATGGAAACAGTAGAACAAATCAGTATACCACTTGCAAGAGTATTCAACTTGTCATTAAAAGAAGGAGTTGTTCCGTTTGAATGGAAAGAAGCAAACATCATACCATTATTTAAAAAGGGTTCGAGAAATAAGTCAGAGAATTACAGACCAGTGAGTTTAACGTCAGTGATTTGTAAATTATTAGAAAGGTTAATTAAAGACCATATGGTGGACTTCCTCGTTAAGCATACATTATTAAATTCATCTCAACATGGATTCCTTAAAGCGAGGTCATGCTTAACAAATATGTTATGTTTTTTGGAAGAAATCACTAAGTGGATAGACGTGGGATCGCCAGTAGATATTATCTACTTAGATTTTCAGAAAGCTTTTGACAAAGTGCCACATCAAAGATTACTACTTAAATTAAAAGCCCATGGTATCGGGGATAGCATAACTGACTGGATAGAACAATGGCTGACTGACAGAAGACAACGAGTTGTAGTAGATGGAGAAGTTTCAAATTGGAAATCGGTTTTGAGTGGGGTACCTCAAGGATCAGTATTAGGACCTATATTATTCTTAATTTATATCAATGACTTGGACGACAGTATAACAAGTAACGTACTGAAATTTGCGGATGACACAAAACTGTTTAGAAAGGTTAATACTGATGGTGATAAACAACATTTACAAAACGATCTAGACAGATTAGTGAAATGGTCTGAAAAATGGCAGATGCTGTTAAATTTTGGGAAATGTAAATGCCTACATACAGGACATGGGAACTTGAATGCAAACTATAACATGGGAGATACTGTTCTGGGTACTACTGTAAAAGAAAAGGACTTAGGAGTTACAATAAGCGCTGATATGAAAGTTTCAGAACAGTCTTGGATTGATTAGAAGAAACATAACATACAAGGGACAAAAGTTAATTATACCTCTTTATAAAGCAATAGTTAGACCTCATTTAGAATACTGTATACAAGCATGGAGACCATATCGTAAGAAGGATATAGATACGCTTGAACGCATACAAAGGATCAACTCTAGAGACAAGGAGGTTAAGAGGAGATCAGATTGAAGTTTTTAAGATATTGAATGGGTATGAAAATATTGATAGAAATATGTTTTTCTCACTCAAGAAGGATAGCAGAACTAGAGGACATGAGGTAAAATTAGTAAAGGATCAATGTAGATTGGACATCAGGAAGCACTCGTTCTCACAGAGGACAATAAATTAATGGAACAAATTGTCTACAGATTGTGTAACTGTTAGCAGCGTGAATATGTTTAAAAACAAGGTTGACACATATCTCAAGAGGGCAGGTTATAAGTAGATGAACATTGATGGACTCTCGATAAGCCAATGGCTTCCTTGTCCACTTGCCATCTGGGCCTTTGGCTTGGATGGCAAATCTTGTTATATTTGGTTGAGGCGGCGTAGACAGCACGCACGAGGAAGGAGCAACGCATAACTAGGAATAAGAGAGGACGCCTAGAAATAAGCCTGTTCCGGTGCACCTGTGTCGGGGCGTAACGCGGCAGATACATCACTCCTTCATAAACAACGTGGAATGCAGAATGCTAGTTTGCTATGTGAACTTAGTACACGTTTCTGATAACATACATATATATATATATATATATACAGTGCATATTATGCACTGTATATACATACATATGTTCATATATATATATATATATATATATATATATATATATATATATATATATATATATATAGATATATAGATATATAGACTAGACTATTGTATCTATCTTCTCTACACAACGTACATTGTTCGAGGTTTCTTCGATTCATCTATCTCAACAGACAATAGGAAAATCAATGTTCTGTAGAGTACCATTTATATATATATATATGTATATATATATATATATATATATATATATATATATATATATATATATATATATATATATATATATATATATATATATATATATATATAAATGGTACTGTAATGGTATATATATATATATATATATATATATATATATATATATATATATATATATATATATAAATGGTACTCTACAGAACATTGATTTTTCCTATTGTCTGTTGAGATAGATGAATCGAAGAAACCTCGAACAATGTACGTTGTGTAGAGAAGATATATACAATAGTCTAGTCGCATTTAAGAAATACACATAACCGATAAGAAGATATAGTTCTAAAACCAAAATGCACCCATGCACCGAGCAAAATATAACGCATTTCTGTATTACGATGTTTTTATATAATATATATACTACTGGCAACACTTTGATGTGTTGTTGCGCTTCTAAATAAAAGTATATATTCGAGTGTATTATGTAATACCGCCGCATCTGATTCATTCCGCGTTATGACGAACGCAGTTGCTGTGCCATTCGCACTGGATGTGTCAGCGCCGCTCGCACTAGATGTGTCAGTGCCACTCGCACTGGATGTGTCAGTGCCACTCACACTGGATGTGTCAGTGCCATTCGCACTGGATGTGTCAGTGCCACTCGCACTGGGTATGTTAATGACACTCGCACTGGATGTGTAAGTGCCACTCGCACTGGGTGTGTTAATACCACTCGCACCAGATGTGCTAGTGCCACTCACACTGGGTGTGTTAATGCCATTCGCACTGGATGTGTCAGTTGGCATGGCGCAACAACAATGAGCGAAGCAACTCGGGAATAACACAAATGATTGAAACGCATTCGCTGACAGTGACAGGCCTGATTCGTCGCCACGGCATTCACACGCCATGGTTGGCAGCATTGTCCACACACTCTGTGGGTGCTTATAGCGAGTTTTTTTTGCATTTTGCGGAACCGGTCACGGATTCGAACCCGGATATAGTGATAGCGAAACGTGCGTCGTATCTTTGTTCCAGCGCGTCAGTCCTGGTAATGATGACGACGATGACGATATTATAATTATGACGAGACGAGAGAGCATGGATGGTGATGAATCTATTGCATCAGCCGCTGCTATTAGCCGTGGAGAAGCGAGTTTGTTTGTTAGTTTCTGCCGGAGGCTGTGCCATCACGTAAGATATAACGACCATCGTTAAGATAAACACGCCGCTGATTCGTGACATCACAGAAGACGCCTTCGCGATAACCCGCCACGTGGTTGGCAACTACCCCCGTTCTACGGGTATGGTGATGCTTCGGGTAGAGTCAGACATGTTACGACATTTCATAGAAATTTTACGCAAGAGAAGACACCCCACTAAAGTTGTTGCAACGCGCCGACGCTCTTTACATGCCACGCTAAAAGGCAGTAATCATTTTTGTGGTTACCGTTGATATTTCCCGGCTGTTACTTCTGAGTAACGCCATCGCATGCGTGTTGTCTACGCCTGTTACGAAAAGCCGGTCTTTAATGTCCAACTTGGAGAGCAATGGATTGTTTACTAAGCATGATGCATATACAGAAACCTTACTGCACCGGGTACATTTAAAATCTGCCGCTGGTATGTCACTGCTATCATTTAGTGAGGGGATTATTTTCACGATTACTTCGACATAAACCCCGAGGGGCCACTCAATACGTCGCCAGTTTACCATCATTGAGACAAGTTCCGCGATTAATGAGTAGAGTAGCATGAGGCATAACGCAAGTTTTTGGGCATAAAGCCCATCCTCTATAACTAGTTTCACAGCGCGAACATAAGAATTTCGAGACCGCCAAATGAAGCCACACACAGTTCTTCAAATTTGGTTAGAATACGGTGGCAGAAAACGAAATTCACGCAATATTTTTGTTTACGTCAAACTTTTGATTCTATAAATTATAAAAATGGTCGCCCTAAAAGTCGTTTTGTGTGGCAGTAACCATAAGAAACTGAGACAACGCGTTGAGTGTCTGCAGTAGACAAATATGTAATTATGTTGTGAATGTTGTGGATGCGAGTGATAAAAGCCAGTAATATACAGATGGTGAAATTTTAATATCGAACGTGTGGGGCAAAAAGGCCAACATTAGTGGGGGCAAAACGCACAGGGTGGGACGTACTGTCTGGGTGGGACGTACTGGGATCTGTCAAATTTGAGTCTGAAAGTGAGTAGACGATTTGATAAGTTCCGCCTGCGTATGACAGTTTATAATAAACATATACAATATAACGCACTTGTTGAATTTCAGAGAAAAGGAGCTAATTAATTAACTATTTCAGTCACAGTTCTTAATAAAATTATAACAACAAATATTACTATGATGTGACGCAAGGTTTCGCTATACTGAAGTGTACCAATAAAACCATCACTTTGGTAATGCGTAATAAGTAAACTAATAATAAAATGAGGCTGATTAATGCATAACGTCCAGGGGCGGGCGTTTTGCCCCACCCCTGGGGCAAAACGCCCATTTTCAGGACCTCTGCTAAAATGGCTATAACTTTTTCCTGTGATACTGAACATCGAAAATGTCAACACAAGATTTTCAGCTAAGATAATAAACTAGGTGATACATCCAATATATCAGAGATATATCTAAAAGGTTTTCCCATGAGTCGATTTCCCGAAAAAAAGTAGGCGTATTGCCCCACCCTACTATACGTTTTGTGCACCTAAGCACGTTGCAGCACGTAAAGCGTTTGGGTAATTAGGGGTATATATTTAGAACAAGAGCTGAGATTTTATTTCAGGGCAACTTTATGTAATTTTATTTAACATTAATCTATGTATCAAATATGTGAGTGAATATATATCATGGAACAATGCGAATTTTGCACGTTAAAGGGTATATATTATTGAGTTGTATTAAACTTGTATTCAACTTGAAAACGGTATAATTTTTACTTATGCTTAAAACGTGTTGGGGGGGGGCAATTAGATAAATTTCCAAGGTATACTGACAACGCATTGAGTGATCCCACGGGGCAGGTAGATTAGGTTTGCTTGCGTATACCATGTGGAGTCCGTCACCCAGGAGGCGGTTGGGTTAAGTTCACACTCCCTCCAACTCTTTGTTCACTCGTGAGTGTTCGTTGTTCTTACGCAAGGTACACACTTTCATCAATGGCAGCTCCCACATAATCCGCGGTTATACGAAGGTGCTACAGCGATGCGCTGGAGGCCGGCGCTGCGCGGGAGTCTTGGTGCAGGAAACGGGCTATCTAGAGGGCAGGGATAGCGACTTAAGATTCACTAGCGGTCACTACACGTACACATGGCAGGAGACAGATGCAAGAATGAGTAGAAACGCTACACCGGGCGTTTCGGCCTGCTCACAGCGGCACCAGTACCGAGTGTTGGCAGGCGGGAAGAGATAATTAATTCGTTACCAATTACTGACCCTTACATGTGTAGCTTAATTGGAGAAAACCCTAAAATGTTCTCAAACGTCTTCATATGAACTCTCGCCAAAGATTACAATGATTCAGGTGTTACAGATACACACGTACACACACGTACACACACGTACACACGTACACACGTACAAACACACGCACACACGCACACACACACACACACACACACACACACACACACACACACACACACACACACACACACACACACACACACACACACACACACACACACACACACACACACACACACGAACACGCATGCACACACACGCACGCGCACGCACGCGCACGCACATGGACGCACGCACACGCAAGCACACGCACGTACACACACGTAGTCAAAGAGACGTAGTTAACAAAAGTGGTAACATTGTCATTCGATCGTCCCCATGTTCCGGCTTCACTGACGCCAGATGGGAGATGTCCACGGCAAAGGCCCAGGTGGCAAGTGGACAAGGAAGCCATTTGCTTATCGAGTCCAACAATTGTTCATGTATGTGTAACCCGCCCTTCTTAGAAATTTGTTAATTTTGTTTTTAAACATTTTCACGCCTTTAGCAGTTACACAATCTGTACACAATTTGTTCCATTCATGTATTGTTCTCTGTGAGAATACAATACTTTCTGATATCCAATCTTCACTGATCTTTCACTAATGTTACTTTGTGTACTTAAGTTCTATTATCTTCTTAAGTGAGACACAATATTTTTATTAATATTTTCATACAAATTAAATATAATAAAAACTTCAATTTGATCTCCACTTAAAGGTTCCTCCTCAATTCGTCCACTCAAAGGTTCCTCCTCAATTCATCCACTTAAAGGTTCCTCCTCAATTCGCCCACTTAAAGGTCCCTCCTCAATTCGCCCACTTAGAGATACCTCCTCAATTCATCCACTTAAAGGTCCCTCCTCAATTCGCCCACTTAAGGATTCCCCCCAATTCGTCCATTTAAAGGTCCCTCCTCAATTCGCCCACTTATAGGTCCCTCCACACTTCGTCCATTTAACGATTCCTCCTCAATTCGCCCACTGAAAGGTCCCTCCTCAATTCGCCCACTTAAAGATTCCTCCTCAATTCGTCCAGTTAGAGGTCTCTCCTAAATTCGTCCACTTATAGACTCCTCCTCACTTCGCCCACTTTGAGGTTCCTTCTCAATTCGTCCACTTGAAGATTCCTCCTCAATTCGCCCACTTATAAGTCCCTCCTCATTTCGCCCATTTAAAGGTCCCTCCTCAATTCGATTTTTTTCACTAGTCTCATTTCAAATTCATTTTGCGAAAATTCAAACCTACCCAGTATCCACTGCAATATGCTAGCTCGTTTATACAACTGTTGTATGTATCAGACAAACTATTACATTACTTGTAATATATGTATGATCAAACATTAATTTAAGTGAAACTCACGAAATTCACCCTTGGTGAATTTGTTTAACTTTGTCATGTGATTGGTGAGAGGATGGAAGTCACGCCCATGGTTGGCATTTACCCGTTCAGTGATTACCATTTTAGATATCCACTGTTTCGAGCTTTGCCATCTAACGACTTAAGTCAATTCTTTCGAACATTTGATCAAAAATAGGCATTTTAAAAAACTCGACTGCGGATATTCTATAAATATTAACACACTACATATTTGGACATCAACCAAACTATGTTTAAAATACAACTGACAGATATCTGATAAGGGCGGGCTATACATAAATGATAAAATTGTTGAACTCTCGATAAACCAATAGCTTCCTTGTCCACTTGCCATATGGAACTTATAGTTTTGGGTGGCAATCTTGTTAAATCTTGTTAAATATTGTTAAGTGTATTTGCGATCTATGCTAAGTCAGTTGAGGATGGATTTTAAGGGTTTGTTAAACCACATTCTTTCAGGCGTTCTTAATAATTAAGGTCTCTCAGTTCTGGGTTTATTTTAGTTGCCTTCCTCTGTATTCGTTCTAGCGTAGCTATATCCGTCTTACAATATGGTCTAACGGCGACCATGTTAGTATAATATAACAACAACAACGCGATTCTGTCGTGTAGTATATACTAAACGAATATCCTCATGAATAAAAAATAAGCGTTAACGTGTTCAAACAGTGTTTCATTTGTAGGAAAGGCAATCCCACCACTGTGACACTAATGCTTGCTGGTATCGTCATGAAAGATTTCTACGAAGAATGACACGCGCCGTCATCGATCTACGCCGCGGACTCCTTCAGGCGTTGTCATTATTTCTAGGAACGCTGCCAACTAATCGGGCTGCTCCAACAACTAAAACAAACCGGTCGCAACCGCTACCAACACAGCCGCTATCGCAATACACACAGGACAGTTATTTCTTGTTTATATCGTGTTTTGATTCCGTAGGGAGTGGACGGTTGACTCATCCCATCCGGTAATGAAATGTTCCTCTTTTTATGTGTTAGCATTCGGCGGGGTTTGAAGTCGACGCAGTTGAGCAATAGCATCCTCGAAATGACGTCATCGTGGACACAGGAAAGTGCAAATGTTCATAGAGAAATCCAGACAGGGTAGAGCGAATACAACAATTGCTATTATGCATTTCTATGTAGCAGAACATTACAATAAATCAACCAGGTGAATCTTAATCTTTGATCGCTCTATTCCACGCACATTAAAGAGAGAGGGGGAGGGAGGGAGGGAGGGAGGGAGGGAGGGAGGGAGGGAGGGAGAGAGAGAGAGAGAGAGAGAGAGAGAGAGAGAGAGAGAGAGAGAGAGAGAGAGAGAGAGAGAGAGAGAGAGAGAGACGCACAATGATGATATGGTCTCCACATCCCCAGCTTCGTGAGGAGTTTGAACATCCAGTATTCATGCCTCCGATTATCGCATTCATTATAGTTGTCACCGTATTTAGAGTTCAGTGTGTGCAGTTACTGAAATGATGTTAACCAACACAATACTATTTAGGTCACTAGTGGTTGAACGCATTAAATATTTGTTCCACACTTGAATTCGGTCATGGGATAATTAATGTAACAGTACTAAATACTTGTGATGTATATAAACAAATAAATACAACAAAGTAAGAATACAAAATAAAATATCGCGTCGGGGCGATGCAGAACAACCCAACACCAAACAGCCCGCTGTACCTTAACCAAACAGCCCGCTGTACCCTAACCATACAGCCCGCTGTACCCCAACCATACAACCCGCTGTACCCTAACCATACAGCCCGCTGTACCCTAACCATAACCCGATTCACAAGGAACGCTACAGACACCACCTCCCTTTGGTGTGTTCTTCGCACTTTAGGTTCTCTGGCTCAACTTATTAGTTGGAAAGCCTAGTTGTGGTATATGTTTGTGCGACAAAAGTCATGGTTTGGGGGCCACGCATTTAAAAGAGTTAATAAAAACTAAAAATGTCCACGCCACTGGTTTATTGGACGCAAACAACATGGTCATGTGATGTTGGCAAGCATGGGACTAGGTGTTTAACATGTTTTATTTGGTGTGCGAATATTACTAGATTACGTGAAGTAGGGTATAGCGCGGCCCTTAGAAAAAAGAATATGTGTATTCCTGATTGTAATTGCAAATGGTTATGCTTTGTGAACTCATATAGATGCATAGGCCCTAAACCACGTCTTTTCTTTCCCTTTAAAAAAACAAACACGTGGCGCCATTAATGGTCTCTATCAGTGTACGCGTCACCTGCCATGCAAATGATATGCTATTGTTCCTACAGCCTAACGTCTGCAAACGAGCCTCGGAGACTTCTACTAATGCGCATCATTTGTGTATCTAGCTACGGGCTGATCGATGGCTGGGACGCGGTGTCCGACGGAGGCAGATGGCGCGGTATCTGTGTTAGTGCCGTCAGGCGTGAATGCGAGTATCTACACGGAAATAACGAGGGATACATCGCTAAGTGGATGTGAGCCTTTCATGTTGCTGGATTATCGGCGCGTTGACGCTAGTTGGCGTAGTCATATTACTGTCAGCATTCTATGGCGACGCCTAGGTGCGTCATAGCTGACAACCCCTAACGAGATGTCTCTATTAGATTTGCCCGCAATATTACCTCGGGTCAGCACCCGATCATCGGTTCTCGCTTCACGCTTCACCGCCGCTCGTAAGAATAGATTGTGGCCGTAAAGCATCGCCGACACTGACATGCTGTGTGCGGTGGGAATATTTTATTTATTTAACGCATATTGATTGATTTACCGCATCCTGATCTGAATCGCAATTTCCATTCGGCTCATGTCTTATCTGCTATGAGTCTCGTGATAGAATTTCAACCATGACTTGGTTCCATTTCACGAGTGACTTGGCAGATTCATCTTTGCGATAGCTCAAACGACAAAGTGGTCATAAAGTGGTTTGCATGGTCCTAGTAGACCAGCCAAATGATGTAACACAAAAAGTGAGGCACGTAGATGACCTTGGTGACGTAGATATACGCAAATATATGCGAGAAGTCCTGGGCTGAGGTCCAGGCAGATAGTTTTAGTTTTGAGTGTAGGGGATGTACGAAGATGAAGGAACTAGAGGTGGAGATGGAAGAGCTGAGGCTGCTCGTTGTGGCAATGGTGGGAAGGGAACAGGGGGGTTGTGCCAGTAGTTCCGGTGGGGGAACAGTAGATGATAAAGTGGGGAAAGACACAAGTGATGCTAGGGAGAGCTCACCGCAGCCTGGGAGGAAGCTGAGAGGGGGTTGTGCCAGTAGTTCCGGTGGGGGAACAGTAGATGATTAAGTGGGGAAAGACACAAGAGATGCTAGGGAGAGCTCACCGCAGCCTGGGAGGAAGCTGAGAGGAGGGAAGGTGACAGGTCGTAGGGAGACAGGACGTAAGGAGACGGGAACGAAAGGAACGGGAGGGAAGACAACCGGAGCGAAGGAGAGGGGAGTAGGGGAGACAGGAGGGAAGGAGAAGGGAGTGGGGGAGACAGGAGGGAAGGAGAAGGGAGTGGGGGAGACGAGAGAGAAAACAACCGGAGTGAAGGAGAGGGAAGTGGGAGAGACAAGAGCAAAGGAGTGGGAAGTGGGGAGACAGGAGCGAAGGTGACAGGAGGGAAGGGGTCAGGACAGAATGTGATGGAGGGGATCGATCGGAAGAGTTATTCTGCAGCAGTGATAGAGGGGGTGAGGAAGAGAGCGAGGGTGTTTGTGGGGGATTCGATAGTTAGGAAGACCGACAGAGTCTTAAACAAGGGAGATGATGTGGTGGTCTGCTTGCCTGGAGCCAAAATAGAGGCGATAACTGAGAGGGTAAAAAACATCGTAGGCTCGGGTAAGGGTGGATCTGTTTTAGTACACGTAGGGACAAATAACGTAGAGAGGGAGGGTACAACTGCCATAGTTAGGAAATATAGGCAGTTGGTCAGAACACTAAAACAGACGCGGGTTGAGCAGGTAATACTGTCAGGGATTTTACCTGTAATGGGCAGGAGGGGTCACAAATATTGTTGGGAGGGCTGATATGTACATGAAGGATGGGCTTCATTTAAGTGGAAAGGGGGCGGCAGTATTCGCGGACAAACTTTCAGCAGCAGTAGATAGTGACTTGGGTACAATGACAAATATTTTTGGAAGTAAACATTCTTTAAACTAGAAGTGCAGGGGGGTTACCTAGAGGTGTCTCAAGCAGAACCAGAGGCCACTAGCACAGATAAACCAATATCAAATCATCCGAAAAACATCTCTGAAAAAGGTTATAGATGCGTATGTTTAAATGCAAGGAGCATAGTAAATAAGAAAAACGAATTAAACATTATGGTAGAAGATATTGACCCTCACATAATTGGTATAACTGAATCATGGGCCAACATAGATATAACAGATGCTGAATTAGGACTGACAGGATATGTAATGTTTAGGAAAGATCGAATAGGAAGAAGGGGCGGGGGAGTTATTTTATATGTTAAAGAATCTATTCAGGCTTATGAAATAAAACTAGAAAGGGAAGCAGATTGCGATGAAGCTGTTTGGTGCAAAATTGTTTCAGGAAATTCAAAATTAACTATTGGATTAGTTTACCGAAGTCCAAACATAAACGAAAAGGACAACACAAAAATAAAAAACGCTATAAAGGAAGTTAGTAAAGGGGAATGTATCATAATGGGAGATTTTAACCATGGACACATACAATGGAATTCTCTAGAGAGCACAGGGATTGAGGACCAACAATTTCTATTTTTAATCCAGGATAGCTTTCTTACTCAGCATGTACTAGAACCAACCAGGGGAGAAAATGTATTAGATATAGTTTTGTCATCACAAAAAGAATTAGTGGACAATGTAAAAATATTTGAACCATTGGGTAATAGTGACCATAATCAAATACATTTTGACATCAATGTAAAATCAGAAAGTAAAAATAAGAAAACGTACAAGAGAAACTTCCACAAAGGTAATTACAAAGATATGAGAAAATACTTAGCAAAGCTAGATTGGAATAACATGCTGATGAATAAGACCGCAATTGAATGTTGGAATATTCTAAAATATGAAATTGAGAGTATCATCGATAAATTTGTTCCCTTCCAAAAACAAGGAAAACGGTGTAGAAAGAAACACTTGTCAAAAGAGGTTATTAGAAAAATAATGCTAAAACAAACTATGTGGAGGGTTTATAGGCGTACCAGAAAGGACGAAGACTATGCAAAATACAAAGAGGATCTTAATGCAGCTACAACTGAAATCAGACAATCTAAAAGAAGCTATGAGCAAAACTAGCATGTAACATAAAAAATGACAGCAAGAGTTTTTATGCATATGTCAGGAGTAAACAAAACGTACAAGACAAGGTTGGACCTCTAGAAGACAGTGCTGGAAATATAATATCACAGGGGTTTTTAATGGCGGAAGACCTAAATGGTTACTTCAGTTCAGTGTTTACCAAAGAAGATATTAGTTCATTACCAGTTGCTGATGCTAAATTTCAGGGGGCTAAATCTGACTATTTAGGTCCGTTAGTTGTAACTCCAGAATTGGTAGCTAAGAAAATAAAGGCAATGAAGGATAACAAATCACCGGGAGTGGATGGGATTCCTCCAAAATTACTAATGGAAACAGTAGAACAAATCAGTATACCACTTGCAAGAGTATTCAACTTGTCATTAAAAGAGGGAGTTGTTCCGTTTGAATGGAAAGAAGCAAACATCATACCATTTTTTTAAAAAGGGTTCGAGAAATAAGTCAGAGAATTACAGACCAGTGAGTTTAACGTCAGTGATTTGTAAATTATTAGAAAGGTTAATTAAAGACCATATGGTGGAATTCCTCGTTAAGCATAAATTATTAAATTCATCTCAACATGGATTCCTTAAAGCGAGGTCATGCTTAACAAATATGTTATGTTTTTTGGAAGAAATCACTAAGTGGATAGACGTGGGATCGCCAGTAGATATTATCTACTTAGATTTTCAGAAAGCTTTTGACAAAGTGCCACATCAAAGATTACTACTTAAATTAAAAGCCCATGGTATCGGGGATAGCATAACTGACTGGATAGAACAATGGCTGACTGACAGAAGACAACGAGTTGTAGTAGATGGAGAAGTTTCAAATTGGAAATCGGTTTTGAGTGGGGTACCTCAAGGATCAGTATTAGGACCTATATTATTCTTAATTTATATCAATGACTTGGACGACAGTATAACAAGTAACGTACTGAAATTTGCGGATGACACAAAACTGTTTAGAAAGGTTAATACTGATGGTGATAAACAACATTTACAAAACGATCTAGACAGATTAGTGAAATGGTCTGGGAAATGGCAGATGTTGTTAAATTTTGGGAAATGTAAATGCCTACATACAGGACATAGGAACTTGAATGTAAACTGTAAAATGGGAGATACTGTTCTGGGTACTACTGTAAAAGAAAAGGACTTAGGAGTTACAATAAGCGCTGATATGAAAGTTTCAGAGCAGTGTGGTATTGCAGCTTCAAAGGGTAATCAAATTCTTAGATTGATTAGAATAAACATAACATACAAGGGAAAAAAGTTAATTATACCTCTTTATAAAGCAATAGTTAGACCTCATTTAGAATACTGTATACAAGCATGGAGACCATATCGTAAGAAGGATATAGATACGCTTGAACGCATACAAAGGAGAGCAACTAAAATAATTCCAGAACTGAGAGACCTTAGTTATGAAGACCGCTTGAAAGAATGTGGTTTAACTACTCTAGAGACAAGGAGGTTAAGAGGAGATCAGATTGAAGTTTTTAAGATATTGAATGGGTATGAAAATATTGATAGAAATATGTTTTTCTCACTCAAGAAGGATAGCAGAACTAGAGGACATGAGGTAAAATTAGTAAAGGATCAATGTAGATTGGACATCAGGAAGCACTCGTTCTCACAGAGGACAATAAATGAATGGAACAAATTGTCTACAGATTGTGTAACTGCTAGCAGCGTGAATATGTTTAAAAACAAGGTTGACACATATCTCAGGAGGGCAGGCTATAAGTAGATGAACATTGTTGGACTCACGATAAGCCAATGGCTTCCTTGTCCACTTGCCATCTGGGCCTTTGGCTTGGATGGCAAATCTTGTTAAATCTTGTTAAATGCGTGCAACAAAGTGGCTAGAAATGCGCAGGTATTCGCGAGCAAGAAAGGCGATTGTTTGCATATGTGTGTGTGTGTGTGTGTGTGTGTGTGTGTGTGTGTGCGTGCGTGCGTGCGTGCGTGCGTGCGTGCGTGCGTGCGTGCGTGCGTGCGTGTGCTTGTGCGTGTGTTGTGTGCGTGTGTGCATGTATGAGTGTGTGCGTGTGTGCGTGTGTGCGTGTGGGTGTGTGGTGTGTGTGGCCTACGACCATGACCACACCTCATAGGTCTACGACTATTACCATGCCTCATTGGCCTACTACAATGACCACGCGTCATATGCCTACGACCATGACCACGCCTCACAGGCCTACGACCATGACCATGTCTGTCTAACTGCCCTTCGACCATGGCCATGCTTCGTTGGCCTACGACCATGACCTACAACCTACGACCTACGACCATGACCTACAACCTGCGACCTACGACTATGACCTACAACCTACGACCTACGACCATGACCATGTCTGTCTAACTGCCCTTCGACCATGGCCATGCTTCGTTGGCCTACGACTATGACGTACAACCTACGACCTACGACCATTCTTCATGTTGAGCATATTCCGTTCTGGTCGCTTCTTGTGATCGATTGCAATCAGGTCATTTTGTTCGGTTTGCTATCGTTATTTTATATAGCGACCGATAACCTTTCGTGAGTTCGGTATTGGAATTATATGTTTACGAGCCCAGTATCGACAACATCCGACAATATGAGCGAGTTGTGGAGGTCAGATCTGGCTGGGAGAGCTTCTTAATATGTATTTTGTCAGTCCGTGGCGACCGATTTACGACCCTCGACCGGGAATACCATCAAGGAAACGTTATAACCGCCGCAAATTGGACCTCCGCGGCGACGTAATTCTATGTTATTCCCATCAACGTGTCCCTCGTTGTTCATACGTTATTATTATGCCCGTTCGCTTAGTAGTTGGTCGTATTGTTTGCGCGCTCGTCCAGGCGTTTGGGTCTGTACTATAGTTCATTCCTTGTGTACGTTGTATATGCGTATGTAAATACTACCCCCTGTCAGATAACCCCGCTGAAACGTGGACCTTAGTGTTGCTGCGGTAGCCAATGCGCTACGTCCCCACGACTTTCGGGAATTTGGAATGTGGCCAATCGTAGATGATGTTACTTGCGATGTTCGGGAAGAAAGTTAACTTTAATATGTAGGCATATTGCGCACGTGCAAATTTTTTCATTAAGCGTTTTTCTCTTGAGCGCTTTAAAACAAAACGCTTAAAAGGAAAACGCTTAAATCTAATCAACATCATCATGACATAAATATATCATGATGATGTTGATTAGATTTCGCTTGATGGCTTTGACGTCAGCGAGAGATCAGGCAGTCAGAGAAGAACGACGTCATGCAAGAGTACAAAGGATCGCGAATATGCCCCCGGACCCAGCGAAGCGTGACGCCGTTAACGTGATTACAGGGACTATCCAAGAAAACCTGCATCTAATAAAACGTGATTTAACGAAGAGACAAAAACTCTATATGCTACATTGACGATTCTACAGCTATGCGTAATACATAAAAGCTGAACATGGTTAACAAGATTGAACTAGATTTCCATCCAGAGTAACAAACTCAAAGTCGACAAGGAATCCATTGGTTGAGTCGACCAATTTTTATTTATGTGTTTGATTTCTAGCAAGTCTGATCTTTAGACATATGGACAAGTCTGATTTTTAAACATATGAAGTGTATCGTCACAGTCAGTAGATAGGAAGCATTCAGCCACGCTGCAGTTACTGCGCGAATATTACTCGTTCAATTATCCTGTCTGTAGCCAGGTACTCATTTATGTAACTGATTGGACTGTGGCAACGTGGTGTGAACAAAATTGCCAAAGCTTCGAAACGGCAGCCAGAATATTCGAGCATGTATGCACGCTCGCACACACGCTCGCACGCACGCACGCGCGCGCGCGCATACACACACACATATGGCGCGGCTTAACAAGAGTCGCTGCGGAAATAACTGTGATGGTGGCCACAATCCGTTGGCGACCAGCCAAACTTGAACTGCCGCCTATAATTACGACTTGTGTTATTCCATTATAATAGTCCTATACGGACAATCAAATTGCCCTAGAGTTTTTCTCTGCCGCAGTAAATGTCTAAGACGTATTGCTCCGGTGGGTACGGAAGTATATTACAGAGCCACTAATGCATACCTCCAAACGAATGTCTTGGCGCGAACCCAAACGCATACTTGGTTTTTGTACCATCACCGAGAACATTATTTTCGTACACAAGGGTCAGCGATGCGAATAGCAGAAAGCGACGTTCGCTTTCATTGGACGCAGTTTGCCGCATTACGAATGAGCCTTTGTTGAGAAAAGGCATCAAAATAGGTGGAAATCCACGTACAGTGTACATGATTAAATGCGTTTGCAATTATATTTGTCAGTGTGGTTTCATGAGACGTTTTTTGTTGACAGCTAAGTTGGTGATAATTTGGCGATCGCTAAACATTTCGTTAAACACATATGTGTAAATAATACTAAATACAAACACTTTTTGGGGCGCGCAAGAGACTGTACAAGAGACTGTACAAGAGACTGTACAAGAGACTGTACAAGAGACTGTACAAGAGACTGTACAAGAGACTGTACAACTGCTGGCCAAATGTGCAGGTATTTGTTGTACATTAGACAGTTGGAAATAGTAAGTTGTTACGCTGGATGTTAGAGGCACTAGTTGTATCGCACTGGCCTACACACTCTGGCAACAAGTACGTGTGCCGCGGTATGGCGACATCTTACGGTGATTCACAATCATCTATATATATGCTTTAATTGGTAGCGTAAGAAATAGTGTACATTGGTGTATCGGTGATCTCCTAACATATTCTTTAGAATAATAGTTCTTGATACGTTCTTCTTATTGTGGCAAGATACATACTATGAGCGGCGGGTCGATGCCAATGTTTATATAATACTTTTGTTTAGTTATCAAGTTATTTAATAAATTGGGGCTTATTTCTCAGTATTGCTCTCAACAATAAATCATCAGCTTCCAGATAAACTTTGCCATAATGTTTGCACCACCTGTCACGTCAACAACAACAACATCATAAATCTTCCGACTACATACTTGGTCCTGTCTGCTGAAGACGGGAGTTGGCATGCACCGCTTTCGGCGAAGTCCTTGATGACCCACGTGTCCTCGTTCTGTGCAAGTTGCCATTCTTGACTATCATATATTATCGCCCGTCTACGTACATACACACAACACTGCACAGCAAACCATAACACAACGCGCACGCACGCACGCACGCACGCACGCACGCACGCACGCACGCACGCACGCACGCACGCACGCACGCACGCACGCACACACACAGTTGGCGCTTTCAACTTCCAATCTGCCTGCCTGCCTGCCTGCCTGCCTGCCTGCCTGCCTGCCTGCCTGCCTGCCTGCCTGCCTGCCTGCCTGCCTGCCTGCCTGCCTGCCTGCCTGCCTGCCTGCCTGTCTGCTTGTCTGCCTCTATCTCAATTTTGTCATGGATTACATGAAAAAAGCTACTAGCATATTATATTTAGAAGACTGTAGAATTGCACAATAACGAACTACATTTCTCACGTTAATGGCATAACCTATTCTTAAGTTATGATGGGAAATCAACGGCAGTTTATCATTTTATCATTCATCGCAAGAATGGTTGTCCTGAATTAAGGATGCAGCTTCATCAATTACGACAAATGACAAAGGACAGCTTTGGTGCCATTACTGTCTACGTGCTCATCCAATGTCACGCACGGTGTCACGTGGAGTTGTCTTTTATCAAGAATAATTATTTGTGACGTTTGACGTATTAACACATAAATACCCATTCCATTCGATAACGCGTGATGTGATGTGTACCAGGCTTGGGTTCAAATGCATTTGCGTTTGAAAATGTCGCATTTGCATTTAAATGCAGTGTCGTTTCTTTGCCCTTGCATTTAAATTTAAAACATTTGTTTTTGCATAAAAAACATTTGCATTTGAATAAAAAACATTTTCATTTGCATTTGAATAAAAAACATTTGCATTTGCATCAAAACATTTGCATTTGCATCAAAAACATTTGCATTTGATTGAAAAAACATTTGCATTTGATTTAAACCATTTGCATTTGATTAAAACACATTTGCATTTACGCTTGAGTAAAAAAAACATTTGCATTTGAATCAAAACATTAATGCATATTTCTAATGCGAAAAGTTTAAAAATCATCCACGAATACAGTTTGCATATATATATTCAAATTTTTTTCTGTGGACTCTGTTAACAATTTAATACTACATTTCAAATAAAGCGGACAGTATCCCGTGGTATTCCTGCGTGTGTACATCTCTATGATGTCGAGATACCATTGTTGAATGTTGAGTGTGTTTATCAATTATCATACCTTGTCTATTCAGTATTATCATATTATGCACTAGTTAATGAAGTTCATAAACCCATTGTTCAACCCGCAAATTGGCCTTACCAATATTGCCTTTGATTCCAGCTCACTTTTAGAGCAAGACTTAAATATCTTTATGTAACCTGTGAATCAAGGTTCACACCATTATTGTGATCACTTACTGTTTGTGCTCTGCATTGACTCTGTTGAGCGGTGCGTCGATGTTTTGTTTAACCTCTTAATACAGATTCACACCATCACTATGATCACTTACAGTATGTGCTCAGTAGTGACTCTGTTGAGCAGTGGATCGATGTTTTGTTTAACCTGTGACATATTGTACCATTAACAAACAACAATACGTTTCAAACAGAGTTCTCAAATGGAGCAGTTCTGTGTATCACATCTATGATTCATTGCTGTTGACTATATATAAGCTACTGCCACATGTCAGTCATCATTACCAACATTGAGTTATTCAAGATGCAATCGTTCAAGCATTCTAGTGTTTTGACCATTATGACGTGCCCAGTGATATCTCAGGAAGTTTCAAAGCCATGTGCAAACATTGTGCAAAAGAGATGAAGGGTTTAGCCAAAGCGACGACTAATCTTCTGAATCACTGAAAACACTTACATTTGCATTTGAATCATTTCAGACACTTGCATTTGAATCATTTCAGACACTTGCATTTACATTATCTCAAACATATGCATTTGCAACATTTCAAACACTTGCATTTGCATTTGAATAATTGCAAACACTTGCATTTGAATTATTTTAAACATTTGCATTTAAATGCAATCACAGGTGGGTACATTTGCATTTGAATCATTTCAAACATTTGCATTTGAACCCAAGAGTGATGTGTACGCAGCTATATGTTCGTGCGTGCTATGTGCATCTCCGTTCTCGTATGTTCGTGCGTGCTATGTGCATCTCCGTTCTCGTATGTTCGTGCGTGCTATGTGCATCTCCGTTCTCGTATGTTCGTGCGTGCTATGTGCATCTCCGTTCTCGTATGTTCGTGCGTGCTATGTGCATCTCCGTTCTCGTATGCGAGCGTGAACCTGTCTTTATCTCCGCACAACAAACATACGATCGAACGTCATTCTCACGGAACACTGCACTAGACAGTCATTCTTCCAGGACAGTACAATAGACAGTTACTCATTCTTACATATCACTGCAAAATATTATCCATTATACTCACAGAACACCACACTAGATAATCCGTCATTCTAAAAGAACACCACGCTAGACAACCCATTATTCTAATAGAACACCACGCAAGACAACCAACCCGTCATTCTAATAGAACACCGCAATCCGTCATTCTCGCTGAACTCCCCGCATCGAAAAACCATGTTACTTCGGGGAGGGGAGATGAACAGCTGTGTCATTCGTCTAAGCCCTAAGGAAGCAGTTGAATTAAAGTTGACATTAGTGAAACGTTTCGCCCAATTTACGACTGCTTTGGTGTTAAGTCCATGACGTCATGGCGGCATTGCAATCTGCCAGAAGCCGCTCCTGTCCACGGCAGCTTCCCTTTTCCCGAGGGCCTCCGAGGCTTTAAAGGCGCCGAGGCACGGTAGTGTTCGCCCGACACCTGCAAGGGAACAGCTGTCAGTGAGAGAGGAGCGGGTTTGAACGTGTGTGATGTCTGGGCGCACATCTGTTCCATATACTTGCTTCGAGGAATGATGAAATACATTAAACTGACGTTGGAGCAAATTGGTTTCTTGTTGACAGGTGCACATTCACAGAAATAATAAAATCGTTTATATGTGCCTACAATTTTACTCACTAGGATAAGTTAAATAGTATCTTACCGGGTGCATGCTAGCAATGCGGAGAAAAGTAAAGTGACATGCACCAATTTTTTTTAACGGCTGACATTTAGAAATGAACTGTGCCAAGTGGATTATCCGCTTTGGCGACCACCGACCGGGGGCCTATTTCCAGCGATATTGGCAGCAGCAAATGACGCGAGAGAATTATGCAAATCGCTGCTTGCAGAATGCGTTTAGACGTGTTTGTATTCATCTTTAGCCCCAGTTCGATATCGGCTTTGCGAGCAGATTAAACGGTTGCCAGATTGACTATTGATCAAACGCTGATTTAGTTTGAATGTTTGCGCAGTGTGATGAAGGAAGATTAACAGAATGCTAGACTTGCTTGATATAGAATCTTTTTATTTGGTCAGACCCAACCGACCGGTTAATGGAACAACGTCCAACAATAACCCCCCCGCGTCCAGTCTTGTCTGTGAACATATTTTGTGTCGATCAACTGCGCAAGGAATAAATCATTGAAATATGACGGGACAATTAAAATGAGCAAATGCAATTATCATCGCAACTGAGGTACGGAAGTATGAGAAAAAAATATCAAATATAATGATACATTACATTACAGATGTTCGTTGGTGTTGCTGTGGTATATTTCACACCATTGTAACGCGATTTGGCATGCAACTTTAGCACTTGACATAAAAGAGTTCAAAGGCATATTAAGAACTCTTGGCAGATATTTGGTGTAAGCACAATCAGTGTTAGTACAATCATAATACCATCCCTGCGACCCGTACCTTCCCGGTGACCCGTACCACCCCTGCGACCTGTACCATCCCTGCGATAAGTACCATCCCTGCGACCCGAACCACCCCTGCGACCTGTACCATCCCTGCGACAAGTACCATCCCTGCGACCCGTACCATCCCTGCGACCCGTACCTTCCCTCCGACCCGTCCCATCCGTCCGACCCGTACCATCCCTGCGACCCGTAACATCTCTGCCACGTTGTGTTGATGTACAGAAAACCTACGTGAAAATTATTTCCCTCGAGATGATTACTAATAATCGATGAAGGTATTCAACAGCCGATGCAGTAATTACTCTCCGTTGGGTCGCTTCTGCGTCTGCACCACGGGCCTACTTTGCTTCAATAGAGTACCACCATTACGACAGAGTGCCATCTGAGCGACGTAACTTAATGACGAACGCGGTTATCGACTTACCTTAACATCATAGAATGAGCAGATGTCCACGTAGACGCGTCTGACCAATGCGCCAAACCGCGGTCAGTTACTGCTAACGCGGATATATAAATATGGTAGTCGCTATTCAGATGGCCAACTCGTTGAAAATACATTAAATGTATTGTTCATGAAAGTATGTCAAGAACGTTTTCACTGTTCTTTGGTGTACATCTTTACTGTAAGTGGCGGTTTGCCGTCGGTGTCGTCGCGATAGTTCAACTTCAAGTATGACAAGGCCATTTTAAGTAACGCTCGCTTTATTTGTCCTTTGACGTATAATTATCGACGTATGCAGGTAGCACACAGTAGGTTGATGCATACCTATTTGACGTAGCAAGTTGACGAGTTGACGATATCGAAGTGACGAGTAGATAGTGAGTGGCGAGTAGATAGTGAGTGGCGAGTAGATAGTGAGTGGCGAGTAGATAGTGAGTGGCGGGCAGCGATAGCGAGTGCAGCGAGTGCGAGGTACAATTTGCAAGAATGATTGAGCGAAATCAATCATTAAGTACCGACAATTTAACATAGCCTATCTAAGTGACATTACATAAATGTTATGTTGTATTGTTAATAAGACGTCAAACAGTAACATAATCAAGTTAGATGTACCAATTAAGGAAATATTACGACCAAACAAGACACAATTTTGCCTGTCGGCAGATTCACGAGGTCTAATCACCAAGTCCCACTAGTTCACACAGATGACGCTGCCGGGGAACCAAACCAACTCCACCAGAGGGCGCCACACGCATGGCAACATACTGCCCAACAGAAATAATATATTCCGTCCGTAACACCGACGCCTTAAATAAAGGATATTTAACACAACCAATAAACCAGGACGTAATGTCAACTGATAGATTAACATCTCATAGAATGAATTAACATTGTAGGGGAAGTCAGTGTTAGATGAGCCACTTTTCATTCTTTTTGACGGCTAGGGCGCAATCATATTCATAAGTCAAAATTGTTTTTATTCACATAAACTATGATTATTAGTAAATTATGTTATACCAAGAAAATATGTCTAGGATACATAGATAATTATATATAGTTGATTCAAATAGGGTTGGTCAGCTGGTTCTTGTTCTCTGCGCATAGATAAACCATTTGTAAGCGCACATAAAATAAAATCTGGTCACGTTGTCTGATAGTTTACACACCAGCAGACATTGATAACAATTACCAAAAGTTTCGAAAAACATCAAAAAAATACTTTTAGCTCACGTGTCCTGACCGTTGTGACAAATGTAAACTATTATACGTCAATCGTGTTCTAATAACATGTTCAATCACTGAGTGGTACCATGTAACTGTCGTTGTTGTAGTTTCCTGGGAAAAGTGGGTGGCTCAAATAACCCAGTGGCTCAACAAACACTGCCTTCCCCTACATCTATAGTGGTTAACTTCTGACACCCATATAGTATATATATATAGTATATAGTATATATAGTATATAGTATATATAGTATATAGTATGTCATTTGTGCATAGCTTTGCCACCAGACATCATAATTACACCATTGTTGACCCCACACTGACACCGTTCAACACATGGTAACACCCTCCGGTCGGCATGTCTTACTAATTTGACGCCTGAAGGATGTAGTGCTGGTCTTGACTTGGACTGACCGCACATCGTTCGGGAAGACCTGTTCTACCCGGGATGGCAAATACTCCTTTGTCCAACACACAACACACACACACACACACACACACACACACACACACACACACACACACACACACACACACACACACACACACACACACACACACACACACACACACACACACACACACACACACACACACACACACACACACACACACACACACACACACACACACACACACACACACACACACACACACACACACACACACACACACACACACACACACTTCCACACAACACAACCACAACACACACACAGCACAAAACACACACACAACACGCACACAATACACACAACACACACAACAAACACACACAACACACAACACACAACATACACACAACACGTACAAAACACACACACAATATACTCACAACACGCACACGCACACGCACACGCACACGCACACGCACACGCACACGCACACGCACACGCACACGCACACGCACACGCACACGCACACGCACACGCACACGCACACGCACACGCACACGCACACGCACACGCACACGCACACGCACACGCACACGCACACGCACACGCACACGCACACGCACACGCACACGCACACGCACACGCACACGCACACGCACACGCACACGCACACGCACACGCACACGCACACGCACTCCCACCCATTTCGACATCACGTTCCTAGGACTTCGGGGTTAGGCCTGATACAAAATTTCAGTTCTAGAATAGCATTACATAACCAACAAATAATCTTCAGATGTCCAAAACAAACTAAAATTACACCTATTTCTTTTCAATTTAATATCACCAGAATCTCTGCATCGAGACAGTAACAACGCTATTAATTGTATCACTCTATTCCTACAACTTAATGCGTTATATTAGTAAAACGAATATTCCGAGGTGTCTATCACCTGTCAGAGGCGTGAAATCGTTTGTCGCACCTTGCTTGCTTGCAAAACAACAACTGACTAGTTCATGTATTAAAATACTTATACTTTCACTAAATGCGATTCACAATGATACCATTGTATCCATCACATAAAACCGGTTCTATACATACTAAATTTGACCACCTTAACCGAAGGAATTACGCTCAAATATAATGGTATAAAATTCACTCAAGTAGTTACACCTTAGTCACCAGGTGGCACCTTTGCATTGTGCAAATATCACTCCCTGCCGTGCCTTATCTGGCAGCACTATTTGCGTAGACTACCGTACGCTACTGAACAAAGGGGAAAAAGATAAATTTTGACTCATTCTCATAAACAACTTTGTGACGCATACATACATACATACATACATACATCCATCCATACATACATACATACATACATACATACATACATACATACATACATACATACATACATACATACATACATACATACATATATACGTAGATACATACATAGAAGCATGCACGCAAGCATGCACGCCCGCATGGATACATGCATGTATATGTTATGTATGTTATGTTGTGTGCATACATCATATGTGTGGCCGCTTAGCACATCAACGAAACAGATGCCAGAACGAAAAACGGAAAACGAGTGGCGCTGCAGTCGCTTTTTGTTTTTCGTTTTGATGCAGTGAAAACGATAAAACGGTTTGATGTAGCTTGATGTTGTTTTTCTAACTTATATTACAAAATCCGTTTATAAAAGTTAGTATTCGTTTTTCTTGTTCCTTATGGCAAATTTTAAAACAATTGAAAATCTGATAACGAAAAAGGAAAAGACGGCACATATATGCACCAGTATTATGAATATCAACACCAGCAGATGTTGAAAAATGCTCTACACTAATATTAACATTAAATTAGCCTAGAATTTAATAATAATAATTGTAAAGACATAACGTGTATTATGACGCCCTCGAGAAACGCTCTCTAACTGCCCAAGTGCAAGAGAGACATCGGTTGGAGGAATTGATGATAGCGCGGACTGCCACACATAGCTTCCGTAACAGGACTGTTACAGTACCAGTGACGCACAGTTGTGATTAATTAACAAGCACAGGCATTTATTACCCGAGACTGTGAAAATGAGAACCCCATACTTCCAACTAATGCCCAGATTACGTTTCTGATTAGACGTTGCCATGGCGATGCGCACTCACCCAGTTAATTAACACTGTACGCAGAAAATACTAACGGAGAAAAATGGTTCGCAAGAGAAGACACAAGAACAAACGGTTCGCAAAAGAAGAAACAGGATATCTCTGCCAGACGGGAAACAAGAATACTACTCTTTTGTGGTGGACTTCAAAGATTGTGGATTTAATCATTGACTCTTCCATCTCGCATTGAAGTAGTCGTGTCAATTTCACAGTATGATGAAACAGCGTTGGTTGAATGAATGTGCATTATCCTGGTCGGCACTGATAGTGCAGTGCACTCTTGTGTTAAACGGGGATCGTGGCTCATTTAAGCCGCCACGTTTGCTAGATCAACGGTTTAAAGTCGACGACTGGAGAAACATAAAAAACTAGTAACGATTTAAAACATCAGGAAACACCAATCCGACAACCATTTGTAGCACAAAGATGTCCACACAAAAAATGGGCGTGGCGCAGTAACAGATGCTCGGTCGGGCGTGATGGATTGACATATGTTTGGTCGGGCGTAACTCGTGTAGGATGATATTGAAGCAGTGCTTTACACGACGACCAGTAGTAGGAAGCAGACATCGACATGGGGGGGCTGGGGGGGGGGTAAATGTGTTGGGATCGCGTGGACGAATGCTGATTGAATTGAATTTACAGCATATGAAAGCTATACATGTGCCGAGACTGGATTAACGTAGGTTCTGAAGCGATGTTCAATACCGTTGCGGAACGGGGCCGGCTAATCCCGGCTGAAGTCTGTTTCACGGCCAACGACGCGCACATGCCGTCGTTTCCAATCTTTCCAAGGCAGAGGATGCGCCCGTAATTCTCTGGACAGCGATTCATTTATTATATTTGATATTAGGTCAAACATTGAATGAAGGTTTTATTAGGGTTTATTATGAGAGGAAATTATTAGTTTCCTTGCTTCGTCAACTGTAGTAGGTATATAAGAAGCAAGTAGCTAATTTATTTGCGAAGAGCCACTTTCACATGATGTAAAGCGAGATCTGAAAATGAAGAACGGATAATGTTGGTCTTGACATAACTGGAGAACGTAAAGACTCAAATGAATCATGATTATGTAGAGATGGAGCGGGCGGATATCAAATAAGATCTTTTTGAAGAATATCAGCATTTAAAGCAGCAGCAAACTTATGAATTTGTCTATAAAAAAGTAATTACTACAAAATTAAGCCAATGGCCATAAATGTATTTTGAGAAAGTAAGACTTTGTTTAAGGTGAAACAAACGGCATGGCTATGCACCTAAAAGAAATAATTAAAAACTAACCAATTTCAACTAAAATCAAAATTATCACGTCACTGGTTTACTCAGAATATGTTCTAAAAGTGGGAGATTCCGGCCATTTCTCCAGTTGAGTGAGCGCTGACAGGGTAGGGTTATCTAACACTATGGCACGGCCCATGAAATTAAGGTGATGTGTGTTCAACAAGGCTTTCCTAGTAAACCACTGGCGTGATATTTTGAATTGTAGCTGCAAATGTTTCACAGAAGGTAATGGGTGTGGCCGCAGATGTATCCAAAAGACGATTGAAGTCACCAAATATGCATAGCTCTGATTCTGATAAATGTCAAATTGCCAAGCAGATCGTGAGTGTCTTCAAATAAATTAACTGTCTGTCCTGGGGGTCAATAAAGGAAAATGAAATATGCAGAGAAAGAATTATCTGAAATATCAGCACAAATATACTAAAAACTAGAGTATGCATGTATCGAATGTATAGCAATTTTGAATTGTTTTGATATGAAGAAACCAAACCCATCACTTCCACGTGATTGATGATAGAACATAACCAGGAGGTGAAATCTCAGCAACATCCGCAACAGTTTCATGCCGCGAGGCGAGAATATCGATATTTTAGATAGTAATAAATCACTCAGAGATGAAGTGTTATCAGGACAGATCAAATATACGTGGATACAAATCTCATATTACGG
This sequence comes from Lamellibrachia columna, assembly GCA_963662155.1. Taxonomy (NCBI): domain Eukaryota; kingdom Metazoa; phylum Annelida; class Polychaeta; order Sabellida; family Siboglinidae; genus Lamellibrachia; species Lamellibrachia columna. Next base: position 49,078,185 of record OY759267.1, read on the forward strand.
CTAATAGCAGGCATAGGATTGAGAAGTACATATCCTGCTATCATAAGCAGAAAACCGTCATCGTCAATCGTCAGGCTCTAGTAGTGGCCAGCTTCTGTCTCGGGAGGCAATGCGTTTGTTTGCTGCATCATGTCGGTTGATTGCGAGCATGACGCCTCACACGTTTGTTTGCTGCATCATGTCGGTTGATTGCGAGCACGACGCCTCACACGTTTGTTTGCTGCATCATGTCGGTTGATTGCGAGCATGACGCCTCGCGCGATTGATCTCCTGCTGAACCTGGTACGCTTTGATGTCTATAACAGAATCGCCAGTAAGACTGGTTCGCCAGGTAGGTCGTTATTCAGCAACTGTTTGCCAGTGCATAGGATCGATGCCATAATCTTTCAGGTCTCTTTTTATGATATCTTTGTATCTCAATTTGGGTCGGCCAACTGGTCGTTTGCCTCCAGTTAGCTCCCCATACATGTTTTGTTTAGGAAGGCGGTCAATGGGCGTACGGTGTACGTGACCAAGCCAACGTAGCCCTCTCTGTTTTAGAATGCTGCTTGGTGGAGTTGAGTTGCAGCGTTGTAGGATTTCTAGGTTGGTAATTTTGTCTTGCCATATGGGCAGTTCCACGTTCAGGTAAACCAACGTGTCATTTTTAGAAACTGGTTCAAATGGGGCAAGTGTGGTATAATTAGAAAGGTATTCCATAGTTTCATAGTGTCACATTAAACCATTTTCAACAGATGTTATTTAATCACTTATAATGCAACTACTGACATGACAGGGATAAAAACAATATTTTATGAAAAATTCCATACTTTTTTTCAGTATATCTACTTTAATTTATAAGTAGGCTTATTAATATTTATGGAGCTTAAACCCAAACATATACTTAATTAATGTACATTATATAAATAATTCAGGTATGTTTTAAACTGACTTTTAATTAAATTAGTAATAAGTATGTTACTCGTGTACGTCCGATACCAAAAAAAGTTAAATTTGTTTAACCTCCACTGATGTTGGATGGTTGCAAGATTTTACGAACTGAGATATAATGTTAATTTTATTTGTTTGAACAAACAAATTAAAACTTTTTATTGATTATGCAATAATTAACCACCAGCTGTGGTGTAGGACGTACGTAAGAAATGCATACGTCCATACGTCCGAACCCCCATACGTCCGTCACCCCATACGTCCGACAACCTATATATCCGACACCCCACACGTCCGTCACCCCATACGTCTGACACCCTATACGTCCCCCCATACGCCCGACACCCCATACGTCCGACACCCCATACGCCCGACACCCCATACGTCCGACACCCCATACGTCCGACACCCCATACGTCCGACACCATACACCATGCTGATTGGATTCAACATTTTAACAAAATATAAGTGTTTATGTAATTTCTGTGTGATGTTAATACACATTATCAATGTCACAGCCATTCTTAATCCATATAATTGGATTAGCACAACATTTGGAACTATTTACACCGACTAAACCCAAATTCGATTGGGGCACAACAAAAGACCATTGAATTAGACATTGAAAACCTAGTACAGTGTGTAAATGTGTTTGAAGCAGCAATAACCAATCTAAAACTTTATATCACTAGCCTTTGCTCTCTGACATTATTTACTGGAATCTGATGGGCAGTGGCCATCTTTCTTTTGCCATGTGCGGATTGTCAAATTATGCCCAAGCCACACTCTACTGCCTGTGCATGGGCAAATTGAGGCTGAGAGCAATGCCATTGTCTCGGGTGAATTACAGCACAGCAAGCTTAATGTGTTCGTGGATACACTCTTCATGCATTTGAAGGCTAAGTATCCAAATATACATCAATAACATGAATTCGGCATTCTCAGATGGAGTTCTTAAAAAGAGATTCCTATTATCAAGCCTCCACCCGTAGGAAGAAGAGAATGCCATGACATTAAGCTGGAATTTTTCAGCAACGTCACATGACAAGGGCATTGTAGATGGAATTGATGGAATGGTCTTGTGCGCAGTTTGGTGCTCCGTTCGAAGTGGAAAAGGCAGTGCAACTACGGCAGTAGCATTTTTGGATCTGGCTGTACTACGAAATACGGGAGTGAATGTCAAGTTTGTCTCCCAGTAGCCAATACTCACCAGTTGCACTGCACATAAGCAAGAGGCAATAACCATTTGTTGGTTGCTGATACATGTGATTCATGGGACTTAACAGAAGAAACAATTACTGATGACTCTGTCTGATGCATTTTATCTAAGGTCTTGTCTGTCGTCATTGTCTGGACAGTAGATAGCATCGATATTTTGGATTTTAAGTGTCAGCATTTATATAGAATATTTAATCTAAGCTCAAAAGTGTGTTTTGTCATTGTAACTATCTTATTTAGAAAATATAAGCATTATTTTATCTACTTGTTGCGTTGCATTTCTCACAGAGACGCCCGACACCAAACAAATGCAAGTCCGACACCAGACAAATGAACTGTTTGCCAGTGCATAGGATCGATGCCATAATCTTTCACGTCTCGTTTTATGACATCTTTGTATCTAATTTGGGTCGGCCAACTGGTCGTTTGCCTCCAGTTAACTCCCCATACATGTTTTGTTTAGGAAGGCGGTCAATGGGCACACGGTGTACGTGACCAAGCCAACGTTGCCCTCTCTGTTTTAGAATGCTGCTTAGTGGAGTTGAGTTGCAGGGGTCAGACCACTATAGAGAATTGCATTGGTGGCCATTTTAACGTTTTGTATGATTATAAGAAAACGTATATCATATACAAGAATTAACATTTTATTATAAATACAAACACCACACATTACCCGCTTACCTACAGCACTTACCGTTACAAACTAATAAAAGTATTCACCGTCACAATACGCGTAGAAACAATGACATACATACAAACAGAACAATAAATTAATTTGCAAAAAATATAAGATATAACATACCACTTCTAGTAAACAATACTTCTAACTCAATCAAAAGTAAAATACCAACACACAGTATACATGGATTCCCACACTATGCAAAGACGTATTACTCACAAAATTACCTAGAACAATGTACCATATTGAACTGCTACATCTGCCAACAAATATAATGATTGTACGCCCCATTGTCCTAAATATTACATTTCCAAACAGAAATGCGGCGTGAATATAAGCTGTTATGATGTGTTGTTGGCGGATATCTTCTGTAGCAGAAGCCAGTTTACTGCATTATATTCGTGACTAGCGCCGGGAACCACATATCATACGCTGAAAACCTGCAAGTCATCTACGCGCGTTGTTGCCATGTACCGCCCGCCGCCATCTGCGAATAACAACTTAACAACAACGGCTTTCTGTGAAGAATGGGGTCGCTTCATTGACCAACACGTATTACGACTTGGCCCACTCATTGGAGACCTAAACTTCCACCTCGATGACAAAACTGACTCACAAAACTGACTCACTGGCTCACAAGTTCTCTGGACTCGACAGGTATGGCGACGCACGTACGCGGAACCACCCATAGAAAGGGACATACGCTGGACGTGCTGTTGACTCGTTGCAGGCCCGTAGCCAGGGGGGATTCACCCCTTTTCCAAACATATGACCCCCCTTTTTCGAAAATGTGAACCCCCTATCGTGAACCTTTCAAACATATGAAAATAATAATAATAATAATATGTTCATAGTATTGGTGGGTTCATGCATTTTAGAAGGGTGGTTCATGTTGTAGAGAGAAGGTTTCATGAGAAGGTGGTTCACATATTTGAAAAAGATGGGGATTCACGTTTATGAAAATAATATTATCTAATATTATTGAGGTGTTTCACGCTCATGGGGGGTTCATGTTTTTGAGAAGGGGATTACTTTTTGGAAAGGGGTGTTCACGTTTATGAAAAATACTAAATAATATTGGGGGAGAGGTTTACGCTCTTGAAAAGCGGTTTCACATTTTTGAAAAAGGAGGGTTCACATTTATAAAAAAACATTATAATATTATCTTCAAATTATTGGGGGGTTCACACTTTTCAGAGGGGGGATTCAAATCTGATAATATATTATATATTATATAACTCTCCGATTTGTTTGAAACAGAATCTTATTCTAACTATAAATGTGTTACCAAATCACCTTACGTGTGGTCAGTTGGTAACAGTCAGAGAGCAGTAGACAATGTACAGACAGTCGCTAAGGCGTTATTCAAACAACATGAAGACTTGTTAGCAAACAATTTTATGGTTTGAGAAAATATCTGCTCACTGAAACACCGCACAGTTAGCAAACCAATTACTGTCTTTGATGTGGTGGCATCCTATATGGCCTCCACACATTAATAACGCACACAAAGCATCAGGCATGGGTTAATTTCAATTGTTAATTAGTTAACTCAAGTTAATTTAATTTAATTAATAAACTTTTCCAGAAAGGCTAATTTAATTTAATTTAATTAATGAACTTTCTAAAAAGGGGTTAATTTAACTTAATTGACAAATTTCCAATTAACTCTCGATTAAGTGCTCATTTAACAGTTGATTTTACTGGATAGTTCACAGCCATGTTATCCAGGTGTTTTTAGAAGGCATGTAATCACTATTCTAGTCACTAATGAGAGATTAGGTTAAGGCATGTGTGACTGGGAGGGAGATCATCACAGAGCACAAATGCACTGTACCAACTGGGAGTGGGCTGATACTTCAGGCACCTGTGAATTGGATGGAAGTTGATGGCTAACTGTGGCTTCAGCAAATCTCTGTTTAAAGTAAACATTTGTGGCTGGCAACATGCAGCCAAGTGATCCTATGGGGCCATTATATATATGCATTTATAACTTTTTCGTGTGTACATTATAACCGTTAATGGGGAGATGTAGAGAAAGGTAATATAGCTTCAATTTAGGATATTTTACAGTGCCAACTTAAATCAAAAGCATGTCAATTCTAGTGATGCATAACAAATAATAAAGTCTTGTGCTTTTAGAACTGTTTTAAAAGTGCAAACATTTCTACCAACACATGATTTACTAGTTAATTGAATAAAATTAATTGTTAATTTAATTGACCTAAGAAATGTGTGAGATTAATTTAATTTAATTGACCTGAGAAATGTCTGAGGTAAAGTTTAGTTAATTGGAGAATTTATGTGTTAATTGTAATTTCATTAATTAACTTTTTTCAAGTTAATTGCAAAGCATAGTGCAGACAAAGGTGTGTGTATACAGTAAGACATGAAACCAGCATTTTGTACTGCTAGCTTTCTTTAATTGATACTGGTTTAAACGTGCACTATGATCTGTTGCTCATTCATAACTGATGTAGCATTATGTGCCCTTCAATCTCCGTCTTACTCTGCACAAAGGCTTGCATAATTTCTGGGAGTGATCACACGTAATCTCAACATTTGACTGCGCTATTTGACATCAATTTAGACTTCGACATGTGACTGTGGTTTTCAACAATGTTGACTTCTCATACATTTTGACCTCGACGTGTGGCTGTGCTTTTCATAATGTACAATATTCATCAACTATTTTCTAAATTTAATCATTTATGTTTAATATATAATTCACCCAGGAAGTGTGTGTGTGTGTGTGTGTGTGTGTGTGTGTGTGTGTGTGTGTGTGTGTGTGTGTGTGTGTGTGTGTGTGTGTGTGTGTGTGTGTGTGTGTGTGTGTGTGTGTGTGTGTGTGTGTGTGTGTTTGTGTGTTTGTGTGTTTGTTTGTGTGTGTGTGTGTGTGTGTGTGTGTTTGTGTGTTGTGTGTGTGTGTGTGTGTGTGTGTGTGTGTGTGTGTGTGTGTGTGTGTGTGTGTGTGTGTGTGTGTGTGTGTGTGTGTGTGTGTGTGTGTGTGTGTGTGTGTGTGTTATCGTGTTCGTGTTCGTGTGCATGTGTATACGCCTGCATACGTGTATATACGTGTTTATACATGCGTGTGCGTCTGCATAAGTGTGTATACGTGCGTGTGCCTGTGTATACGTGTGTATACTGCCATTCCCGCAGAAGAATTCTTACACACAGTTAAGAACCACTCCAGAAATCTACACAATCTAGCATACCAACCAGCCTCTTTTAACAAAGACTGCCATAAGTACTCTTACTTCCTACAAACTATACGCGACTGGAATAAACTACCATTAACCACTGCTGCCATATCAAATATCAACAACTTCACGCAAGAAGTGTTTAAACATCTACGCACCCAGAAAGACCAACTTCAGTGCTATTAGCTGCGTTAAAGCTGCGTTCCCAATTCCTTCTCGGTTGTCTCTAAAAGAGCGTTGAGAACATTTCTTCAGATTCAGATTTAGTATACGTGCGTGTTCGCGTGCGTGCGTGCGTGCGTGCGTGCGTGCGTGCGTGCGTTCGTGCGTGCGTGCGTGCCTGTAATTCTATTTGTCCTTGTGTTCTGCTTATCCAAATGCTTACGTAAATATTCAATCATTTATTGCATCTAGATGTTTACCCATCCATCCATTTCTTCTTGACGTCTCAAGTGACCCAACATTACTTAACCTTTCATGAATCTGCGTGCACATTTCCCACGGTGTTACCATATAACTGTCACCATCAATCCGTTCTAAAGAAGCTACGTAATTTAATACATCCACAATGTAAAATACGCCGTAAATTCCACGTCGTGACAACGAAAGGATTCCGGCGTAACGTCGCGTCGCCACTGAACATAATTTATCGACGCCATCCCCAGAAATATCGATCAGCGACAACGACTCGCAGGCGAGCGTCTTCAGTTCCCGCTGCGCCGTCAACGGCTCGGCTGCCAAGAGTCCGCTCCGTGGACACCGCGTCGCACATTGATGGAGGGACAAGCTCCCGGGCACCTAGACGACTTCGAACTGTTTCGCGCCCACGCACAGGGTGGAACGGGACACGAGAAGAGATGTGCACAAAGTCTGCCGTGTACTCCCGAGACGAGTTGGCAGTCGCGTGGACGACATGGTAGCGTCGTTAGTGGACGCGGTGGCCGACTGAAGCAGTCGCTGCAGCGCTCCGACAACTTTGAGATTGCCGCCACCGACGAGCCGGTGTTTTTCGAATACGTCAACCGATTGCAACAGCAGCCGCAGAGTCGGAACAACCGACGGCTTGGTCGCAGTCCGTCGCGTCGGTGCGCGTCCCAGTGCCAGCCTCCGCGAGAGACGCCGTCGCGTCGGACGATGAAACACGACGCGACAAGATCGCTGTCGCTGAGAGACAATCGGGCTGACGCCGCGCTCGCTTCTCCTCCGTCGCCGGCGTCGCCGGCGTCGCCCGCCGCCTCGAGGGAGCGCCTCGTCAGCCGACGCCCAAAGGCCTCTCTCTGTCGGTCGTTGACGACTGAAGCCGATGCCCCTCGCAACGGCAATCACAAGATCTTCCGCGTACGAAGTTTTTATACGACACGTCGCGGTGTTGTCAACCAGGGCGACACGTTCAAACTGTTGTGTCCTAAGTTCGTCGAGGAATATCAGCCAAGATCGTCTCCAGGGGGCAGAAAAGAGCATGCCGGGAACGACGCGACAAAGTCGAAAGAGAAACTCAATGAGTGCATAGATCAATGCAAGACGCTGGTACTGGACGAACGCTCCAAGAAAAACATGTCCGTGTTTCACGTTCACGTTCTCGGGAGTCACGGCGTCGGCAAGACGACATTGGTGCAACAACTGATGACGTCAGAGTATCTCGGCGACCAGGACAACCCGCCCGGTAGGTGGCGCACTGGTGTGCGAGTTAAACGGTTTCCTGTGTAAGCATTCAAGATTGTATCAGTATGTCGGATTTCTTTCATCATAACTCTTCGATAGCTAAAGATGTACGTCAATTCGAGATTTTCATGGATGTGGCTATGCATATGCATTCTTCTTCTTCGACAAAGGTACATATGCATTTGTGCTCTAATTTATCAAATTTCCTCTTTTCCCTGAAGTCTGGCATGAGCCTGGCAACGATATTGATCCTTAATTTTTTTTATTCCGTTACTGGTCCCGCTTCACTGCCATCCCGACCCTTCGTCCCTACCCCCTGTCTCCACTTCCCCTACATGCCCCTCTTGTTCTCCACTGCCCTCCCTTCTCTTTGTTAACAGTTCCCTCCAGCCATCTTTAACCGACTCTTCACCAGCTTCTTCTTGAAACTGTCCTTCACACCACGTTGCTAATCTATTCGTAGGGGAAATTGGGGCTACAAAAACAGCATATCTCAGGATTGCGGTTCGAATTGTTACCCGATTAACATTTTGTTAATGTCAACGAAACTGTAAATATCTCCCACATATAACATGTGCATAAATATTATGCTTAATACAATACAAATAGGTCCCTGCAGGCCTATGCATCCCTGCCAGTTGTTCGACAAAGCTGCTAAATTGGGCCACAAGGGTGTCATATGCGATAACTGCTTTGGATGGTATCATACTGATTGCATAGGCATGCTTCATAACACACAGTCGTGGAGAGCTCAGCCACACAGCAGTACTCTGGATTTGCTACGCCTGTGGTCTACCTAACTACTTTTTATGACACTCGTTCACTGATAATTCAATTGAACTGTTTAACAGTTTTCAAAGCTTAAGCCCCTTTCACAGTGATACGTTAGTCCAGAATAAGTCGAGTTATGCCGGGAGAAAACCACTGTGAAAGCTATTTAGTCCGGATTAGCTATTCCGCTAAAATATTCGGGTTAGTGTTTCGGGAGAAAAGTTTCTTAGTTCGACGCTAGGTGGCGCTGTGCAAGCTCAGATCTCGCACGAATTCGGAAGCGTCCTTCACCTTGGTTTCTTCTATTTCGCATAACAACAACATCAATGTCCAAATGCGCCTTCCTCTCGAATGGGAATCTATCAAACAACTGATATGTTCCTGGTATTGTGTTTCCGCCATCTCGACCGTAGTTTGCCACTCAATCTGTCGCCGAAGTTGAGCCATTCTCAAAAAATTTAACTGAATTAAAACCTGCGTGAACACGACAGAAAAGAGACAATAAACATACTGCTTAGTAGCCTCCATTTTGCGAAAGTGTTCTCGTTATGCCATCACGAGATTATACAACTTCGCCATCTAGCGACTATTCTCGTTTAATATGGCGGCTATTCCGCTTTTCACTGTGAAAGCGATTGCTTATCGCGCGGTAAAATTCCTCTCGCTATTTCGGATTAGTTAATCCGAAGCAACTCACTGTGAAAGGGGCTTTAGATTCACTGAATGATGAAAACAAGCAGCTAGGAACACCAAAGTACAAAGGTAAAACTACACATAAAACAACAAGATCAGACCCCGATCACTGAGACTCCTCGTGATAACCTGTCAAAACATCAAAGCCAAACGAGATTCACTTGCCACATGTATTAACACACACCAACAACGTGTAGTCGTGGGAACTGAATCTTTGTTAGACAATACCATTGTAAGTAGTGAATCTTTCCAGCTAATTTCACTGCATTCTGCAAAACCGGTGACTAAAACAAAGGTGCTGAAGGAGTATTCATTGCTCTTCGCAACGACCTAATTGGTACTCACCAGATCGAGTTTGACGCGGACTGTGAGATAATTTAGATTCAACTCCAACTTGCAGGCTGTAAATCAGTTCTCGTTGGGTCATTTTACCGCCCACCAGATAAGAATGATACGAAAGGCTTTGAAAATCTACTCTGTCCAAGATAAACACCTAGAATGGCATGACTGTCTGCTTTGGAGGATATTTCAACCTGGGAGACATCCTGTGGGAATCCGACTCTCGTAGACAAGGCTGCAGTAAGCCAGCCACATCACCACAACCACAACCACATCACGGCAACCACAACCACATCACGGCAACCACAACCACAACCACATCACGGCAACCACAACCACAACCACATCACGGCAACCACAACCACAACCACATCACGGCAACTCATGGATATTGCAGATTAATTCTTACTGCATTAACAAGTTAGCGAAGCCACAAGTAAGGACAATATACTTGATTTATTATTCATATCCAATCCATACTTATAGATCAGGTAATGCTAGTCCCAGGCGTCAGCGACCGCGATGGAATTCCAATGGTGGACTTTGTCAAGGGAAACGTAACAACTTGCCACAGCCCTATCTCATTCACAACACCTGTGATTACATTAACACACACATAAGACACTGCTTATCTGCTTGCCTACGTTTTCTTATGTGTTAGTTGAGGGTTAGTTGAGCCACTGGGTTAGTTGAGCCACCCATGTTTCACAGGAAACTACAGCAGCGACAGTTACATGGTACCACCAAGTGATTGAATATGTTATTAGAACAACGGCCAGAACATGTGAGCTAAAAGTCTGTTTTTTTACACTTTTGGTAATTGTGATTAATGTCTGCTGGTGTGTAAATTGTCAACGCATGTGACCAGACTTTATTGTTTGTGCACTTACAAATGGATTAGCTACGCACAGAGAAGAAGACTATTTACATCAATTCGCACATTAATGAGAAGTTCGTTAAATAAGCTTAAATGTCGAAACGGGGCTAGTTGAGCCACCCAAGGCCCAAGGGAGGGTTAGTTGAGCAGCGGTTAAAGAACGAAATCGAGTGTTCTTTACCCAAAAATACATCAAGAAATTAATTTTTCCTAACAAATTGGGACATCGGATAACTACAACGCAACATGTTAGCAGTTCGTTACACTGGTTGCGATTGGCCTATAAGTCTGTATTAATTAAGTGTGTCGACTTATTAATTAAGCGTGTAGACTTGTCAGACACGTGTTGTACCCATTGGGTAGATGTGTTGGCTGAGTTGTTATGAATATTTTGTACAAGGCCTACGTAAATTATACAAATACATTTACGCAACTTACGCAACATTGTGGCTGAACTTACTCCACACCGAATGTTAGTTGAGCCAGCTTACCAACCCTGTTTGAATCACATATATACAATTATCTATGCATGCTAGATATATAATCTTTGTATAAAATGATTTGCTAATAATCGTAGTTTATGTGAGTAAAAATTTTTTTTACTTATTGATATGATTGCGCCGTAGACATCAAAATGAACGAAAATTGTTCAACTAACACTGCTTTCCCCTACATGTAGCACGTGTGCATGTGCGTGTGCATGTGCGTGTTTCTCATAACATTGACGGATGGAACGTGAAAGCTCTAAGCCCGAGTCAGGCTGTCTAGTAATTGCTCCAGTACAATAATTGCCCACGTGTTGTTTCCTGGAGGTCCGTCGACGCCCGCTCACAGAACACGCACACACACACGCACGCACGCACGCACGCACGCACGCACGCACGCACGCACGCACGCACGCACGCACGCACGCACGCACGCACGCACGCACGCACGCACGCACGCACGCACGCACGCACGCACGCACGCACGCACGCACACACACACACACACACACACACACACACACACACACACACACACACACACACACACACACACACACACACACACACACACACACACACACGGTAATGATGGTATATGGTGGGTAATAATGATGGTTGATGGTGGGTAATGATGATGGATGATGGTGAGCGGTGGATGTTGATGGTGGGTACGAGATAATAGTTAGAGGTAGATGGCTTATGGTTGATTGTTGATGGTTGATGGTGGGTATAGCGGTGGTGCGTGTTGATAGTTGGAGCTTGAGGTGATGTTGGGTGGTGATTGACGCTAGTGGAAGGTGCATGGTGAGGATTTTTAGTTGGAGATAACGATTGATGGTCGGATGATGTTTAATGGCGACCGTTGATGGTTGACAGTAGATATCGGTGTTTTATAGTGGGTGGTTTTAGTTGAAGGTGATTTGTGGATGTTGACGATGAGTGAGTGGCGGTGGTTGTTGATGATGGGTGTTGATGATGGGTGATTGGTGGTGCATGGTTGTTGATGGGTGGTGACAATCAATTTATAGGCGCATCAGAAACGTCAAGAATCGTAAAGATCAGTTGGTAGACACTAGATGCTGGGTACGTCCATCTCCGGTAAACCTAGCCTGATAGTATATATGACAGCCGGAGCATGTGTCGCTATAGTTTTTATGCTTATTGTTAGTGCATTTGGTCAGAATTGTCCATGTTGTCTTCACTGCGAGTGTCCGACTTGGACACGCGCCACGCCTACCCAACGTCAGACAATTGATTACATGTCGCTTTTATGAACATCAACTCGACAAGGCTTAACGTCGCCAACTCGACCTTTCGAGTAGGTTACATTATATTGTTGGCATACCTGTACGGTACTGTGGAACTGTCGCATTCTCTTTGTGCCCACACTATTAATTATAACACGTCGCGGCAGGCGGGGTTCAGCCACGCTGCGTGCAATGGCCGAGTGCTGATGTCGCGTGCGGCTGCTGGCAGCGATGCCGCCTTGCCCACGACGCGCTCTCCTACCGCGTTTCCTGGGAACGGAGTTGCCGAATGTAATGGTTTACTCTCTCCCGTTCATACGCATCTCCGTGCGTCCACAATGTGACGAATTTACCGGGTGTTCATATATGGGTGTATGTGCAGAGAAGCTGGAATATCCACCATGTGCAGGCAACGTTATTTCGAGCAGTAATGACCTAGTTTAGATCCATCATGGGCGGTCCGTCGGGACGAGGATGACCAAGGGTCGATCATAGGAGCCCGATTCTTCATCTTAGAGCAGTGGGGACAGGATAATATGGTTACGTATGATGTACTCTTAGTTTACACCACCTTCATATTTACGTCCAATAACCTTGTGGAATACATATTTAGGGTGGCGCGTCAGTATCCGTGTTAATTTTGTTCCGAAGTCATGTTATCGACAAAGGTCGCGTACCGGAACATGACAGGTGTGTGTACCAGTTCCGATGTTCTCCGACGGGATGCCAACATACACCATTTACCGGAAAGCGACAGGGCGCTTTCTGGATTCAGTCAATTAATGACGCATTCTATCACTCCTAGAGTGGAGACGGGCTGCGTCAAAACGTTACTTGGAAAAAACGTGTTATAAGTAATTAAGGCAAACTGCCAGAATATGTTCTATTCTCCGAAAAACTGGTTATTTTTATATTATGTATTCACAATCGCGATACCCTTTTAAAGTAGAATGTCAGTCAACCCAGGGAACTGGTCCAACGTGTACTATAATTTATACCCAGATGTTTTTTATTCTGAGTTGTTGAGGCGCTGGGGAAATTGGCTACATATTTGAGATTGTCTCAATTAGATTATATCCGCCGTGAACGAACCATTGTCTACATGCGTCTGGATACATTGAAATGTCAAATAGTTGATAAGAAATCAACCAATTATCGATGAGTGCCGCTAAATATAACTTATCCTTGTCAACCATCAGTAGTATCAGGTATTATCACTTGCAATTTAGAAAAAAAACTGACATTCATTATTCACGTTTTATATGGGTTTTCATCAATAAACGACATTAAAGTGTATGCACAATGTTTCGCGTGCCAGCATGAGGTCGCAACATTTCACGATCCAGGGAATACTGTCCCTTTCATTTTGTCGCATGCCTTCATTCTTCTCTCATCCGACGCAGTGAAAGCGCGATGCTGTTAGGTTTGCGTGCTTTCAATTCACAAACAGATTCGTTTACGTGTTCGACAAAATGCAAAGTACACCGAGCAATACTGGGAAATGACGCGATCTTTCTGTGACATTTCCGTTGGCCTAATTGCTGTGTTACTGATGAGGGACGGGAGCAGTGGGAACATGTGAACTTGACGGAGGATCAGACGGCCATCGCGCCCGACAACAGGTCGTTGTCGAAAGGTCACACATAAACATGATGAGATGACGAGACCGCTAAGTGGGTCATTCTCTGCAGATTTGAACATTTCCGTTACTACCGTTGGACGTCGTATACGAACCTAATAGTGCATTGTCATTTCATCAACATCATTTTGGTTCGTGTGTAATTTCCTTTCTAGACATATTTGTGCTTATTGAGAACATCTCAGTTCTTTCATTAAATACGTAAGATTTGTTTCATTTCTCAGGATAGTTCGTTTTCATATTGAAATGGTTATTTCAATATGATATAATAATCCTACAGGCTTAACACTAACTAAGTGAATTCCACAGAATCGGTGCAGCAACTGAAACAGCTCTAGTTCCGACATTTATCTTAACACCGGGAACAAAAAGTAGATTAGAATTAGATGGTCGAAATTGTTTGGGCTGCCTTGCAGGGTTGAGCAGTGAATGTAAATATGTTGGTTGTTTGGATGAAAGTGCTTGATAGGTCATTGTACATATCTTTAAAAATAATGCGATATCGGACAAGGAGCCAATGCAATGATTTAAGAAGTGGTGCTGAGTGAGATAAACAAGGAGACCGGGTAACTACCCTCGCCAAACAATTTTGCACAGGTTGAAGTTTCAAGATGTCCTTGAGAGCAATATTACGATATAGGGAATTGCAATAGTCAAGTACTGCTAACAAGAACAGTTGCAATAGTTTTTGCGACAACAAAAGACATATACCGGCGAATACGACGAAGGTCATGAACGTAATAAAAGCAGCAACTACAAGTCTGTGAAATATGCTGTCTAAAATTAATTTAATTAATTAATTAATTTGCTGTCAGTCAACCAGTGGAATATATTCTGGAGACAATCCCTGAGTTAGTTTAAGGAACAATTTGTATCCGGCGTAGCTAAGGAAAGGTAAATCTGTGTATCATCTGCATATAGGTGATGGTTGTGAGTTTAAATGACTGAGTTGAGTGGAGTAGTGTAAAGAGTAAAAAGTAATGGTTCAAGAACATAACCCTGAGGAACACCACATGAAGTGGGTAGGCCGCTGAAAAGCAATTAACTATCTTCACTCTTCGGTATCTGTCAGTTAAGTAAGATGAAAACCAAGCCCAAGGCTGTGCTAGATATGCCATATCAAATTGACAAGCGTTTAATGAGTATGTTATGGTCAATAGTATCAAAAGCAGCAAACAAATAAAGCAATGTAAACTTTACCTTTGTCCTTATATAGAGTGACATCATTGTGTACTTTTAAAAGAACAGTCTCTGTAGAATGCAACTGTTTGTAAGCTGATTGTAATACATTAGACATACAATTTGACCTACAATGTGATACCTTAGATTAGATTGCAAATAGGTCTATGAATGTCTTGGTTTTCTTTAGGCAAAGTTGTCTTCTTAAGAAATGGGCTGACTTGAGCTTGCTTGAAACCGCCAGGAAACAAACCAGAGCACAGTGATGGATTAATAATATTTGTTATTGGACAAAGTAATGTATCAAGACATACTTTCAGCAATGTAGTCGGTAACGGCTCAATATCACAGGACTTATTTGGGAGGACATGATTATTTCTCTTATTCATCAACTGTGGCAGGTGTAAAAGAAGCAAGTATAGAATTTATTTTCGGAGAGTCCACTTGTACAGGATTTACAGTATGATCGGGAAAAGCAGACCACATCAGACTGATTTTGTTCTTGAAATGACCGGAGAACGAGTCACATAAAGACTTGATTGAGACATGACTAGGTAGAGTCGGAGCAGGCACTCTATGTAACATTTAATTATGCAATACCATATTTGACGTGGATTTTCAACGTTATTTGAGACCATAATCATATAATAAACCGATTTGGTTTTAGCCATTTGTGTGATGCAGCAGTGATAATGTTTTGAATAACGTGACCTGTCCAAAGGGGAGCGTGATATGCGCCATACTCGTTCAAGATAACGACGACGCCTTTCAGATTGTAAAATATCAGGAGTCATCTACGGAGCTGGTGGTTTTTGTGATACAGATTTGGTGGTTATCCGGGTGTTTTTAGTAAATAAATGCTTGAGCACATGATAGCACATGATAGCACATGATAGCACATGATAGCACTTGATAGCACATGATAGCACATGATAGCATTGCTTGCACAAGTCGGATAAGTGTCACTTTGTATCTCTGAAAAGGTCGGATTTAAGAATATCAGCATTAAAGGTATCAATGTCAATCTTATATATAGGTCTGTAAGACACGCTAAGTTTTGATTGTACTTGTGTTCTGGAAAAATAACATCAACAATGACTGTATATCATGAGAGGTAATAGCTACTGCCGTACGTTTATCCAACTGAAGATTAAACTCACCAAAGGTGTAAATTCACAATGTAGAGTTGCCAAATTTACCTGTAAATCCTTAAATTTCTCAAATAAGTTGGCTGGCTGTCCTGGATGTCGGTACAAGCATACAATAAACCGAGAAAGAAAAATCTGAAATTTCAACACATATGAATTCAAAAGTAGAGTAACCAGGGACTAAGTATGAATTTACTTTAAAATGGTCTGACAACAAAAAGCCAATACTACCACCTCTTCCAACTGAACCGTGGTCGATGATGAAAAGTATAACCAGATGGGAAAATGTCAGCAGCACACAGCAGTATCATGTGGTCTTAGCCAAGTTTCAGTGATCTTTTTCGAAAATAATAAGTCACTAAATGATGCCGTCTTACCCGAACTGGTCAGCACTTGTGGTAGCAAACCTCATGTTGCGACTGACGGCAAGCCCAGATTTATGCAAGATTTATGTGAACGCCAGGAGAAGTATGATGGCTAATTTAAATGTTGGTATTGGAAGTAACTTGCAATTAAAACAAAGGTTAAGACAAGGTAAACCAAGTAAAAAGGAAAGTGAATGGTGTACTCTCAATTGTTGGGGATATATTGAGGTGACAACTAAAATTTTACAAGTAAGTTGCTTGCACAGGGCAAAATCATCACCTCTCAATGCCATCGAATACGACAGGAAGAAAATACGCAGTAGGAATAGCGGTGATATTATCTTAAAATGACAAACTGATTGAAAAAATTAATAAAACGAAATAACATAAATATGTATATTATAAAAGTGAAGGTTTTAACAACCAAGGAGATAATAAACCGTTAACATTTCTTATATGCTATAGGCACCATGGCTTAGCAATCGACTTATTACTTAAAATGTAATATACAGGTATTATTTTTGTAATGGGAAACACATAATCAATATTACAAAATCAGAAGTAATTAACACTGTATATATGGTTTAAAACTCCTAGCCTAGTATAACAGAAAAGTAAGAAATAAACCACATGGGCACCACTAGAGATGAAAAAGTGGGACCAAGACGTTATAGAAAAAACAAATAAATTAATAAATGTTAGACAGATGTCAGAATTTTCACTCCAGGGCGACTCTGGGTGTAATGAACGTCTTGGGGGAAAGTCTGTTAGTAAATAGTTTATAGGGCACTAGTTCTAGGTCCAACTTATTTTAAATTCTGTCAACCCAAACAACGCAAAGCCAAAGGCAAGCCAAAAGAAAAGGCTAAACGTTATTGAACATTATAAGAAATAATAACAAAATACAGATTACGGCCACATAATTAAGTTGTAAATAACTATATTATTGCAATATTATAAAAACAATGCAGGGAAGCATATAGTACATCAAATTTAACGAAGTTATCAACACAAATGGACAATTTAATACATAGTAAAACTGCTTAATAAATGGAGAGTGAGCGGCAACCGGCAGAATAACGAAATTAACTCTTATAATATTTATCTTATTGATGACATTCAATGTATGACTACACTTAGCTATTAAATAATACTGCATGCTTTGAATTTAGTACACGAAAACCGTAGTGCAGAATAATTACTAACAATGTTAAGCTACACATTTAAATGTTTTAAAGCTGCTTCCTCCTAGCAATCAAATAATATGACTACGTTCCCGTTGTTACTTAGTTCACATTTTTGGACACATTTTATGACAACGTAGATGCTAATTGTCGAGTTCGTGCAAATACCCTTTGACAATGTAAATACCCCACGTTAGTGATCGAGTTCGTGTAAATACCTTATAACAACATATTGAATTACAAAATGTACACATATTATATTACTATTGCTATAAATATGAGTTGTTGTAAAAAATATTAGGTACATTACGAGTACAATTATAATTATAATATATGCCTCATTTTTAAAATCGAAGGTTATAGTTTAAAAATAAAGCCTGGGTGTCTGAACACTGGGCTCTTTGCTAACCTTTTTTAAGTATGTCTGACTGACGCAACAAATGGCAAAACAGGTGTCGCGGGACAACTTGAGCTGACAAGAAAGTGATTGAGAACAGGCGTAAACGACGGAGAATGACCTTCATCAGCCGATGAGACAACACGACGGCCATGTTTATTCAATTAGACGCCATAAAAATGTAAAAGGAAACGCTCACAAATACCTCTTCAAGAGATGTACTTATAACATTATCGACTGAATGTCTCAATCAAATGAGAAAATCAGATGAAGGTTTCCCTGCATATATTGTGCGGTGCATGCTCTTTGTTGCACAATACATAAACACACGTTATGTTTAGGAAACAGCAATACGCCACTCAATAGTTTTACATCATCATCTTCGTCATATATGAATTAATATATTACTTCAGTTCATAGCGCGTTTGCAATCACTACATAAGCAATTTTGTGATAATGCAACCTTGGTTGATTTCTCTAATTTATTTAACAAGATTTAACAAGATCCAAATGGCAAGTGGACAAGGAATCAATTAGCCTATTAATTTTTGGTATGCATAATTTATATTTTGTCAACATGTAATACATAATCAATATACCATTTATTCCATTCATTTATTTGTATGTGTTGCATTAATTATTTTCACTTTGTTTTGGTACAAGACAGCGCTGCGTACGTTATATTATTTTACGTACTTTTTTTATTTTCCAATGGAACATCATTTTGTTTTGTTCATTTCGTGAATGTGCCATTATCATGCAAACACGACATACGAGCTTAGGCAATCTGAAACAATCTTAGACAATGAGATAATCTTTTATAAGATAAGTAATATTTCTGCCAATTAGTTATGAAACTCACACTACATAAACAACGTCATGGTGTTTCGAAGAACTGCCAGACGGCGACAACGCATCAGCTACAGGCACCTGCTAAGTTTAGTTGTGCGTCACACTGCGTGGTCTCCAGCCGTTGCAGTACCTTCCTACAGAATAGCCGATATTCGGTGACGTCAGCAGAACCCCCGTCGAATACTCAACGTGCGGTTTTAATGATTTATATTAATGTCCATGAGGCGGTTACGATTATTTGTTGTAGATGTTTGTTGTTTTGGACAAACAGCACAACGGCCGCCACACGAAGCACAACTTCACCATTGCTTATTTCGTTGGCAGCCATTGACACAACTAATGCTTAAAATATGTCTTCGGTTAACAAATCAACAGCAGCGCTTGGCCGAAGTAACAGTTTACGTGACCCAAATGACATCTAATGATAATAATTTCAGATGCAGAAGCCGAGAGCTGTGTTTGCGTCACTCTCGACGGTGAAGAATTCCTTGTCCAGTTCGTGGACGTTCCCTATGACAACGTAAGTACTAGATGTTACTTGTTGAGTTCGTGGACGTACCTTATGACAACGTAAGTACTAGATGTTACATGTCGAGTTCGTGGACCTACCTTATGACAACGTAAGTACTAGATGTTACTTGTTGAGTTCGTGGACCTACCTTATGACAACGTAAGTACTAGATGTTACTTGTTGAGTTCGTGGACGTACCTTATGACAACGTAAGTACTAGATGTTACTTGTTGAGTTCATGGACCTACCTTATGACAACGTAAGTACTAGATGTTACTTGTTGAGTTCGTGGACCTACCTTATGACAACGTAAGTACTAGATGTTACTTGTTGAGTTCGTGGACGTACCTTATGACAACGTAAGTACTAGATGTTACTTGTTGAGTTCATGGACCTACCTTATGACAACGTAAGTACTAGATGTTACTTGTTGAGTTCGTGGACCTACCTTATGACAACGTAAGTACTAGATGTTACTTGTTGAGTTCGTGGACCTACCTTATGACAACGTAAGTACTAGATGTTACTTGTTGAGTTCGTGGACCTACCTTATGACAACGTAAGTACTAGATGTTACTTGTTGAGTTCGTGGACGTACCTTATGACAACGTAAGTACTAGATGTTACTTGTTGAGTTCGTGGACCTACCTTATGACAACGTAAGTACTAGATGTTACATGTTGAGTTCGTGGACGTACCTTATGACAACGTAAGTACTAGATGTTACTTGTTGAGTTCGTGGACCTACCTTATGACAACGTAAGTACTAGATGTTACTTGTTGAGTTCGTGGACCTACCTTATGACAACGTAAGTACTAGATGTTACTTGTTGAGTTCGTGGACCTACCTTATGACAACGTAAGTACTAGATGTTACTTGTTGAGTTCGTGGACCTACCTTATGACAACGTAAGTACTAGATGTTACTTGTTGAGTTCGTGGACGTACCTTATGACAACGTAAGTACTAGATGTTACTTGTTGAGTTCATGGACCTACCTTATGACAACGTAAGTACTAGATGTTACTTGTTGAGTTCGTGGACCTACCTTATGACAACGTAAGTACTAGATGTTACTTGTTGAGTTCGTGGACCTACCTTATGACAAAGTAAGTACTAGATGTTACTTGTTGAGTTCGTGGACGTACCTTATGACAACGTAAGTACTAGATGTTACTTGTTGAGTTCGTGGACCTACCTTATGACAACGTAAGTACTAGATGTTACATGTTGAGTTCGTGGACGTACCTTATGACAACGTAAGTACTAGATGTTACATGTTGAGTTCGTGGACGTACCTTATGACAACTTAAGTACAAGATGTTACATGTCCTACTAGACGTTGCTGGTCGACTTGCGCTTTTCAAGTTCGTGGACAACTTCAATTATGCTTATTTTACTTTCGGTTTCGTTCTTCTGGTACACGGCAGCGGAAACAGCGTCAATGGGAGTCGACCCTCCTGTCGCTTAAATGACGTAGGAATGCATTGGTTTCTCCCAGCAACGACCGGTCGGCTTCAATAAGCACATCTTAACCCGATTCCGACATAACAGCAGTTGTGGCCGTCGCACTGCCCATTACTGAGTGTCGTGTAAACCACCGCGTACATACAACACTGCGTAACTATGTGACGAAGCAAATACGCTTCCGTCAGATAAATAGTGCACGATAGAGAAAGAGAAGCTCTTTTCCATAAACATGTTTGTTTCTGGATGCCGAGACGGTTTTTACCGATTTGGGCAACTGTCAATAGGTCATTACATCATTACATATGGCCTACATATAAAGTTACCTGATAGCATATAATCCAATATTCTTTATTATCAAAAAGGTACGTTCGTCATTACCATTGCCACTATTAAAGTGATACTTTCAGAAAACGCTTGAATCATTGTTTTTCACATAAAATATTTTTGTTTAAAAATTACATTACTATTGTTATAATCATTTAATATAAATGTTTCTAATGCTTCTAATACTACTCCGTTGAGCTAAATTATATGGATATTTACACTTATGATCAATGGTATATGTTATTAACTGTTCATTTTTGCATTGCCTTGGTATTGGTTTGTATTAATCCAATCAGGCTTCGGGCTGATAAGAATACCCGGAGGCCACTATCAAGGAAATACGAATATGAACAATTAATACAAGTTGTATTAATTGACAATTCTACACCATCACGAGTATATATTGGCGTCGAATTAAGTTTTCCGTCGACCTTCGCTCGCACGCACGCACGCACGCACGCGCGCGCGCACGCACGGACGCACGCACACGCACACGCACGCACGCACACACACTATATGTATATATATATATATATGTATATATATATATATATATATATGTGTGTGTGTGTGTGTGTGTGTGTGTGTGTGTGTGTGTGTGTCTGTGCGTGCGTGCGTGTGTGTGCGTGCGTGCGTCCGTGCGCGCGTGCGTGCGTGCGTGCGTGCGTGCGTGCGTGCGAGCGAAGGTCGACGGAAAACTTAATTCGACGCCAATATATATATATATATATATATATATATATATATATATATATATTATATATCATGTCATATTAGTCTGTCGAGTCGACGAGGACCACTCTAGTCATCTGGGGGTAGTCGGGGCTGGATCTGGTGAGTGCGCATATGGCTGACAAGGCCAATCCGTGCACGGAAGGTACGTTGGCAGTTGGGACAGGGGATGAGGGGGACGTCATCTTGAGGATTGCTGGCTCAGGCTTTCCTGGCTTTTTGGGAGCCGATGGTCTGGCATGCGGGCTATATGTCCTGCCCAGCATAGCTGGGACTGCATTATGATGGTATAGATGCTGGGCAGGTCTGCTTGGGCAAGTACCTCATTGTCTGGAAACCTGTCCTGCCACTTGATGTTGAGGAGTTTCCTGAGGCACGTTGTGTGGAAGTGGTTCAGCTTCTTGGCATGGCGTTGGTACACTGTCCATGTTTCACATGTGTAGAGCAGCGTGGGGAGCACTATTGCCCTGTATACCTTCAGCTTGGTCTGTAGAATAATGCCTCTTCTGTTCCAGACATTGGCATGTAGTCTGCTGAATGTCGCGCTGGCCCTTGCAATTCTGACGTTCACCTCGTCATCAATGGTGACATTTTGATCCTGTTCACTGCACTCTGACCGTTGACTCTAATGTTGGGCTCAACATAGGGTTTCCCTGGGGCCGGCTGGTGCAGTACTTTAGTCTTCTTTATGCTGATGGTGAGACCGAAGTTTGTGCAGGCTATGGAAAATTTATATATATATATATATATATATATATATATATATATATATTCCATTCCAACACAATAATTTTCAATGTTTGCACAGGAAGATTGCATCTCGACGGAAGCTGACGTGTACCTCGTAGTCTATTCAGTGACGGACGCTGCCTCTTTTACGTACGCCGGCGAGCTCCTGCCGCGCCTCAGGCGGAAAGGCAGCCGACGACAAGCCGTGTTTATCGTCGCCAGTAAGCAGGACTTGGTGCGAGGCAGGGTCATTTGCGAGGACGGTAAGTTGTTGCCAATTAGCCATTTCCGTAGAGCGTTCTCTGCGTGCTAGGTCAGTACAATAGTCAACATAAAACGGTACTACAATGAACGTGTCTCGTTTACTGATTTGATTTTGGTATGGAAGCAAAATCCAATATCATTGAGCTTGAATTGTAGCTGACTATATTTCGTACATTTCAGTTGCGATACATTTCTTATTATGAAACTCTATTTACTTTGACTTGTCCTCAGCAAAAGTCCTTAGCTTAGGTTATTTCCACACTTAACACTTGTTCAGTGGCGTCCTTTCCTTTCTTTATATTGGTTAGCACGTGGTACAACCAATTCCATAAGTTAAGCATAAAGTATACATAATGACGGCACTCTGTCCGCGTCATAAAACCCCGCTCGTGTTTCTTTTGCAGATGGAAAGGCTTTGGCACGCGATTTCGACGGGAAGTATATCGAAATTTCGGCCATGTTAGCACACAAGGTAGACGACGTTCTCGTTGCGTTATCGCGAGAGATTTGTACATCTCGCAAGCGGCACCGACACATGCACGACACCGGCTGCCTTCCCCAAGGGGCATTCGGTAGCTTACGGAAATTCTTCAGACGGGAAACTCCCCACGCAAAGTCCGAAGACAGTGCACTGTAGGGTCGTCGGCAGGGCGATGTCGGTGATTCTTATTGTAAATACTACGTCGCCGTACTGTTCGGAATGTGCGTGCATGCATGCATGCATGCGTGCGTGCGTGCTTGCTTGCGTGCGTGCGTGCCTTCGTGCGTGCGTGCGTGCGTTCGTGCGTGCGTGCGTGCGTGCGTGCGTGCGTGCGTGCGTGCGTGCGGGCGTGCGTGCGTGCGTGCGTGCGTGCGTGCGTGCGTGCGTGCGGGCGTGCGTGCGTGCGTGCGTGCGTGCGTGCGTGCGTGCGTGCGTGCGTGCGTGCGTGCGTGCGTGCGTGCGTGCGTGCGTGCGTGCGTGCGTGCGTGGACGCAGGTACGTAATGTTTATCGGTGATGCGGGTCGATGTTTATTTGTTTGCACGCGTGTATGCAGTATGGGTCCATGCATGTGCATTTGCAAGTATACGAGCATGTGTGCGTGTAAATGTATAATTTATTTCTAAACAAGACACTCTTATTTGTTTTCATAAGACAACGGTCCTACAAGACTTGTTACGGTGTTGATGTTTGCTTTTCCTGGTGACGTCTCTCGCTGCAGATAACCCTGCGTAGTTGGGACATCTTGTTTTCCATTGACATTCCATAATACTGGATGACAGACTCTGCATTAATGTTGTATTCTTTTAAGACATACATAATGTATGTAAATAAATATGTCTATACGTAAATATGTACATAATGTGAAAGTGTTCGTTGCGGGTTGTTGTTTGAGAAAATGTCACTTCCGGTACTTACTGCATTTAAGTTCCTAATAATATAAAACGACTACAGCGAGCGCTGACTTCGATTTAATATTGTCAGTTGTACAGTGGAACCTGCCGATGGCGTATATTCGTTTCCTGCAAAAATGTGCAGCTATATGCATGGGCATGATAATCACATGATGGTGTCCACTGTCACATTATTGTTGCCAACGGTGAGTTTCGCATTGCAGATTAATGAGGCCAACATCCAGGTGATAAAGTCTTAAAATAATCACCGTCTTGCATAAAGCCAGAACTCGACCGCAGCCAATCTGCCGTTCATTTCGACCTGCTTATTTGTGCCTGCTCATGTTAAGCAGCTGGCCTGGATCTAGCGCTGAATTCTGGTAAATATTACATGGCATCACGTGGACTCGGCAGATGTGACAGGCATTAAGTATATCTATAAAAGGACTGCTGCTCCACAACAGCACGGCTTGGTGTCGCCGGAAACCGCATCCATGTCAAATCGATTTTAACCTCGAATTAAATAAGCACTTACCGTTTGCGAAATATTGATCTTTTTAGAGAAACACACTCGCTGGAACATCCAATCTAGCAGGTATGCACCATTGCAAAATACACTGAGAACAACATAGGTAAAAACGGTTAAATAAGCTAAGCAATATGTTTCACTAATCATTTAGATGTGGGAACATCGCAGATAGTTTAGTACTACGACGATAAAAACTGCTAATCCTGATAACGTTATCGACATAAATAAGTAAGACAAGACAAACACGTTTCCAAAATGTTCTCATTATATCAACCTGTTTATGTTAACGCTAACGTTACGGCTGTTTGACTTCTTCTTGTGGTTCAGCGGAGTGCGCGATGTTGTTTCAACACGGACGACCTCTGTAAGAGCGGGCAACGTGTTCCAAGGACGACACTGCTGCTGACGCTGAACCCGTCGTCGCCGGCGAGAACGGGCTGTCAACGGACTGTCCTAGTGATGATGGAGCGCTTGCAACAGTCGGATTACGAGGGAGGCAGACGGAGGCGTCCCGAAGCCACAGTTAATGACTGACGTCTCTCTGGCCAAGTGATCGACGTCACGCTGGCCAAGTGACCAACGTCTCGCTGGTCAACTGACCACAGGGATAAGCTTCAGACGCAACAGACGCAACACTAAAAATAATAATGATAATGAACTTCTATACCGCCTATATATCCTCAGGAACCTGAACTCAGAGGCGCAATAAATCAGAATAATTAAACATAATCTTGAACATTTACGTACAAAACTCATTATGAGAACAATGGACCACAAAAGATTTATGGCGGAAATGCAATTTGGAATTAATATGCGTTAAGCTTTTTTCGAAAGGTAGCTTATAGTTTGATGTGGAATTCATTCCAGATCCAAAGCGCAGCTACAGGAATGACATGTTTGTCCAAGTTAAGCTTAATTTTAGCAACAATGGAAGTTTTTGTGAAATTGATGATCTGAACTGCCTAGGGACATTTGAAAGATGCAGGATACCAAGTAGGGTGGTTGTTGTGAAGGTAAAGCCCTACATGAAAGAGTGGACAGTTTAAATTTGATTCGATAAGTAACAGGAAGCCAGTGTAACTGTGTAAGTACTGGTAGTGGTGATGAAAAACGAGTCGCCCTGTGTACAACACGTACAAGACAATTTTTTACGCGTTGGAGTTTATCTAAGTCTCAGTTAGCAATGTTGTTTAGTAGTGAATTGCAATAGTCAAGGCGGCTACTAATTAATGTTGTTGATAGTGTTTTAGCAGTAGATAAAGATTTGATTTGTGACACAATTTAATCTTAAAATTGAAGGTAGCACCACTTCGGACATGGTTGCTATCAAGTCTTCCCAAAGCAAGTTATCTCAAAGCAAGTTTTCAAAAAGCTGGTCTTCCCAAAGCAAGTATTCCCAAGGCAAGTCTTCTCATAGTAAGTCTTCCCAAAGCAAATCTTCCCAACGCAGGTCTTCCCAAAGCGGGTCTTTCCAAAGTAGGTCTTTCCAAAGCAAGTCTTCCTAAAACATGTCTTCCCAAAGCTCGTCTTCCCAAAAAAAAGCCTTCTCTATGCAAGTCTTCAATAGAAGAAGACCATAGAAACTTATAAAAGATATACATTACTCGCTGAAAGTAAATCTCAAACGTGAAACAGAAAGAGACTGTTACTTCGGTCAACGAGAGGACAACACGGCGACACCTGTCGCAGGTGCTAAGACGGTCTGATGATCCAAAATGACGTTCTCCCGCGTTTCAACATAGGAAGTAGATCATATATTAACCCTTCTCGTTGATGTTGTTACAGTATATTTATCACTAACAACATTCCAGATACGGTGGCCACGTCAATCCATCCGCAGTGCACACTGCTTCCTTCCGATAATAGTAACACATCAACTGTGTAAATCGATGCGCGAGACAGTTATACAGTGTATATTTCGGGTCACCTCGTACATGGATGTTTACCTGTACAGACGTTAGTGGAGTCGCAGTCGGTTGTGTGACGTC
>OY759267.1:49714972-49732472 GCA_963662155.1 Lamellibrachia columna
AAAAAAAAATTTAAATAATATTTACTGTTATAAAACAGAAATAGTCCAATAGATTGATTCCTGCTGTCAGTGCATTAGTCAAATATGATAAATGATTTAAGAAAATTTATGTAGATGGTACATTGATGTTAGGGCAAATCCTCCATGCGTGACCCCGATTACAAACAACGACGGCGTAACAACCTTAATAACCATTCGTTGTACAGGTTGTATGGAGCGACAGTCACGCTGTAGGCTGCAGCATTGCCTGGTGTCCAACCATTACGCGCGGCCAGGGAATCACAAGTCCCCTCAACAATTCACTGATCATAGTGTGTGACTACAGGCGAAGGTATCGTCATTAAACAATGTTCACATATCACATCAACATACGTCGGTACGGACGGCGTCAATGCTAATGAATTGTTCACATATCACATCAACATTCGTCGGTACGGACGGCGTCAATGCTAATTAATTGTTTGCATTGTTGGAGCTTTTTTTTGGGTGGAGGGGTTCGCATAATTAAAACGCCCAAATTCTATGAATTTTTCGATCTCAAGGTTCATCTAAATTAATAATGTTACACGTCGTGTGTTAATATTTACCGCCAGAAAATATATTATTCGGGAATTTAACTGACAATAAATCATCAGGTGAAAACAGTTATATTTTAACTTTAAAGGTAAAGTCTTTTAGTGCTTCATACATATCAATACAATGTGTGACACGGAAATATTATTACGACGGGTTCACAGCGCTAAGTGCACAATACAAGCCAATAAGATTAACCGTCGTCAATCACATACACGATCACAAGCCAATAAGATTAAACGTCGTCAATCACATACACGACCACACTTTGTATTGAAAGAATGAATATGTTTTCGTCCGTCAGAGGGAACACCCTGCACGTGAAGCCGTACACGAAGGGACAGCCGTGCACGCGCTGCTCCCAGGTCGTAACCCAGGGATACGTCTGCAAGAACAAGCTCTGTGGTAAGTGGGGAAAGTACACTTTTGACTCAAAGTTCCAACTGAATTTTTTACTCGTCTCATTTCAAATTCATTTTGCAAAAATTCAAATCTTCCTAGTATCCACTACGACATGCTAGCTCGTTTGTGCAACTTCTGTATGTAGTTTTTTGTGTGAAACCATCAGACAAACGATTAAATTATTTAATGCTTGATCCAGCATTTATTGAGGTGAAAATGTAAATGCTGAAAACTCACGAATTTCGCCCTTGGTGAAATTTCACGACTGTCATGTGATCGACGAGAGGGTGGAAGTCACGCCCATGATCAGCCTTGACCCTATAAAGTCTTTACCGTTTTGGATATCCACTATTTTGAGCCTTACCATATCTAACGACTAAAGAAACTTCTTTCGATGATTTGAACAAACATAGGCATTTTTTAATAAAACCGACTGCGGTTGTTACTTAAACTATTCACACACGCACGCACGCACGCACGCACGCACGCACGCACGCACGCACGCACGCACGCACACACACACACACACACACACACACACCATTTATTAGGACATCAATGAACTGAATTCGCAATAGGCTAAACCAGCTGAGGACGGAGTTTCAACCTAGTGCCAAACCTGCTGTATAGGTGACCGACGTCACCTGAAGTGCCCGGGTCATGAACATATTGACACGTGTTTGCATTTACTTGGTACGCAGGGTAAATAATATAATCTGTATATTAGCTTTACATCCGTAATGTTTCCTCGAATTAAGGAATTACATGATTTTTCATATATGGCATGTTGCAACTCAGACGTCACATCTGCATGGTTTTATGGCTTGGTTAAAAGGTAAAACGGATTTATTTATAGCTTTGAGCTAAATGCTCGTTATGGTAGTATATATCGGCAAGTGAAAGCTTCTACCCATTGCATGGTAGAAGGGAGCGCTAGGATGCTTGATAACTAAAGCGTAGCTGGAAGCCAAGACACCCAATACTGTAAAAGTTTTACATCCTCCGCCTTATACAAGGGACAGTGGCGTCACCTAGGGAAGGTTATCAGAACAACGTCACTATGGGTTTCGGACGCGTGTGCTGTAAACACATAGAATGTAGTTAGGTCACATTATGCAGAAATGCAATGGTTTTCTCAATTTGAATAAATCACAAGCATGTTTGCAAAATATAATATAATAATGCTTCGTCATTGCGCCAGGCAAACTCCCCGACAGTGGCGCCACTCAGCATATCACCACACTGCCACAACTTGATTATAAATTCAAAATGGACAGTGCAGAGTGGTATATTGGCTGGGCAACGCGATCGTATCGATGTTACGTCATTGCAACTATGAACTTGACTGAGTAACTTAGTTTCACGAAACGAAACGGACGTTATTTTGTTCCTATACACATTTTCAATGCAAACATCATCCAATTTGCTCAAACCCGATCATTGTCTTAGCTTTAACGGTCCTTCCTTAATTCCACTGTTTCGCCCGTTTCGTCTCAGGTTAATTGCGAAAATCGAGAAACACTTTATACGCTACTGTTCTATAAAACGCCATTGATTCTGATTTCAGTCGAATGCGACCCGACGAAGGTTTCCGGCTGCAGTAAGTACCACTATGAGGAGTAACAACATAAAACGTATTTAGTTCCATGTCCTTTCTCGGGGGGGGGGGGGCGGGGGCGGGGTTCGGGGGTTCAAACGAACCTCCTTTTGAGATAATTATAACATTTTCTAAAATCATCCCAGAAATCTCGGTTGAATGTGCACGTGTGAAACCCCCTTTTCAAAGCCCGAGGACGGGCCCGAGAACTTAGTACGTAACGTAGAACACGTGAACCCACAATAAACGCAAAATGCGTTGTTTATAATATATCATACATACAAATGTAACACATCGTTTCTAAGTAATTAAGTTTTTTTTCAGTAGATGAAATAGATGGTACGTATTAGCCGATTAATGCATACTTTTGGAAGGCGTCAGACACTTTTTGTGAAGAAGAGAGCAGTTGTATATTCGATATAATACATCGGTGTTGCAGACGGAGTTAATTTTACAAAAACTTACTGTACAACACACCTATTATGTAACACACCTATTATGCAACACACCTACTGGTGCAACAAATGCGTTTTCAGCATGCGTTCCTCGTACCTGCAAACACGGCAGATTTTCATCAAAGCAGTGCAAGTGCTTGTGCGACAAGGGATACTATGGACATCTGTGTGACCGTGAGTATCCTTTGTCATGGTTCCTGTCGATTATACTACGGACATCTGTGCGACCGTGAGTATCCTTTGTCATGGTTCCTGTCGATTATACTACGGACATCTGTGTGACCGTGAGTATCCTTTGTCATGGTTCCTGTCGATTATACTACGGACATCTGTGTGACCGTGAGTATCCTTTGTCATGGTTCCTGTCGATTATACTACGGACATCTGTGCGACCGTGAGTATCCTTTGTCATGGTTCCTGTCGATTATACTACGGACATCTGTGTGACCGTGTGTATCCTTTGTCATGGTTCCTGTCGATTATACTACGGACATCTGTGTGACCGTGAGTATCCTTTGTCATGGTTCCTGTCGATTATACTACGGACATCTGTGCGACCGTGAGTATCCTTTGTCATGGTTCCTGTCGATTATACTACGGACATCTGTGCGACCGTGAGTATCCTTTGTCATGGTTCCTCTCGATTATACTACGGACATCTGTGCGACCGTGAGTATCCTTTGTCATGGTTCCTGTCGATTATACTACGGACATCTGTGCGACCGTGAGTATCCTTTGTCGTGGTTCCTGTCGATTATACTACGGACATCTGTGTGACCGTGAGTATCCTTTGTCGTGGTTCCTGTCGATTATACTACGGACATCTGTGCGACCGTGAGTATCCTTTGTCATGGTTCCTGTCGATTATACTACGGACATCTGTGCGACCGTGAGTATCCTTTGTCATGGTTCCTGTCGATTATAGTACGGACATCTGTGTGACCGTGTGTATCCTTTGTCATGGTTCCTGTCGATTATACTACGGACATCTGTGTGACCGTGAGTATCCTTTGTCATGGTTCCTGTCGATTATACTACGGACATCTGTGCGACCGTGAGTATCCTTTGTCATGGTTCCTGTCGATTATACTACGGACATCTGTGCGACCGTGAGTATCCTTTGTCATGGTTCCTCTCGATTATACTACGGACATCTGTGCGACCGTGAGTATCCTTTGTCATGGTTCCTGTCGATTATACTACGGACATCTGTGCGACCGTGAGTATCCTTTGTCATGGTTCCTGTCGATTATACTACGGACATCTGTGTGACCGTGAGTATCCTTTGTCGTGGTTCCTGTCGATTATACTACGGACATCTGTGCGACCGTGAGTATCCTTTGTCATGGTTCCTGTCGATTATACTACGGACATCTGTGCGACCGTGAGTATCCTTTGTCATGGTTCCTGTCGATTATACTACGGACATCTGTGTGACCGTGAGTATCCTTTGTCATGGTTCCTGTCGATTATACTATGGACATCTGTGTGACCGTGAGTATCCTTTGTCATGGTTCCTGTCGATTATACTACGGACATCTGTGCGACCGTGAGTATCCCTTTTCATGGTTCCTGTCGATTATACTACGGACATCTGTGCGACCGTGAGTATCCCTTGTCATGGCTCCTGTCGATTATACTACGGACATCTGTGCGACCGTGAGTATCCCTTGTCATGGTTTCCTGTCGATTATACTACGGACATCTGTGCGACCGTGAGTATCCCTTCTCATGGTTCCTGTCGATTATACTACGGACATCTGTGCGACCGTGAGTATCCCTTGTCATGGCTCCTGTCGATTATACTACGGACATCTGTGCGACCGTGAGTATCCCTTCTCATGGTTCCTCCATGCATGTGTGCCTTTAAAACCCGGTCGTTTAATTAGCTTTGTCACGTACAGTATATTTGATAAATGCTACATTCGCATAACATGACGATCCATCAATATTACAGGGTGCAGCATTGCCTTCCTATTTGTCAATGCACATGTTTGTCTGTCGAAACTTGTGTATTAGCTCACGGATACGACCCATTACTCTGTCTATACATAATAATGTACGACGAAGGCAACAATTTAGAACATCGAGAGCAAGAAATAATCAATATAGTTTTTGCTGACAAAGAGTAATCCGTGTTTGTAGAACTGTTAAAACGCAGAACCAGTGAAATATGCACTTAATTTTTAATTATTTTCCTAAATCAGCTACAATGTAAAATTTTCTTACTTCTCAAAACTCAATATGTTATGTGTGGGCGTGATTTACAAAACTAATAAGGTTTGTGTTTGCTTTGTCGTTGTATTCTAAACAGCACGATCTGTTCACAGGTGAGTGCGTGTGCACAGACAAGAGCAAATATTGCAAGATGCTGAAAGACAGCTGCGACAAACCGGGTCACTACTACTGGTTGGATGCAAACTGTCCCGTTACCTGCTCCAAGTAAGTTAACAACTGTCACACTACCTGCACCAAGTAAGTTAACAACTGTCACACTACCTGCTCCAAGTAAGTTAACAACTGTCCCGTTACCTGCTCCAAGTAAGTTAACAACTGTCACACTACCTGCTCCAAGTAAGTTAACAACTGTCACACTACCTGCTCCAAGTAAGTTAACAACTGTCCCGTTACCTGCTCCAAGTAAGTTAACAACTGTCCCGTTACCTGCTCCAAGTAAGTTAACAACTGTCCCGTTACCTGCTCCAAGTAAGTTAACAACTGTCACACTACCTGCTCCAAGTAAGTTAACAACTGTCCCGTTACCTGCTCCAAGTAAGTTAACAACTGTCCCGTTACCTGCTCCAAGTAAGTTAACAACTGTCACACTACCTGCTCCAAGTAAGTTAACAACTGTCACACTACCTGCTCCAAGTAAGTTAACAACTGTCCCGTTACCTGCTCCAAGTAAGTTAACAACTGTTCCGTTACCTGCTCCAAGTAAGTTAACAACTGTCACACTACCTGCTCCAAGTAAGTTAACAACTGTCACACTACCTGCACCAAGTAAGTTAACAACTGTCACACTACCTGCTCCAAGTAAGTTAACAACTGTCCCGTTACCTGCTCCAAGTCAGTTAACAACAGTCCCGTTACCTGCTCCAAGTAAGTTAACAACTGTCACACTACCTGCACCAAGTAAATTAACAACTGTCACACTACCTGCACCAAGTAAGTTAACAACTGTCACACTACCTGCTCCAAGTAAGTTAACAACTGTCCCGTTACCTGCTCCAAGTAAGTTAACAACTGTCCCGTTACCTGCTCCAAGTAAGTTAACAACTGTCACACTACCTGCTCCAAGTAAGTTAACAACTGTCATGCTACCTGCTCCAAGTAAGTTAACAACTGTCACACTACCTGCTCCAAGTAAGTTAACAACTGTCACACTACCTGCTCCAAGTAAGTTAACAACTGTCACACTACCTGCTCCAAGTAAGTTAACAACTGTCCCGTTACCTGCTCCAAGTAAGTTAACAACTGTCCCGTTACCTGCACCAAGTAAGTTAACAACTGTCATGCTACCTGCACCAGGTAAGTTAACAACTGTCACATTACCTGTTCCAAGTAAGTTAACAACTGTCACACTACCTGCACCAAGTAAGTTAACAACTGTCACACTACCTGCTCCAAGTAAGTTAACAACTGTCCCGTTACCTGCTCCAAGTAAGTTAACAACTGTCCCGTTACCTGCTCCAAGTAAGTTAACAACTGTCACACTACTTGCTCCAAGTAAGTTAACAACTGTCATGCTACCTGCTCCAAGTAAGTTAACAACTGTCACACTACCTGCTCCAAGTAAGTTAACAACTGTCATGCTACCTGCACCAAGTAAGTTAACAACTGTCACACTACCTGCTCCAAGTAAGTTAACAACTATCACATTACCTGTTCCAAGTAAGTTAACAACTGTCACGCTACCTGCACCAAGTAAGTTAACAACTGTCATGCTACCTGCACCAAGTAAGTTAACAACTATCACATTACCTGTTCCAAGTAAGTTAACAACTGTCTCGCTACCTGTGCCAAGTCAGTGAACAATTGTACCGCTACTTGCACCAAATAAATGAATAATGGTACCGCTACCTGCACCAAGTAAATTATAACGTTGCTGTAAGTGAGTGAGTTAATACCTTTTCATTACAATGTAGGCACACAACTAGTGTATTATATTACTAATGTAACATTACAATGTAGGCACACAACTAGTGTATTATATTACTAATGTAACATATCATACACAGGACGTACGTTTCTTTTGGAACTTGAATAATTATCACCTCTTTCTTAATCCTTGTTCATAACATATATTTATGTGTTACAGGTTTTGTCGCACACCGCCGCCAGGGGCGTGTCCGTAGACGACTTGTCCCCCACCACCGACGGGGGTGCCCGTAGGAGACCCGTGCCCCTACCGCCGGCAGGCGGTACCCGTAGAAGACCCGTGCCCTTACTGCCGGCAGGGTGTACCCGTAGAAGACCCGTGCTCCTACCGTCGGCACGCGGTACCCGTAGAAGACCCGTGCCCCTATTGCCGGCACGGGGTACCCGTAGAAGACCCGTGCCCCTATTGCCGGCACGGGGTACCCGTAGAAGACCCGTGCCCCTATTGCCGGAACGGGGTACCCGTAGAAGACCCGTGCCCTTACCGCCGGCAGGGGGTACCAGTAGAAGACCCGTGCCCCTACCGCCGGCAGGGGGTACTCGTAGACGACCCGGCATGATGCTGGCAATTTTTCGACACGAAACCGCCAAGACAAGCATTGTCTCACGAGCCAGAAATTGGCCACTGCTACTTGAATAATAAAAGTTATATTTTTCGTTACTTTGTGTTGTGATGTTTCCGTGACTAGTTTGCAAGTATACAATGCACTGTCTGACACGCGCTGTGGTTAGGGAAATGTGAACTTGTGAAAAGCAATCGAAAACACAACACGACAAACCAAACACACACGCACACGCACACGCACACGCACACGCACACGCACACGCACACACACACACACACACAGATACACCTATTAAGAAGTCCACGTTTGTGTTGTGGTTACAATCGATAGGGATACAGCGCTTTTGGTTGCCAGCCCAGCAAAGAGATTTGCGTTGGTGAGTGTACCATGCTAAACATTTTCTTTACACATTTTGGTATAGATGTCATCCAGACGCCCCCGCCCAGCAAGGGACGACAGGGGGGGGACAAGAAGAAATATCGATGTCATCCAGTTGTTTATATATTGAAGCTGTGGTTACTCTGTCTCACATCCATGGAGTAGGATGGCTGAATGGTTCTTATAGAATCAGTACAAAGTGTTACTATATATTTTTGGTATATAAAGTTGAGCGCTGCTGTGATGCAATTCGTCGCCACAATCTGAAACATCGCAAATAAGAATCGACACATTGTAATTTGCAAATTCCGTTAAACTGTTTGATAGAAAAATACGCCAAAATATAACTGAATTGTATGCGTAATTTTTGCGCAGGCACGCACGCACGCACGCACGCACGCACGCACGCACGCACGCACGCACGCACGCACGCACGCACGCACGCACGCACGCACGCACGCACGCACACACACACACACACACACACACAAACAGGATATGAAAGACCTGCCCTGCTCATTACTATATAATATTAAATTTTAAATTAGTAAACAGTAAGTAAAAAAAATTAGTAAACAGTAAGTAAACAACAACTTCATGTGTAGGCTAAAACAAATCATAATTGATTTTAAAACTTCCCCGGGCCCAGCGGCCTAAAATGCCTAACCCCGTATTTATGCGTAGAATCCAGCCAGCCTGCCGACCGTTGCTTTTCAATGCTGCCATTTTGGCGCATCAATGTTTGTGTCCCGTCCTGTAGATGTTGACGATCGTCTGTCATCTGTTTGTGTCCCGTCCTGTAGATGTTGACGATCGTCTGTCATCTGTTTGTGTCCCGTCCTGTATATGTTGGCGATCGTCTGTCATCTGTTTGTGTCCCGTCCTGTAGATGTTGACGATCGTCTGTCATCTGTTTGTGTCCCGTCCTGTAGATGTTGGCGATCGTCTGTCATCTGTTTGTGTAGTTTATGTAACACCGGCCACGTAGAAACTGTTACACGTTACTACTGTACTGTGTACCTTTCACAGCGCTGTTAATGCACGATATGCATGATTTGCAATACAACCGACCTATAGGGGACACAACTGATTCTTGTTTCGAGGCGATAGTTGACGAGATAATACACTCCCGGACCCCGAGTTGTGCACATCATACCATGTTAAATGTACCTTCATGTTATTATAAAATAAACCATCGTTATTTATGATTATCATATTTGATTGGTAATTGTTTGAGTAATCAGTAGAAGTAAATGTGAAATTGTTTGTTCTCTCTGTTTTTATAACTGAAATAAATAATACAATTTTACTTATGCAGCAAAATGTCGTTATTTAAACGTGCTGTGCGGATAACGAAGGACACACGAGTCATACGGATCCTTTTAAACCTGAAAACATTTAATAATTATAGACCGATAAATATTGTACCCACACTTTAAACAAAAATCGTGTGCAATAGAATAGTAATTGTTTTAATTCGATTAATTATAGAGTTGCATGTTCAGTTGAGCATTGCTTACGAAAACCATATTATAGCATTTTGAACTTTTCAAGAAAGCTATAAAGGCGATTATAAATTAATCTTTCATAGACTGTGGAAAACGCTGATTATATTCATTACACCATAACATCGAGTCGTAACACTTATAATAAAGAACCGGTAATTTTTTTTACACCACGTGCTGCGATAAATGTACACTGACAGAACTGTAAATATAGATAACCGAAGTTACACTTTGACATATGGACGTAAAATGCATAAAATACATACGAAACAATAAGCGGTGATTTCGTTTTGAAGTCAATTTTATTTGCGTAACTGTCATTACTAATATGGCCGAGAAGGGCTACCGCTGTTGTGTGCTGAATTTGGCGATGCGATAGAGCAATAATGCGATAGAGCAATAATGCGATAGAGCAATAATGCGATAGAGCAATAATGCGATAGAGCAATAATGCGATTGGCACGATGCGCGACGCGATGGTGCGATGCACGACGCGATGGAGCGATGTGATTGGCATGATGCGCGATGAAATGCGCGACGCGATGGTGCGATGCACGACGCGATGGAGCGATGCTGTTGTCCTTCTCGGCCATCATACGCACATATACATACTTTCCATTTCTACTGTAGAAAATATGTCAAACTATTTCAATGTTTCACGGCATTAAAAGTAATTCGTCGCTTGGTTTTGTTTAAATACGCTTTATTATTTCAGTGATCAGCATTGATCATGTTAACACTATAGGCATACAATGGACGTTAAGACCACCTATAAAATAAAAATTGGATGGATATAGCATAGAATGGTACGTCATTTGCCATCTGGATTCACGTATGTACACTGTACATTTAGACATTCAGTTTACACGGTTGTAGAATTATTGCTCACTCAATCGTCTTCGCTCTTAAGGCGTAAGACACGAAGCAATCTTTTCCAGCCACCACGATCGTGGGCCAACTGAGATCATACTCTCTGTGGCTTATATAATTTCTTCTATACTCAAAATCATTATTCCAGATGCACACAAGAACACTGACTTTGTTGGGACGACGCATTGGTCAATATAAAAGTTGCTTTTCGCTTGACAGTTTAAAAGTGTTCGAATATTCAACTTACATCACATTTCAGCGCGATTACGTTACACTGCAATAATTAAACCTGCGTTCGTCATTTATAAAGTATAGTGTATAAATGCCACCACGGTATAAGCAGCTACTATGAATAAAACGAATCGACCGTTTAGTTCGATGACCGAGGAGGCTCACCGCTGTCGCTGAATATCCATTTCATCTCTCCATCGCACTGCCCCATCCATCGCTGCATCGCACCTCTCCATCTCTCCATAGCATCGGGTCATCGCTCCATCGCGTTGAAAAATTCAGCACACAACAGCGACGACCCTTCTCGGCCGTCAGGAATATACCACTATGTTATCTAAATATACCATTATGTTTTCTAAATATGGTGAGTGAAGGTTGTAAATTGCGGGCAGGAATAAGAAATAAATGATATGGATGAAAAGGTCATCACAGCTGACTCCGAAATGTGTAGGCGTCAGCCTGTTGCATAATTCAAACTTGCGTCGTTGTAACATATTTCAAAACGGCACTGCACTTTCGTAAATCTATTATAATTGGAGTGACACAAATGCGATATGTACCCATTAGCAGTAAATCGATTCGTACTGAAGCTTAAATGCGTTCATGCGTTAAAACGTACGTTCTTATATAGCGCGGTATCTAGTCTCTTTAAACTTCACCCCTGGCCATGCTCATTTCCAACGCCAACTCGACTTCTCTGGAAAGCATTCAGCCGCGCTGCAATTACAGCGCGAAGGCTATTCGTCCACACATCCACCACTGTCTATAGCCATGTTCTCATTTATACAGCTGGATGAACTGAGGCAAGGTGTGGATGAACAAAATTGCTCAAGACTCGAAACGGCAGCAAGATGATTTGAACCCGGGTTCTCTCGATTGAGAGTCACATGTTATAACCACTGCGCCACCGCGCTTCGCCAAGGCTAGTTTAAGCTCACCAAAGTACGTGTGTTAGCAGTAGATAACCATAATTATCAGCAGTAGGTAACCATCACTAGTAGCAGTAGGTAACCATAATTAGTAGCAATAGGTAAACATAATTAGTAGCAGTAGGTAACAATAATTAACTGCAGTAGGTGACCACAATTAGCAGAACTAGATAACCATAATTAGTAGCAGTAGGTAAACATAATTAGTAGCAGTAGGTAACAATAATTAACTGCAGTAGGTAACCACAATTAGCAGCACTAGATAACCATAATTAGTAGCAGTAGGTAACCATATTTAATAGCAGTAGGTAACCACAATTAGCAGAACTAGATAACCATAATTAGTAGCAATAGGTAAACATAATTAGTAGCAGTAGGTAACAATAATTAACTGCAGTAGGTAACCACAATTAGCAGAACTAGATAACCATAATTAGTAGCAGTAGGTAAACATAATTAGTAGCAGTAGGTAACAATAATTAACTGCAGTAGGTAACCACAATTAGCAGCACTAGATAACCATAATTAGTAGCAGTAGGTAACCATATTTAATAGCAGTAGGTAACCACAATTAGCAGAATTAGATAACCATAATTAGTAGCGATAGGTAAACATAATTAGTAGCAGTAGGTAACAATAATTAACTGCAGTAGGTAACCACAAGTAGCAGAACTAGATAACCATTATTAGTAGCAATAGGTAAACATAATTAGTAGCAGTAGGTAACAATAATTAACTGCAGTAGGTAACCACAATTAGCAGCACTAGATCACCATAATTAGTAGCAGTAGGTAACCATATTTAATAGCAGTAGGAAACCACAATTAGCAGAACTAGATAACCATAATTAGTAGCAATAGGTAAACATAATTAGTAGCAGTAGGTAACAATAATTAACTGCAGTAGGTAACCACAATTAGCAGAACTAGATAACCATAATTAGTAGCAGTAGGTAAACATAATTAGTAGCAGTAGGTAACAATAATCAACAATAGGTAACCACAATTAGCAGCACTAGATAACCATAATTAGTAGCAGTAGGTAACCATATTTAATAGCAGTAGGTAACCACAATTAGCAGAACTAGATAACCATAATTAGTAGCAATAGGTAAACATAATTAGTAGCAGTAGGTAACAATAATTAACTGCAGTAGGTAACCACAATTAGCAGAACTAGATAACCATAATTAGTAGCAGTAGGTAAACATAATTAGTACCAGTAGGTAACAATAATTAACTGCAGTAGGTAACCACAATTAGCAGCACTAGATAACCATAATTAGTAGCAGTAGGTAACCATATTTAATAGCAGTAGGTAACCATAATTAGCAGCAGTAGGTAACCATAATTAACAGCAGTAGGTAGCCGTCATTAGTAGCACTAGGTAACCATCATTATTAGCATTAGGTAACCATATTTAGTAGCATTATGTAACCATACTTAGTAGCACTAGGTAGTCATAATTAGTAGCAGAAGGTAACCATAATTAAGTCAAGCCTATTTCTACTCGTTGAAATGGTACTTACAATGGTTAAAAATGGCAAAATAGTAAAAACGGCAACTTTATTACGCACGCACGCACACACGTACGCGCACACGCACGCACGCAACCACGCACGCACGCAGGCATTTTCAAAACGCAAACCCGAAATAACGTATGCCTACTGAAATAACACTTACTTTTAGACATACAAATGTACAAAAATGTTGGGTCAATTCAAACAAAGCAGCACATGACCTATTTCCCTATAAATCAAATTCCAGCACATTACCTTTACAGAAATAGATCAAGGTAGGCACCTACACATGTTAAAGGTCGTTTTAAATCCATTAGACCCCAACAGTCAAAAAAAAAAAGTTGGGGGTCCTGTGCATTTTTAAAAATATCTGACATAGAAACAACTACGTCAGCAGCAAAATTAGCGAAATACTGTACTCTGATCATAATCAGTTATAACACAAGATTAATTTACTCTTCAAATATAAAACTTGTAGGAATCTTGCAATTTGAGATGTTCATATTATGTAAAGCATAATAATTATGTCAAATGTGGTTTACCAAAATGGCAAAAAATATATACATTTAAAAAACCTTATGAAGTGCCGACAAAAATTGAGGTTTTGCTATCTTGAAACGACACTCTAAAATGTTCTGTAACAAATCCACAACATAAGTTATCCGCAAGAGGCCGCCACTTGAAAAAAGTTCAATTTATATTGTTTTCAGTTCATATTTATGTTCTTTTACTAATGTGTTTACTGTAGGTATTATGGACGGTTGGTCTTAGGGTAGGCGCCTACGTCAACGAAATGTGACTAATAATTTCGTATGAAGAACTTCGCAAAGACTGGTAGCTTAGGTTAGTACAATGTTTAACAGAGTACACCCACTTTGTTACTACATCATATTCTTTTATAATATAAGTCTAAGGCATACTCATATCTTGCAAATCTATATAGGCAAACCATTTTGTTAAAACTGAGTACGTGACGCGTACTTGTGTTCTGGTACATGCGTGCTAATACGTGACAGATGCAGTACGTTATATACAACGTTATTTTTAACGTATACAAGAGATGATAACAAACCGGTTTGTGATAGATAATTTAACTTTAATCTGTTTCAATTGTTGCTGCTGAAAGAGTTACCGTGCGACAGCTTGCGTATAGAGCAGTAACGTCTACTGGAAAACTGCATAAATGTTTGTTTTATTGTGTGCAGATTTTCATACAACCCACATCTAAGCTCGCTGTCGACCTACTATTCGTTTTGATGAGGTTCAATATGAGTTTTGCTGTGTTTATTATTAGATCATCAGCTTTTGACTACCAACTAAATGTGCAGATCGTAGATATGTGCCGGTAGATATGTGCCGGTAGATATGGCCGGTAACGATAC
Organism: Lamellibrachia columna; assembly: GCA_963662155.1. Classification (NCBI taxonomy): domain Eukaryota; kingdom Metazoa; phylum Annelida; class Polychaeta; order Sabellida; family Siboglinidae; genus Lamellibrachia; species Lamellibrachia columna. Next base: position 49,729,541 of record OY759267.1, read on the forward strand.
CGTTTTACAGATACGAGTGCTTTGAGTTGAATAAATGTCCACTTTGCGAGTCGCCACTTGGAAGATGTCAAGTAATATCGGGAATGTAACATACATCAAGCGGAATGAAATGGCGATACATCAATTGCATAATTATTCTCCAGCGCCAAGATAAGTTATCTTTTTACACACGTTCACGGCCGACTCTCGCATCATTGACGATAAGGATATTCGGAGACGACGCTGACTCGATATGCATCATACGACTTCATATCAGACGGCAGTGCGACCTTTAACGGCAGTGCGTGTCCAGCGGGCGACCGTCGGGTTTATGGAGCGCCTGTCCTACGTGCTGCGTACACTGAGCGGATGACAAGGCGACCGCAAATTTTCATATGACGTTACGTTTCCCTGTAGTATCAAACCGTATCCCTTTAACCAATTTTATTAAGATCACAGGACAAAGTGACGAAATTTTACCCATGGTGAAATTCGTGAGTTTTCAGCGTTTCCATTTTCACATCAGTTAATGTATGACGAAACATTAAATAATTTAATAGTTTTTCTGATGGTTTCGCAAAAACTACATACAAAGGTAGTGGAAATGTTCTAGTGTGTAGCAGTGTAGTAAGTTTGATTTTTCGCAAAAGGAATTATAAATGAGACTAGCGAAAAAATCGAATTGAACAGGAATCTCTAAGTGTCAACAGTTTGCCGTTTGACAAAGAAAGTTAGCAATACAATATGCTTTCCTTGTTTACGTGAACCATCATCATAGATCGGACTCATCCGCGGGTCTGTTCATCCTTGTTTCAGAACCTTGTTATACAACCTTGTTACATAACCTTGTTATAGAACCTTGTTATAGAACCTTGCTATAGAACCTTGCTATAGAACCTTGCTGATATGAGTCAAACATTAAGACTCGTCCGACGCATCCCGTTCATCCTTAGTCAACACTAATACATCCTATCCATGGTATACTGATGCAGGTAAACACTAAACACTCAAGATCGGAATGTGATGCAGGTAAACACTAAACACTCAAGATCGAATACTGATGCAGTTAAACACTAAACACTCAAGATCGGAATGTGATGCAGGTAAACACTAAACACTCAAGAACGGATACTGATGCAGTTAAACACTAAACACTCAAGAACGGATACTGATGCAGGTAAACACTAAACACTCAAGATCGGATACTGATGCAGGTAAACACTAAACACTCAAGATGGGATACTGATGCAGGTAAACACTAAACACTCAATATCAGATACTGATGCAGGTAAAGGTTGGTTTTTTGTTCACTTCGACGAGGATAAACAACAGATTCTGCTAATGGTGTACAACAAATTTGTGCTCACAAAAAACATGTGTATAACTTTCTCTTTAATATAATAAATTGTTCTGATATGTTGATTGGAGAACATATTTATGGATCACATTATATTATCATAGCTGATTATGGTTGGTATAAATGCATTTGGTAACAAGCGGTGAAATTCGATCACATCTGCCAGTTGTGTTGGGAGTTCCGAGTTCGTCATGATCGATTGCCAAGGGTCATATTAATACAGTTGGACAGGGCAGATGTATGTCTCAAATCAACATATGGGAACAGCTTGTGTGCAATTGGGCGAATTGCACCAACTGCCATCCATCACGAGGGGAAAAACCCCCGCCACCCATGTGATCACGCAGACCAGACGCTTGAAGTCAATGACCAGCTGAATGATGACAACAAACCAACTAGACACATCCGCGGCTGCCACATTAGTTGTCGACTTGCCCAACCGCCGAGTCCTGCTGGATGAACGCACCAACGTTGGACTGACACCACATGAACCTCTATCATCAGGTACGAATCTAGAATGACTCACATTGAAGACATTGAACCGCCTTCCGACGGGGGTACGTAGGTAATGAGAAAACATGCGTAAGTGTGGGTATTCCGACAACCCTGACACAATTCCGACAACCCTGAAACAGTCGACTGCGGCGAAAGTGAAACTATGAAAGAGCTGATAAACTGTCGCCTCCCTATATATATATATATATATATATATATATATATATATATATATATATATATATATATATATATATATATATATATATATATATATATATATATATATATATATATCCTGAAACAGTCGACTGCGGCGAAAGTGAAACTATGAAAGAGCTGATAAACTGTCGCCTCCCTATATATATATATATATATATATATATATATATATATATATATATATATATATATATATATATATATATATATATATATATATATATATATATATATATATATATATATATATAGGGAGGCGACAGTTTATCAGCTCTTTCATAGTTTCACTTTCGCCGCAGTCGACTGTTTCAGGGTATATATATATATATATATATATATATATATATATATATATATATCAGACTCGATTGCGTGAAGACGGGTCTTATTGAAGCAATCGAGTACATCTGAGATTACTTACACTAACACGTGGTAGTGGTTGACGTATTTTAACTTTGGGCGGAACTACTCGCGATCATTCCATGATTGTTTACTCGCCATGTAAACAACAAAACACGTATTACTTTCATTCTATCGTATCCTCCTTTCAGGCGGTCAGCAGAATTGACTGACCCTCGTCACGGACGCTTCTGCAGTGGCTCATGAGAGATGGAGTCCCCAGCAGATTACATTTACCCCCTGTGTTACATATCCGAGCATAGACACCAGACAGAAGGGACCAACAGCTTTTAGTGCCTCTTCCGAAAGACACAGGCAAAGTGGGGTGAACGAAACTGGCGAAGTTTTTAACCACCAGCAGCAGGTGGATGCGAACCCTGGACCCCTCGATCGACCTCCTACGCTCTACAAAGGTAACTTCCACATTTGACTTAAGGTGGCGGCACTGTTGTTGATGGCGTCATTGGTAACTGCAGTTCC
>OY759267.1:49737472-49739972 GCA_963662155.1 Lamellibrachia columna
TTTATTCTGCGGCAGGTTGTGTGGGCGCCGTTCTACGAGATAGAGAAGAGAAGTATCAGTGATATGGAAGGCGTTTGTTCTGCGGCAGGTTGTGTGGGCGCCGTTCTCCGAGATACAGTGACATGGAAGGCGTTTGTTCTGCGGCAGGTTGTGTGGGCGCCGTTCTCCGAGATAGAGTAGAGATGTATGAATGACATGGAAGGCGTTTAATCTGCGGCGGGTTGTGTGGGCGCCGTTCTCCGAGATAGAGTAAAGAGGCATGAGTGACATGGAAGGCGTTTGTTCTGAGGCAGGTTGTGTGGGCGCCGTTCTCCGAGATAGAGTAGAGATGTATGAATGACATGGAAGGCGTTTGTTCTGCGGCAGGTTGTGTGGGCGCTGTTCTCCGAGATAGAGTAGAGATGTATGAATGACATGGAAGGCGTTTATTCTGCGGCAGGTTGTGTGGGCGCCGTTCTCCGAGATAGAGTAGAGATGTATGACTGATATGGAAGGCGTTTGTTCTGCGGCAGGTTGTGTGGGCGCCGTTCTCCAAGATAGAGTAAAGAGGCATGATTGACATGGAAGGCGTTTGTTCTGCGGCAGGTTGTGTGGGCGCCGTTCTCCGAGATAGAGTAGAAATGTATGAGTGACATGGAAGGCGTTTGTTCTGCGGCAGGTTGTGTGGGCGCCGTTCTCCGAGATAGAGTAGAGATGTATGACTGACATGGAAGGCGTTTATTCTGCGGCAGGTTGTGTGGGCGCCGTTCTCCGAGATAGAGTAGAGATGTATGACTGATATGGAAGGCGTTTATTCTGCGGCAGGTTGTGTGGGCGCCGTTCTCCAAGATAGAGTAAAGAGGCATGATTGACATGGAAGGCGTTTGTTCTGCGGCAGGTTGTGTGGGCGCCGTTCTCCGAGATAGAGTAGAAATGTATGAGTGACATGGAAGGCGTTTGTTCTGCGGCAGGTTGTGTGGGCGCCGTTCTCCGAGATAGAGTAGAGATGTATGAGTGACATGGAAGGCGTTTGTTCTGCGGCAGGTTGTGTGGGCGCCGTTCTCCGAGATAGAGTAGAGATGTATGAGTGACATGGAAGGCGTTTGTTCTGCGGCAGGTTGTGTGGGCGCCGTTCTCCAAGGTAGGTTGTAGTATCGTCAAGTGTCCCGTCGTCTCTAAGAGCGAGAACATGAAGAAAGATTGGACGTCAGCAGTTATGGTGGCCTGCGACTACGCACCTGGGTGAGTTTCACACATGTCTCTGACACGCACAATTATTGTATCGACGAGAACATCTTAAAGGTACCTCCTCAATTCGATTGTTTTGCTCGTCTTATCTCAAATAATTTTGTGCGAACATTCAAACCTACCTTATGCCCATTACGACATGCTAGCTCGTTTGTGCAACTGCTATAGTTTGTAAAAAAAAACATCAGACAAACTATTTAACTATTTAATTCTGTATCCATAATTTATTGAAGTGGAAGTGGAAATGCTGAAAAATCACGAATTTCCCTCTTGTTGAAATTTCATAACTTTGTCACGTGATCGGCGAGGGGGTGGAAGTCACACTCATGATCAGCATTGACTCACTAAATTGTTTACCGTTTTGGATATCCAATATTTTAGCTTTACCAGAACTAATGACTAAAGTCAATTCTTTCGTTTGAAATAAAAATGCACTTTTTATTAAGCCGACTGCAGGTATTACTTAAACTATTCATGTTCGGACACCAACGAACCGGATTCACGATAGGCTGAATCAGTTAACGACGTAAACAACGAGTGGACATTGGTTTGTGAAATTAGTGAGGCTCACAACATCATATGCTACACTGAACTTAATTCAACCCTATAAGGCCAACATCGTGGAGCTACCGATGAATACATTGCAACAGGTGAATCCCATTCACGAATCAGAGTAAGTCAATACTATCCAGGAGGAAGTGGGAAAATAAAGGCAGGAAACCACGTATGCAGGATATATATATATATATATATATATATATATATATATAAATATATATATATATATATGTCTATACATATATATATATATATATATATATATATATATATATATATATATACATATATATATATATATATATATATATATATATATATATATATATATAAATATATATATATATATGTATATGTATATATATATATATATATATATATATATATATATATATATATATTAAAGGTACTTCCTCAATTCGATTAATTTTTATATTAATTTATAATATATATATATATATATATATATATATATATATATATATATATATATATATATATATATATATATATATAAATTGAGTACCGTGTGTTGTGTTGTTGTTATAGACGCATGACTCGTTACGAGAGAGCCTACCTGAAGGGTCGAGCGTGCAGTCAGTGTGACAAGGCTGTGAAACAAGGCTACTACTGCAAGAACAACCTGTGTCGTAAGTTCACATTGGTAACCTAGTCTTAGCCATCAGGAAAGCTTATGTGTCTTTGGAAACGGCCA
>OY759267.1:49744972-49777472 GCA_963662155.1 Lamellibrachia columna
CGACAGCTGGGTAGACTTTACAAAGTCTGGTCTAGCCGCGACAGCTGGGTAGACTTTACAAAGTCCGGTCTAGCTGCGACAGCTGGGTAGACTTTACAAAGTCCGGTCTAGCCGCGACAGCTGGGTAGACTTTACAAAGTCCGGTCTAGCCGCGACAGCTGGGTAGACTTTTACAAAGTCCGGTCTAGCCGCGACAGCTGGGTAGACTTTACAAAGTCTGGTCTAGCCGCGACAGCTGGGTAGACTTTACAAAGTCCGGTCTAGCTGCGACAGCTGGGTAGACTTTACAAAGTCCGGTCTAGCTGCGACAGCTGGATAGACTTTACAAAGTCCGGTCTAGCTGCGACAGCTGGGTAGACTTTACAAAGTCCGGTCTAGCTGCGACAGCTGGGTAGACTTTACAAAGTCCGGTCTAGCCGCGACAGCTGGGTAGACTTTACAAAGTCCGATCTAGCCGCGACAGCTGGGTAGACTTTACAAAGTCCGGTCTAGCCGCGACAGCTGGGTAGACTTTACAAAGTCCGGTCTAGCTGCGACAGCTGGGTAGACTTTACAAAGTCCGGTCTAGCTGCGACAGCTGGATAGACTTTACAAAGTCCGGTCTAGCTGCGACAGCTGGGTAGACTTTACAAAGTCCGGTCTATCTGCGACAGCTGGGTAGACTTACAAAGTCCGGTCTAGCTGCGACAGCTGGGTAGACTTTACAAAGTCCGGTCTAGCTGCGACAGCTGGGTTGACTTGACAAAGTCCGGTCTAGCTGCGACAGCTGGGTAGACTTTACAAAGTCCGGTCTAGCTGCGACAGCTGGGTAGACTTTACAAAGTCCGGTCTAGCTGCGACAGCTGGGTAGACTTTACAAAGTCCGGTCTAGCTGCGACAGCTGGGTAGAATTTACAAAGTCCGGTCTAGCTGCGACAGCTGGGTAGACTTTACAAAGTCCGGTCTAGCTGCGACAGCTGGGTAGACTTCACAAAGTCCGGTCTAGCTGCGACAGCTGGGTAGACTTTACCGTCTGGATGTGTAAATTCGAGGGCAGACGTTCAGGAAGATGATTTTTATTTCGAGTGTAGGGTGTGTAGAGAATGAAATGTCCGCAAGTGCAGGCAAATGAGTTAAGGCAGATGATATTGATGATGATGGTGAGAAAGAAGAGAGCAGAGTTGATGAGAACGAGGAGTACTACAAGAGAGTGGTAAACGGATGAGTGGCGAGGGATTGCCAGGAGGTAAGACAGTAGAGTTTGATGATAGAAGAGAAAGGGAGATGTCAGTAAGGCAGTACAGCAGAATGACCACAAGATGACAGGTGGGAGGAGGCAGAGTGTGCAGCAAAAGAATTGTAAACGAGTGACGCGGCAGGAAAGGAGTTTAGCAGATGCAGGGTCACAAGGGAAGGTGAGGAAAGCCCGGGTATTCACGGGGAATCAATAATTAGGAAAGTAGATATAAAGTCGTAAACAGAGGAGAGGACACCACGGTATGCATACCAGGTGGAAAAATAGAGGATGTAGCAAAAACGGCAGGATATATCATGGGTGGTGGCACAGGTGGTGCTGTTCTCGTTGATGTGGGAACGAACAATGCCGAGAAGGAGGGTACGTTGGCCATCGTTGGTAAGTACAGGAGGTTGATCAAGATACTTAAAGATGCAGGGATTGGACTGTGTTGTCGGGGATATTACCAGTAATGGGAGGTAGGGGTCAGGAGAATAGGAACTGTAGGAGGATGGCGATCAACACACAAGTACAGAAGGTGTGTATGGAGGAGGGAGTAGGCTTCGTAGACATGTGGTTAAACTTTGTGTGAAGTGATGTCTTTTTCATGAGAGATGGGCATCATCTGACTAGAAAGGGTGCTGCAGTTCTTGGGTGTGAGTTTGTCACGGTTGTCGACGAGGGTATAAATCCCATAAAGTATTTAAACTAGATGCGCAGGGGGAACTGACAGAGAAAAGACAAATTAAAAGAGCACAAATACATATCCAAAGAAATGTTCACCAATTATTTCGGGAAAAAAACTTAAATGTATATGTTTAAATGCCAGGAGCATAGTAAAAAAAACGAGCTAAACAATAGGATCTACAGCAGATATTGACCCTGAAGTAATAGGCAGGTTGGCAGGTAATATAACAAATGACAGAAAGAGTTTCTATGTTTATGTAAGGAGTAAACAGAAAGTTCCATATGAGGTCGGACCACTGGAAAACAACAATGAAAACATAATTTCAGACGGGTTTCAAATGGTAGAGGTCCTGAATGAGCATTTCAGCTCAGTTTTTACCACTATTTTTAATATATACAAATTATTTGGAAGACGACATATCTAACAAAGTACTGACATTTGCAAAAGACACGAAAGTATTAAAAAGGATACACATGATACAGATAAATAAAGTTTACAGGATGATCTAGATAAACTGGTTAAATGGTCAGAAAAATGGCAACTGTTATTCAATTTTGGGAAGTGTAAATGCATACATATAGGACATGGAAACATGAACGAAGAATTTAAAATGGGGGAGGGGTGCTGTATTAGAAGAACTGTCATATATAAGGAGAAACAGCTAACTGTACCCCTGTACAAAGGTACAGTTAGACCAGTTTTGGTGTATTGCATATAATCGCAAGAATAGACCTAGACAAGCTAGAAAGAGTACAACGAAGAGCATCTAAACATTCCAGAATTGAGATACGTTAGTTATAAGAGCATGTGGTTTGACAACACTAGATACCAGGATACTAAGAGGAGACCAACTAGAAGCGTTTAAAATAGTAAATGGTAACGAGGATATTTATAGGAATATGTTCTTCAAAATTAAAGAAGGCACTAGAATTAGAAGACACAAAGCAGCATTAGTTAAGGAACAGTGTAGGTTGGACATGAGAAAGTACTCTTTCTCACACAGGGTGCTGAACGAATGGAACAAACAGTCAAAATATTGTGTTAATGCTAGTAGTGTGAATATATTTAAAAAACAGAATTGACAGATATCTGATAAGGGCGGGCTATAGATAAATTATAACATTGTTGGAATCACGATAAGCCAATGGTTTCCTTGTCCACTTTTAGTTTGGGATGGCAATCTTGTTAAATATTGGTAGTCTCGGCAAAATTATTATTCGATGCATCACAAAACATGCCAACATTATTAATTCATTACGCTAATAACAGTCGGTGTGTCTGAGATACCGACTAACCGCACCGTCGATATCAACCTGCTTTCAATTAGTTACGTTCCAGTATTTCCGGCAATCAGATTGCGGCGATAGCTCTGTTAACCACACGCCATACTTGTCGGACTGCACGCTGCTTATTACTGATATCCACTTGAACATTTCTCCAAACGTTTTGTCAACAATAACGTTTATTCGAGACCTCACAAAATAATTTTCAGATATGACCCGATCTATGAAATAAATGATCTACGGTTGCATGTGCGGCTCTTACATGCACTAGTTATTGAAATAAACGTTTTACAATTTTGTATAGTAAAAACAAAAATCAAATTAAAAAGACAATAATCAGAGTATGTTGTCTGCACTATCTTGAAACGTCGATTAGATTTGTATCATCAGCCATTCTGTGATGCTAACCAACTTCGACGAATGAAACAGCTGCAACATTTATCGTTCCATATCGCTCCTAAACAAATAGATGTCAATAAAATAAGCGGAAAACTTTGATGTTACATTATAATTAAAATGCACGTGACACAGTGGCGGCGTTACCGGGTTTTATTGACGCTGTTTTATTACATTGTATAATCTCTTCTAGCTAATGGGGATTATACATCTTGTCCTTTCTCTATACTATGTCGCATCAATTTGGCGTTTGTTACACGAATGAATAACAGCTGTTCCTTTGTGTGCCTTTGTGCTTCTGTTTAAGTAATAACCCAACGGTTATAATGGTTACAATATAAGTATTTCTTTATGATAATATTTTCAGCTATAACGTTTTGTTCACCGAATGTTTCGTGCCGAGATACGTATAAGTGAATACGGATCGAATGGCGTCCATTAGTGATACTACGTATTCGTTTAATCGTTTATATAAGTTATTTAACAAAAAACATGCTTAAGTTTTACACGAGATGTTATTTATATATCAAAGAAAAAACATAACTTGATAAGACAGTGGAAACGTGTAATGTAACTGTAATTAAACGTTTAACAAGATTTAACAATAACAAGATTGAACAAGATTGCCATCCCAAACAACAAGTTCCAGATGGCAAGTGGACAAGGAAGCCATTGGCTTATCGAGAGTCCAACAATTTTCTCATCTATGTGTAGCCCGCCCTTATCAAATATCTGTGAATTCTATTTTTAAACATATTCACACTACTAGCATCAATACAATCATTTGGCAGTTTGTTCAATTCATTTATCACCCTCTGTGAGAAAGAGTACTTTCTCATGTCCAACCTACACTGCTCCTTAACTAATGCTGCTTTGTGTCCTCTGGTTCTTTAAATTTGAAGAACATATTCCTGTCAACATCCTCATAACCGTTCACTATTTTAAACACTTCTATTTGGTCTCCTCTTAGTCTCCTGGTCTCTAGTGTTGTCAAACCACATTGTAATAAGCGACTTTCGTAACTAAGGTCTCTCAATTCTGGAATCATTTTAGTTGCTCTTCGTTTTATTCTTTCTAGCTTGTCTATGTCCTTTTTACGATATGGCCTCCATGCTTGAATGCAATATTCCAAATGTGGTCTAACTATTGCTTTGTCCAGAAGTACAATTAGCTGTTTCTCCTTATACTTGATAGTTATCCTAATTAGCCCTAGAATTTGATTTCCTTTCGAAGCAGCAATCCGACATTGCTCTGAAACGTTCATGTCAGCACTAAATGTTACTCCTAAGTCCTTTTCTTGTGTGGTTCTACCTAGTACAGCATTCCCCATTTTATATTCTTCATCCATGTTTCCATATCCTATGTGTATATATTTACACTTCCCAAAATTGAATAACATTTGCCATTTTTCTGACCATTTAACTAATTTATCTAGATCATCCTGTAAACTTTGTTTATCTGTATCATTGGTAACCTTTCTGAATACCTTTGTGTCAAATTTGAGTACTTGGCTAGATATGTCATCTTCCAAATCATTTATATATATTAAAAGCAGTATAGGGCCTAATACTGATCCCTGTGGTACCCCACTCAAAACAGATTTTCAATTTGAAATCTCACCATCTACTATTACTCTCTGTTTTCTGTGTGTAAGCCACTTTTCTATATGGTCGACACCCGCTCTGGTGGAAAATCACTCACTCATGGCATGGTTGACAGACAATAAATACATTAACGCTGAATGGGCAATTTTACTTCTTCAAACACCTTATAGCTGAAACTGCATTACAATAATAATAATAATAATTTAAACTGTTTACTACTATTACCTACAGGTAGCCCAATTCAGCTTTAGTGATTAAATGTGGATTTTTTAGAAAGTAAATTTACTGTATTTAATAAAACACAGTCTAACTATCTAAATGTTTTGCAGATAATCTCCGCCGACGCAACAAACCACTCCCTTTCATCCGAATGTGTATGCAATGCAGATTAGATGGCGACATTTGATAAGTTGACGCCGGACATTTTAATTGGCTACATCTGTGTATATATATATAAGTGAACGGTTTATGTTTTGAGACAACATGTCAAACCCTAGACGGTTATATGTCCTAACAAACGGGCTGCGACGACCATTCGTGAAACGATTACCGAGTGAGATGGGAATTATATGTCTGCTTGGCGTCGGTTTGGCGTCGCTGTTTGCTGTCGGCGCAGCGCAACACGTCGACCAACTGTGGACGGTGTCTGTCGAAGGAGAACGGTGAGACCACATTTGTCATAAGCGGTACAAAATTCGTGCATATCCCACGGTAGCTACGTATTCGTGCATATCCCACGGTAGCTACGTATTCGTGCATATCCCACGGTAGCTACGTATGGTTGCGAAGCATGGGTACCGCGCACAATGGATATAACGAAGCATGGGTACCGCGCACAATAGATATAACGAAGCATGGGTACCGCGCACAATGGATATAACGCTAACAAGTGATATAACGAAGCATGGGTACCGCGCACAATGGATATAACGAAGCATGGGTACCGCGCACAATGGATATAACGCTAACAAGTGATATAACGATAACAAATGCCTTTGAGATTTAATGCTATACTGCAAGAAACTGCGCATACCCTGGATAGCGCACAGTACCAACGAATGTAAGTCATAGTTTAGATATAATTATGAAGTTTGAAAACTGCATAAGTACGTTTAAGCAAGCGCATTGCCAGCTTTGTTGGTAGAAGCTGTTGAGTGTGAAATGGTGGGTTTTTAGATGGTTTTAATAGGCTGAAGGATATTTGGCATATGCAAACATTTTGCCAACAATGAATCAACGAGCAAGTCAATGCTACACAACTGTAGGCGGGTCAGAAATAGCTCAGCGGGGATTCAACAAAATTGGGGTGCTAAGCAACCCCCGAATCCAACTGATACGCCTAATTTAATGATACCATTTTGCTTAGGCTGGGTGAGATACGATATCCACATACGTGTGCACTGATCATTCACAGCTCGCGTGCCAGGAATTTGTTTTACAACAGCCATATATCGCCGGTGTTTACCCCGATAGAATGATGGCGTACAGTGGCCGTAACTCAACCGCCCATATCACGGCCCGTTGTATTACAGCAACAATTCCTTTGTGTTCAGTGATAATTATGCACATTGAAAATACAAAATATAATTTGTTACCATATTAATATGAACGCCTATTTGCCTAATTCATAGAATAAACATCTAAATAAGCATTTCCTTCAGATATCGGTAAACATTATGTGCTATGATAATAAATATTGGTATTATTATTTAGCTTGAATTTTATTTTTAAGTACAAAAATGAGCGTAGAAGAAAAGAAACTGTTATAATAATAATAACAACAATATTACCAATAATACCAATAATAATAACAATAATAACAATAATAATAATAACAATATTACCAATAATACCAATAATAATAACAACAATAGTAATACTAATAGTAATAGTAATAGTAATAATAATAGTAATATTAATAGTGGTAATAGTAACGACAGTACAATTAGTAATAGTAAAAAGTACAATAATAATATTAATACAGAATATATGTGGCATTAATTTCCTGTTGCTGGGTCGATGCGCTGAACATCATACAACAAATGTTTACTCTTATTATTATTATTGGTATTGTGGTTGTTGTTGTTGTTGCTGTTGTTGCTGTTGTTGCTGTTGTTGCTGTTGTTGCTGTTGTTGCTGTTGTTGCTGTTGTTGCTGTTGTTGTAGTTGTTGCTGTTGTTGCTGTTGTTGTTGTTGTTGTTGTTGTTGTTGTTGTTGTTGTTGTTGTTGTTGTTGTTGTTGTTGTTGTTGTTGTTGTTGTTGTTGTTGTTGTTGTTGTTGTTATGCGACAAAATGTAAAAAAAATTAACAGCTAAAACTGTTAACATGGGTCATCTCCCTCAATTTCATTTCTAAAAACCTAGCACCAATATATTTATAATATTTGTATGATATATAATGCTAACGATATGTTATAATTGTTTTCACTCAAAAGCATAATATATGTTGCCGTTTTCGTTGTTTATCTAAACACCACGTTTAAATATATCTAATCTAAAAACCAATTATTCCTTGCGTATTTCACGGTGATATTCTAGAAACGCCATAAACATTATTTTTAAGAAAATGTATATATTCCTGAAAACAAGCCTTTTAATTTTAATTTTTATGACATTCTTAGCAATTTGACAGCAGACACACGCAGAGTAAATAAACAAAAGAAACCTAAGTGTTTCACATCTAACTAATATGTTTCAATTATGGTTTAGTTCTGCGTCGCATCATCACGTTACCATCGGCCATCAACAAGGTAAGTAATCATCATATCCACGTTTCCTCGTGAGGTTTCCTCGTGAGGTTTCTTATGAGCGGATGTTCAGTTTCCCCTCGCCTATGTCAATCTGTGCGCTTATGTTGGGACTTCTCCCAAGATTGCCACCCGATTTCCTTTTTGCACGATAACATTTGTTTGGCTAGCTTTCTCTATATAATGACGTGGCTAAACAAACAACCTTTGTTCGACTGCCGGCTACATCTACACGTCCTGTTTAATTCCGTATATCTATATATTTACTGACAAATTATGTCATTCGAACACATCATGCTATGCAGCTGCACAGTGAGAAACTCATAACCGATAAATGTTATGTTCTGTTCTGTTCTTAACTGCATGACACACAGAGATGAACTCGCACTAAACGAAACATTTCCCTGGGGATGTTAAATCTTAATTCTTATGTTGGTCACTTGGGTGTTGTTCAATGGTTTTGAAGTAACCGGATAGAGCAATTCATCAGGTGTATGTTCAGCCTTCCATCCAGTAAAACTAATGTCGATAGAGTCATGATGAGTCGCACATTGGTACTTATTTTTAAATCGGTTTTAATACACACACTGCTTCACTATTCGTGTAAGTTCGTCTTTCGTTTTAATTACTTTGTCAGTTGTTGGTAAGCATCGGTATCATGACTTTATTTTTTTACCTATCGATTCCTTCCCTGTATACTAATATATTTAGCATATTAATTCAATGTACATTCCCGGCATATTTCTGATGCGTTACCAATGCATCTTGTTTTGACGACAAAGACGTCCCGAGCGCCCCTAGTCGCGAGAAGAGAGCCACTTGCGGCTTGCCCTACAAGTTCACCAGAGCCCAGAGACGTGACGCGCTGCGCGCTCACAACAGATTACGCTGGTTGGAAAGAGCATCCAATATGATGAGACTGGTACGAACGTTTTTTCTAGGGGCACCACATAAATCGTGGGGTACTATACTAGATGCGCCCATGCATTATGTCGTAACTGATAGCGTAAATTGCGGGAGTGCAACTTCAAAGGGAAATCACATACTTTATTTGAACAAATAATAAATAGCGCTTGGACAAAGACGTACCTGACTTGACGGTAACCCAAAATTTTTTGTCAGCCATAATACATAAGGTATGCCATTGCCCACGTGTTGTCTGACGTTGTGTTAAATGTGTTATAGCAGCTAAATGTTTAAACTGGACTTCACAAGTTGTTATAAACAAGCTCTCCACTGGCCATCCCTGCATTAACTTCCTCACATTTTTTTTTATTTTGGCAACGTTACCTAATTTTCCATGTATTTGTAATTTTGTCTGATTATTGCTGGTTGCGCAATTTATTATTCATGGCAGTTGGCGAGGTAGAAGCATTCATTAGGAGAACTGAGAAAGAGGAGATAATATAATGAAATGTCGCAGAACTGACAAGATGGTTAGATGGGAAAGATACTAAGAAATATATAAAGATATGACGGTATTGCTAAGGGAACCGGGTAATAGAGAGATGGAGTTTACATACAAAATATACAAAACGAAACAAGTACAAACAGCTACTTATGATACCATATGAGTGTAACCGGTTAGGGAAACATGACTATAGCGAACAACTATTGCGATTTCATGCATATATATATATATATATATATATATATATATATATATATATATATATATATATATATATATATATATATATATATATATATATATATATATATATATATATATATATATATATATATATATATATATATATATATATATATATATATATATATATATATATATATATATATATATATATATATATATATATATATATATATTTATACATATATAAGTATAAGTATATATATATATATATATATATATATATATATATATATATATATATATATATATATATATATATATATATATATATATATATATATATATACATAATATAATGTTCAATGGCACGTCTTCATTCTTCATTTTCAGAGATGGAACCACCGACTGGCTCGCCGCGCCCACCAGTGGGCTGCACAGTGCAGGTGGAAGTCCGGGATGCGGTCAGAGTGAGTGACCCCCGTCACCCAACGTTGTCACGTGTCTGGTTAAATCCTGCTAGAAGTGGAATTACTGACATGTATATTAGTGACATAGTATGTTCCACACGCACACAAGCACACACACGTACGTACACACACTTCTTCCCAAGCCATGTTTGTCACATGATGTAATTCCACGCTTAATTAAGCTAATTAAGACCTCGACAAAAAAGCGGCACTAGATTTCTACTTTCCTCTCAAACGAAAAAGGCTTTGTATGCACAACAATCCTATCGACAACTAACGTGAACGTGGCATTGCGTTTTAGTTGCAACGGCGGCAGACCCATTGGACAAAACATGTACATGACAATGAACGGTCGGGACTACCCGACAGTGAACGTTTCGGTCGTCATCGCCAATAGCTGGGGGCCCGAGAAGAAGTTTTATGATTACAACACAATGAAATGTCTGGAGAACAAAACATGCGATCACTATACACAGGTGGGACCAGCGTTCATTCTCATCTAGTTAGGCCTATGGCTACACTGTGGGACATTAACAAAACATGCGATCACTATACACAGGTGGGACCAGCGCTCATTTTCATCTAGTTAGGCCTATGGCTACACTGTGGGACATTAACAAAATATGCGATCACTATACACAGGTGGGACCAGCGCTCATTCTCACCTAGTTAGGCCTATGGCTACACTGTGGGACATTAACAAAACATGCGATCACTATACACAGGTGGGACCAGCGCTCATTCTCATCTAGTTAGGCCTATGGCTACACTGTAGGACACTAACAAAACATGCGATCACTATACACAGGTGGGACCAGCGTTCATTCTCATATAGTTAGGCCTATGGCTACACTGTAGGACATTAACAAAACATGCGATCACTATACACAGGTGGGACTAGCGCTCATTCTCATCTAGTTAGGCCTATGGCTACACTGTAGGACACTAACAAAACATGCGATCACTATACACAGGTGGGACTAGCGTTCATTCTCATCTGGTTAGGCCTATGGTAACACTGTAGGACATTAACAAAACATGCGATCACTATACACAGGTGGGACCAGCGTTCATTCTCATCTGGTTAGGCCTATGGCTACACTGTAGGACATTAACAAAACATGCGATCACTATACACAGGTGGGACCAGCGTTCATTCTCATCTGGTTAGGCCTATGGCTACACTGTAGGACATTAACAAAACATGCGATCACTATACACAGGTGGGACCAGCGTTCATTCTCATCTAGTTAGGCCTATGGCTACACTGTAGGACATTAACAAAACATGCGATCGCTATACACAGGTGGGACCAGCGTTCATTCTCATCTGGTTAGGCCTATGGCTACACTGTAGGACATTAACAAAACATGCGATCACTATACACAGGTGGGACCAGCGCTCATTCTCATCTAGTTAGGCCTATGGCTACACTGTAGGACATTAACAAAACATGCGATCACTATTCACAGGTAGGACCAGCGCTCATTCTTATCTAGTTAAGCATATGGCTACACTGTAGGACATTAAAAAAACATGCGGTCACTATACACAGGTGGGACCAGCGCTCATTCTCATCTAGTTAGGCCTATGGCTACATTGTAGGACACTAACAAAACATCCGATCACTATACACATGTGGGACCAGCGCTCATTCTCACCTAGTTAGGCCTATGGCTACACTGTAGGACATTAACAAAACATGCGATCACTATACACAGGTGGGACCAGCGCTCATTCTCATCTAGTTAGGCCTATGGCTACATTGTAGGACACTAACAAAACATCCGATCACTATACACATGTGGGACCAGCGCTCATTCTCACCTAGTTAGGCCTATGGCTACACTGTAGGACATTAACAAAACATGCGATCACTATACACAGGTGGGACCAGCGCTCATTCTCATCTAGTTAGGCCTATGGCTACACTGTAGGACATTAACAAAACATGCGATCACTATACACAGGTGGGACCAGCGCTCATTCTCATCTAGTTAGGCATATGGCTACACTGTAGGACATTAACAAAACATGCGATCACTATACACAGGTGGGACCAGCGTTCATTCTCATCTGGTTAGGCCTATGGCTACACTGTAGGACATTAACAAAACATGCGATCACTATACACAGGTGGGACCAGCGTTCATTCTCATCTAGTTAGGCCTATGGCTACACTGCATGACATTAACAAAACATGCGATCACTATACACAGGTGGGACCAGCGTTCATTCTCATCTGGTTAGGCCTATGGCTACACTGTAGGACATTAACAAAACATGCGATCACTATACACAGGTGGGACCAGCGCTCATTCTTATCTAGTTAGGCCTATGGCTACACTGTAGGACATTAACAAAACATGCGATCACTATTCACAGGTAGGACCAGCGCTCATTCTTATCTAGTTAAGCATATGGCTACACTGTAGGACATTAAAAAAACATGCGGTCACTATACACAGGTGGGACCAGCGCTCATTCTCATCTAGTTAGGCCTATGGCTACATTGTAGGACACTAACAAAACATCCGATCACTATACACATGTGGGACCAGCGCTCATTCTCACCTAGTTAGGCCTATGGCTACACTGTAGGACATTAACAAAACATGCGATCACTATACACAGGTGGGACCAGCGCTCATTCTCATCTAGTTAGGCCTATGGCTACATTGTAGGACACTAACAAAACATCCGATCACTATACACATGTGGGACCAGCGCTCATTCTCACCTAGTTAGGCCTATGGCTACACTGTAGGACATTAACAAAACATGCGATCACTATACACAGGTGGGACCAGCGCTCATTCTCATCTAGTTAGGCCTATGGCTACACTGTAGGACATTAACAAAACATGCGATCACTATACACAGGTGGGACCAGCGCTCATTCTCATCTAGTTAGGCATATGGCTACACTGTAGGACATTAACAAAACATGCGATCACTATACACAGGTGGGACCAGCGTTCATTCTCATCTGGTTAGGCCTATGGCTACACTGTAGGACATTAACAAAACATGCGATCACTATACACAGGTGGGACCAGCGTTCATTCTCATCTAGTTAGGCCTATGGCTACACTGCATGACATTAACAAAACATGCGATCACTATACACAGGTGGGACCAGCGTTCATTCTCATCTGGTTAGGCCTATTGCTACACTGTAGGACATTAACAAAACATGCGATCACTATACACAGATGGGACCAGCGCTCATTCTTATCTAGTTAGGCCTATGGCTACACTGTAGGACACTAACAAAACATGCGATCACTATACACAGGTGGGACCAGCGCTCATTCTTATCTAGTTAAGCCTATGGCTACACTGTAGGACATCAACAAAACATGCGGTCACTATACACAGGTGGGACCAGCGCTCATTCTCATCTAGTTAGGCCTATGGCTACATTGTAGGACACTAACAAAACATGCGATCACTATACACATGTGGGACCAGCGCTCATTCTCACCTAGTTAAGCCTATGGCTACACCGTAGGACACTAACAAAACATGCGATCACTATACACAGGTGGGACCAGCGCTCATTCTCACCTAGTTAGGCCTATGGCTACACTGTAGGACACTAACAAAACGAAGAAGAATGAAAGAGATTAGACAGACACTTTGGAGACATCGCACAGTATTCATATTGTATTTTATCAGCGGAAATATAATACATAACTCCATCATAACATTCTACTGAGGAACTGAAGAGTACTGTCATGGAGATATGCTCTCCTTTGTGATGATTTTAAATAATGAGATGCATGTAAGTATTAGTTTCTTCATTGCTAAAAACAGTGTCAATACTAACCCGGCAATGGCTTAGTATTTACGCCTCGTTTTTTACGGCGAACAATCGGATTAGACGCGAATAGGCGCACCATATCTTTCACACACAAAGGAAAATAGCACCAATGTGATTAATTGTATAGTTAAGCGCTGGTTGTGTTCCTTCGCAGGTTGTCTGGGCGCAGAGCCACGAGGTGGGTTGTAGTATCGCCCAGTGTCCTGTGGTGAGGGTCGGCCTATCTAGACCATGGACGAAGGCCGTCATCTTGGTCTGCGATTACGCAGCATCGTAAGTCTCACCCCTGGCAGCTCACCTGTAAGTCTCACCCCTGGCAGCTCACCTGTAAGTCTCACCCCTGGTAGCTCACCTGTTGGACCGCCCCGGAATACACAAATACATCTACATGGGACATATATACGCTTCTAGCATATATGTGTGTATATATATATATATATATATATATATATATATATATATATATATATATATATATATATATATATATATATATATATATATATATATATATATATATATATATATATATATTATTTATTATTCTAGCTGTCTATGCTGTTTTTAGGATGCAGTCTATTTTCAGTTACATTTAAAACTAAGCTATAGAACCAATCAATGTGACTGTCAAGACAACATTGCATTCAACAATTACGACGTCTTGAATCAACATAGCAAGACTGCATTAACCTTACTGAAGTCACATTGGAAAAATACTACTGTGAAGTAAACCCAAACGTAAACAACGTAACCAGGAACATACCGACTTAATATTGTATTAACGTCTTTGAACTTTCAAGGCGATTCAAAGCGAACTGTTGGAGGTAATTGACATTGACAAGAGTGAATTGTTCGACTTTCCGTGAAACAAAAATTTTAGAACAGGATTTATTTTAAGCTCCAATTCCTACAACAGGTATACAACTATTAAAAATGTTTCTGTGCACGCCACTTCCTTTAAAAATCGCAACAGATTTTGTGTGTATTTGTTTGAAGCAACGTGAGAGGTGTGAAGCCATTCTTGAAGGGAAGAGGTTGCAGTCAGTGCGACAAAGTTGTGACCAAGGGCTACTACTGCAGGAATAGAATGTGTTGTAAGTTCATATTACATCGTAGACGGAGCCGTCGGTTAAGTAGAAATGACTCGAGCTCTGAACTAGTTGCTGCTAGTGCCACACATTTATGCAAAGAATAATGACAACATAATACTAAAATCAGAAATGTGTTGGCGAAGAGAACGATGAAGATAGGGATGCTGCTGCTGATGATGATGATAACTCTAATAATAATAATAATACGTGTAAAGTAAAATGTTTTTATTAAACTCAGGATACCACAATATTGAATAACATAACAACTGGAATAAATTTCCGAGCAACGGTTGTTCAGTAACATGGTGTTTAGGAATATTTAATTGGGGAAAGTAACAATTAGTATTTGGTAATGACAATTATCTTGTTGATATGTACACGACGTTGTATTACAGTTTGATACTTATTTTTCAGACGAATGCAGCCGTGCGTCACGTAAAGGCTGCAGTAAGTGTCACGTTGGTGAGGCACGTCACAACGTTCTTGGAGTGCTTATTAAAAAACAACATTGTGAGAAACACATATTACTAAGCAACATAATCAAATGTGTCTGTTGATA
This sequence comes from Lamellibrachia columna, assembly GCA_963662155.1. Classification (NCBI taxonomy): domain Eukaryota; kingdom Metazoa; phylum Annelida; class Polychaeta; order Sabellida; family Siboglinidae; genus Lamellibrachia; species Lamellibrachia columna. The sequence continues at coordinate 49,760,443 of OY759267.1, forward strand.
TTTCTCAACTGAACCTTCTTTATAGAAGTATCCACAATACAAATAATGTTAACAATACAGGATTATTTCTTTCTCCCGGGATATCATTCAAAAAGCCATTTTCTGCATGTAACGTCGTGAAAACCAATCGTCTTTTGTACCAGTGATTTCCTGGTAACAATAATTTCGAAATCGTCGCAGTATTGCAGTCTTTCTAGTTTCTAACATCGCCATTTCAGAGTGCCTTACTCTGCAATGTGAACGCGGCACGTACAGCCGCAGACTCTGTAGGTGCGTGTGTCCAAAAGGTTACTGGGGAGTCACATGCTCGAGTAAGTACAGCAGTGATGACGTCAGTAAAGCGTCTTCTTTTAAAACAAGACACTCAAAGTCGCCACTCTCATTCAACAAACAACGTAATGTGCTTACAATGTAACGTGTACTGGTGGTTCTCGTAATGTAATATAATATTGCTACAGTTTATTATTACAACTTAATGTGCTTACAATGCAACGTGTACTGGTGGTTCTCGTGATGTAATATAATATTGCTACAGTTTATTATTACAACTTAATGTGCTTACAATGTAACGTGTACTGTTGGTTCTCGTAATGTAATATAATATTGCTACAGTTTATTATTACAACTTAATGTGCTTACAATGTAACGTGTACTGTTGGTTCTCGTAATGTAATATAATATTGCTACAGTTTATTATTACAACTTAATGTGCTTACAATGTAACGTGTACTGTTGGTTCTCGTAATGTAATATAATATTGCTACAGTTTATTGTTACAACTTAATGTGCTTACAATGTAACGTGTACTGTTGGTTCTCGTAATGTAATATAATATTGCTACAGTTTATTATTACAACTTAATGTGCTTACAATGTAACGTGTACTGTTGGTTCTCGTAATGTAATATAATATTGCTACAGTTTATTGTTACAACTTAATGTGCTTACAATGTAACGTGTACTGTTGGTTCTCGTAATGTAATATAATATTGCTACAGTTTATTATTACAACTTAATGTGCTTACAATGTAACGTGTACTGTTGGTTCTCGTAATGTAATATAATATTGCTACAGTTTATTGTTACAACTTAATGTGCTTGCAATGTAACGTGTACTGTTGGTTCTCGTAATGTAATATAATATTGCTACAGTTTATTGTTACAACTTAATGTGCTTACAATGTAACGTGTACTGGTGGTTCTCTTAATGTAATATAATATTGCTACAGTTTATTGTTACAATTTAATGTGCTTACAATGTAATGTGTACTGTTGGTTCTCGTAATGTAATATAATATTGCTACAGTTTATTGTTACAACTCGGTTACTGTGTTACTTTCTGCTGTTGTTAGTCCTAGTTTGTTACCTTGTTACTTGTTGCCGTCACTAAGAATACATAATATCCAACTGTTTACAAAGCAAACACCAATGGGCTGTCAAGTTGTGGTTTCCATATTGCACGACATTCCTGTAAATTTCATTTACAAATGTACGTTTTCATTGAAGGGAATGAATAGTTAATTGGACGAATATTTTTGGAACATTGAGACACTTATTTATAACATCTCTGTTGCATGAAAAATACTATTCATACGAAACGTGTTACTAGTGTGATCTTTCATGTCTTAATATTTGCAAAAATACACGAAATTAAATATGCCGGTTTTATGATATATACAGATATCGCATTGCGGCGTTAAAAGACAGCCCAATAAATCTTCACATATTTAAGGTCAATTATAAAAGTTTTTGTCATCGGGTAATTGTGTCAAGGTCCCGTTGTGTACAGTGTCTGACGTTGTATACAGTTATATCACAGCAACACATATTACAACAAAATGGATCTGATAATTGCAGCATAACCACTCCTTAAGCGAATATTTATGTTGAACGTGACAACTTATAAAAACACGTGCCTTACAGAGCGTTGTGTCTGCAAGGACCTCTTCTACGCCTGCCACAGTTTGCGGCCATACTGCCACCAGGAAGGTTATTTTGATTGGTTGAGAAAGGGTTGTCCCCAAACCTGCCGAAAGTAAGTGAATTGTTTGACGGCCTGACTTTTCGGTTTGTCACAGAAAGTAGCAAGCTCCATGTGACATAACGACAAGGATGCGATTGGTGTATTTATGATTCACAGTGTTACACGCATATATTGTCTTACCTTGTCAGATAGCGAACTCACAGCACTGCTGGTCGAACTGGATATTACTATTATTGTGGTGCGAAATTAAATACTTGTTATACATAACAGTGGAGAACAGGGAGTGAAATGTCAAGCGCTTTGAACTGTCTCAATGATTGGATACCGAGCTATTTAAGAACGTACCGTTCACACGCACGCACATACGCACACACGCACACACACTTTAATGATATGTTATAATAGTTTTTAAAAACAAGTATGTTAAAATATGTTGCATATTTTAAACATTGACATATTTCTACAGCTTCGTCTTTCCATGTGCGTCTGTTTCTTGCAGTTTCTGCGAAAGACCTCCGAAGGGCGCGTGCAAGTGAACATGTCGTCTGCCAAGTATCGGCGTAGCAAAAACGAACTTTCTGATGTCCATACCTGGCGCGGTGTCAGCGAAAATGGTTGTACAAAGAGGCGGCTGATGCTGGGATAGTCCTCAGTTACAGGGGAATTTGTATCGACACCCTGCACATTGCTTCATGCCAGCATACGCTGTACTGATACAAATTAATGAAATGAGATACTACTGTACGTGTAACTTGTGCAGTGCATACTTACTGGACACAGTCTACATTTAGGATCCGTCCGCATTACATAAAGAGTCCCTAGGAAAATGAGGACTGCGCGTGATGACTGAATTTGTTTCCGAGCAGTTTCACACTGCATCACAATCAGTCATCGGGCTGAAATTCAGCGGTATCAGCTTTGGGTGCGTTTTTCTGAAAAGACGAGGTTTACCATAGTCACGGTGCATCACACAGCATGTGTGTTAATAGAGCAAATTGTGGTGTGAAATTAAAAAAAATTATCTCCAGGAATCCAAACAAACATTGCAGAACACAGAAAGCTAGCCAAGCCATTGGTCGGCAACGTCAGAAGATTCTTAATAAACGTAATATCCGCCTGTCCACAAAACTCAAGATCTGTCCTGTTGTTGGTTTACGCTCCTATCATTCGGTTGTGAGACTTGGACTTGTACAGACGCAATGCGAAGCAGCTTGACCAATTTCACAATCGCTCCACCACGAACATACGATAGCAACACAATACCACCGATGTATAGTGGTGACAGCCAACACTAGCAGCATGCACACAAATATATAGTGGAGAGAGCCAACACTAGCAGCATGCACAAAATATATAATAAAGAGAGCCAACACTAGCAGCATGCACACAAATATATAATAAAGAGAGCCAACACTAGCAGCATGCACACAAATATATAATAAAGAGAGCCAATACTAGCAGCATGCACACAAATATATAATAAAGAGAGCCAATACTAGCAGCATGCACACAAATATATAATAAAGAGAGCCAATACTAGCAGCATGCACACAAATATATAATAAAGAGAGCCAACACTAGCAGCATGCACAAAATATATAATAAAGAGAGCCAACACTAGCAGCATGCACACAAATATATAATAAAGAGAGCCAACACTAGCAGCATGCACACAAATATATAATAAAGAGAGCCAATACTAGCAGCATGCACACAAATATATAATAAAGAGAGCCAATACTAGCAGCATGCACACAAATATATAATAAAGAGAGCCAACACTAGCAGCATGCACAAAATATATAATAAAGAGAGCCAACACTAGCAGCATGCACACAAATATATAATAAAGAGAGCCAATACTAGCAGCATGCACACAAATATATAATAAAGAGAGCCAATACTAGCAGCATGCACACAAATATATAATAAAGAGAGCCAATACTAGCAGCATGCACACAAATATATAATAAAGAGAGCCAACACTAGCAGCATGCACAAAATATATAATAAAGAGAGCCAACACTAGCAGCATGCACACAAATATATAATAAAGAGAGCCAATACTAGCAGCATGCACACAAATATATAATAAAGAGAGCCAATACTAGCAGCATGCACACAAATATATAATAAAGAGAGCCAATACTAGCAGCATGCACACAAATATATAATAAAGAGAGCCAATACTAGCAGCATGCACACAAATATATAATAAAGAGAGCCAACACTAGCAGCATGCACAAAATATATAATAAAGAGAGCCAACACTAGCAGCATGCACACAAATATATAATAAAGAGAGCCAATACTAGCAGCATGCACACAAATATATAATAAAGAGAGCCAATACTAGCAGCATGCACACAAATATATAATAAAGAGAGCCAATACTAGCAGCATGCACACAAATATATAATAAAGAGAGCCAATACTAGCAGCATACAAACAAATATATAATTGAGAGAGCCACCACTAGCAGCATGCACACAAATATATAATAAAGAGAGCCAATACTAGCAGCATACAAACAAATATATAGTAGATAGAGCCAACACTAGCAGCATGGAAACAAATATATAATGGAGAGAGAGAGAACCATCACAAACAGCATGCAAACAAATATATAGTGCATAGAGCCAACAATTGCAGCATACTAACAAATGTATAGTGGGGAGAGCCAATACTAGCAGCATACAAACAAATATATAGTGGATAGAGCCAACAATTGCAGCATACTAACAAATATATTGTGGAGAGAGCCAAAACTAGCAGCATACAAACAAATATATAGTGGAGAGAGCCAATACTAGCAGGATACAAACAAATATACAGTGGAGAGAGCCAATACTAGCAGGATACAAACAGGTATATAGTGGAGAGAGCCAATGCTAGTAGCATACAAACAACTATATAGTGGAGAGAGCCAATACTAGCAGGATACAAACAAATATATAGTGGAGAGAGCCAATACTAGCAGCATACAAACACATATATAGTGGAGAGAGCCAATACTAGCAGCATACAAACACATATATAGTGGAGAGAGCCAATACTAGCAGGATACAAACAAATATACAGTGGAGAGAGCCAATACTAGCAGGATACAAACAAATATATAGTGGAGAGAGCCAATACTAGCAGCATACAAACAACTATATAGTGGAGAGAGCCAATACTAGCAGCATACAAACAAATATATAGTGGAGAGAGCCAATACTAGCAGCATACAAACAAATGTATAGTGGAGAGAGCCAATACTAGCAGCATGCAAACAAATATATAGTGGAGAGAGCCAATACTAGCAGCATGCAAACAAATATATAGTGGAGAGAGCCAATACTAGCAGCATACAAACAAATATATAGTGGAGAGAGCCAATACTTGCAGGATACAAACAAATATATAGTGGAGAGAGCCAATGCTAGCAGCATGCAAACAAATATATAGTGGAGAGAGCAAATACTAGCAGCATGCAAACAAATATATAGTGGAGAGAGCCAATACTAGCAGCATACAAACAAATATATAGTGGAGAGAGCCAATGCTAGCAGCATGCAAACAAATATATAGTGGAGAGAGCCAATACTAGCAGCATGCAAACAAATATATAGTGGAGAGAGCCAATACTAGCAGCATATAAACAAATATACAGTGGAGAGAGCCAATGCTAGCAGCATACAAACAAATATATAGTGGAGAGAGTCAATGCTAGCAGCATACAAACAAATATATAGTGGAGAGAGCAAATACTTGCAGGATACAAACAAATATATAGTGGAGAGAGCCAATGCTAGCAGGATACAAACAAATATATGTGGAGAGAGCCAATGCTAGCAGCATACAAACAAATATATAGTGGAGAGAGCCAATACTTGCAGCATACAAACAAATGTATAGTGGAGAGAGCCAATACTAGCAGGATACATACAAATCTGATCAAAGCCCAACTTCGGTAGTCGGGACATGTGATTCGAATGAATGATCACGCCAGCCAAGCAGAGATTACACCATATATTTCAATGATTACGGTTACTGTTGAAATTTATGAGAACGACTACAAGTACGATTACTTGAATGAATGTAATATATTACGATTACGATTACTATTGCATGTAATCATGATAACAATCATGATTACGTTTAACAGTGTAATTGATTTAATGAAATAGATAGCATATGTTATGTTATGTTATTAGTGTCACCAATGTTGGGTGACACTGGGTGGACTTCGTCAAGTCTGGGTGCGAGAAGTCCTGGGCTGAGGTCCAGACAGATAGTTTTAGTTTTGAGTGCAGAGGATGTACGAAGATGAAGGAACTAGAGGTGGAGTTGGAAGAGCTGAGGCTGCTCGTTGTGGCAATGGTGGGAAGGGAACAGGGGGGTTGTGCCAGTAGTTCCCGTGGGGGAACAGTAGATGATAAAGTGGGGAAAGACACAAGAGATGCTAGGGAGAGCTCACTGCAGCCTGGGAGGAAGCTGAGAGGAGGGAAGGTGACAGGTTGTAGGGAGACAGGACGTAAGGAGACGGGAAGGAAAGGAACGGGAGGGAAGACAACCGGAGTGAAGGAGAGGGGAGTAGGGGAGACAGGAGGGAAGGGGAAGGGAGTGGGGGAGACGGGAGGGAAAACAACCGGAGTGAAGGAGAGGGGAGTGGGAGAGACGGGAGGGAAAACAACCGGCGTGAAGGAGAGGGGAGTGGGAGAGACAAGAGCAAAGGAGTGGGAAGTGGGGGAGACAGGAGGGAAGGGGTCAGGACAGAATGTGAAGGAGGGGATCGAACGGAAGAGTTATTCTGCAGCAGTGATAGAGGGGGTGAGGAAGAGAGCAAGGGTGTTTGTGGGGGATTCGATAGTTAGGAAGACCGACAGAGTCTTAAACAAGGGAGATGATGTGGTGGTCTGCTTGCCTGGAGCCAAAATAGAGGCGATAACTGAGAGGGTAAAAAACATCGTAGGCTCGGGTAAGGGTGGATCTGTTTTAGTACACGTAGATACAAATAACGTAGAGAGGGAGGGTACAACTGCCATAGTTAGGAAATATAGGCAGTTGGTCAGAACACTAAAACAGACGCGGGTTGAGCAGGTAATACTGTCAGGGATTTTACCTGTAATGGGCAGGAGGGGTCACAAATATCGAAATTGTCATGGGATGGCAATCAACATGTTAGTCCAGAAGCTATGTAGGGAAGAGGAAGTTGGATTTGTGGATTTATGGGGAAGTTTTGTTGGGAGGGCTGATATGTACATGAAGGATGGGCTTCATTTAAGTGGAAAGGGGGCGGCAGTATTCGCGGACAAACTTTCAGCAGCAGTAGATAGTGACTTGGGTACAATGACAAATATTTTTGGAAGTAAACATTCTTTAAACTAGAAGTGCAGGGGGGTTACCTAGAGGTGTCTCAAGCAGAACAAGAGGCCACTAGCACAGATGAATCAATATCAAATCATCCGAAAAACATCTCTAAAAAAGGTTATAGATGCGTATGTTTAAATGCAAGGAGCATAGTAAATAAGAAAAACGAATTAAACATTATGGTAGAAGATATTGACCCTCACATAATTGGTATAACTGAATCATGGGCCAACATAGATATAACAGATGCTGAATTAGGACTGACAGGATATGTAATGTTTAGGAAAGATCGAATAGGAAGAAGGGGGAGTTATTTTATATGTTAAAGAATCTATTCAGGCTTATGAAATAAAACTAGAAAGGGAAGCAGATTGCGATGAAGCTGTTTGGTGCAAAATTGTTTCAGGAAATTCAAAATTAACTATTGGATTAGTTTACCGAAGTCCAAACATAAACGAAGAGGACAACACAAAAATAAAAACCGCTATAAAGGAAGTTAGTAAAGGGGAATGTATCATAATGGGAGATTTTAACCATGGACACATACAATGGAATTCTCTAGAGAGCACAGGGATTGAGGACCAACAATTTCTATTTTTAATCCAGGATAGCTTTCTTACTCAGCACGTACTAGAAACAACCAGGGGAGAAAATGTATTATATATAGTTTTGTCATCACAAAAAGAATTAGTGGACAATGTAAAAATATTTGAACCATTGGGTAATAGTGACCATAATCAAATACATTTTGACATCAATGTAAAATCAGAAAGTAAAAATAAGAAAACGTACAAGAGAAACTTCCACAAAGGTAACTACAAAGATATGAGAAAATACTTAGCAAAGCTAGATTGGAATAACATGCTTATGAATAAGACCGCAATTGAATGTTGGAATATTCTTAAATATGAAATTGAGAGTATCATCGATAAATTTGTTCCCTTCCAAAAACAAGGAAAACGGTGTAGAAAGAAACACTTGTCAAAATAGGCTATTAGAAAAATAATGCTAAAACAAACTATGTGGAGGGTTTATATGCGTACCAGAAAGGACGAAGACTATTCAAAATACAAAGAGGCACTTAATGCAGCTACAACTGAAATCAGACAATCTAAAAGAAGCTATGAGCAAAAACTAGCATGTAACATAAAAAATGACAGCAAGAGTTTTTATGCATATGTCAGGAGTAAACAAAACGTACAAGACAAGGTTGGACCTCTAGAAGACAGTGCTGGAAATATAATATCACAGGGGTTTTTAATGGCGGAAGACCTAAATGGTTACTTCAGTTCAGTGTTTACCAAAGAAGATATTAGTTCATTACCAGTTGCTGATGCTAAATTTCAGGGGGCTAAATCTTACTATTTAGGTCCGTTAGTTGTAACTCCAGAATTGGTAGCTAAGAAAATAAAGGCAATGAAGGATAACAAATCACCGGGAGTGGATGGGATTCCTCCAAAATTACTAATGGAAACAGTAGAACAAATCAGTATACCACTTGCAAGAGTATTCAACTTGTCATTAAAAGAGGGAGTTGTTCCGTTTGAATGGAAAGAAGCAAACATCATACCATTATTTAAAAAGGGTTCGAGAAATAAGTCAGAGAATTACAGACCAGAGAGTTTAACGTCAGTGATTTGTAAATTATTAGAAAGGTTAATTAAAGACCATATGGTGGACTTCCTCGTTAAGCATAAATTATTAAATTCATCTCAACATGGATTCCTTAAAGCGAGGTCATGCTTAACAAATATGTTATGTTTTTGGGAAGAAATCACTAAGTGGATAGACGTGGGATCGCCAGTAGATATTATCTACTTAGATTTTCAGAAAGCTTTTGACAAAGTGCCACATCAAAGATTACTACTTAAATTAAAAGCCCATGGTATCGGGGATAGCATAACTGACTGGATAGAACAATGGCTGACTGACAGAAGACAACGAGTTGTAGTAGATGGGGAAGTTTCAAATTGGAAATCGGTTTTGAGTGGGGTACCTCAAGGATCAGTATTAGGACCTATATTATTCTTAATTTATATCAATGACTTGGACGACAGTATAACAAGTAACATACTGAAATTTGCGGATGACACAAAACTGTTTAGAAAGGTTAATACTGATGGTGATAAACAACATTTACAAAACGATCTAGACAGATTAGTGAAATGGTCTGAGAAATAGCAGATGCTGTTCAATTTTGGGAAATGTAAATGCCTACATACAGGACATGGGAACTTGAATGTAAACTATAAAATGGGAGATACTGCTCTGGGTACTACTGTAAAAGAAAAGACTTAGGAGTTACAATAAGCGCTGATATGAAAGTTTCAGAGCAGTGTGGTATTGCAGCTTCAAAGGGTAATCAAATTCTTGGATTGATTAGAAGAAACATAACATACAAGGGACAAAAGTTAATTATACCTCTTTATAAAGCAATAGTTAGACCTCATTTAGAATACTGTATACAAGCATGGAGACCATATCGTAAGAAGGATATAGATACGCTTGAACGCATACAAAGGAGAGCAACTAAAATGATTCCAGAACTTAGAGACCTTAGTTATGAAGAACGCCTGAAAGAATGTGGTTTAACAACTCTAGAGACAAGGAGGTTAAGAGGAGATCAGATTGAAGTTTTTAAGATATTGAATGGGTATGAAAATATTGATAGAAATATGTTTTTCTCACTCAAGAAGGATAGCAGAACTAGAGGACATGAGGTAAAATTAGTAAAGGATCAATGTAGATTGGACATCAGGAAGCACTCGTTCTCACAGAGGACAATAAATGAATGGAACAAATTGTCTACAGATTGTGTAACTGCCAGCAGCGTGAATATGTTTAAAAACAAGGTTGACACATATCTCAGGAGGGCGGGTTATAAGTAGATGAACATTGTTGGACTCTCGATAAGCCAATGGCTTCCTTGTCCACTTGCCATATGGGCCTTTGGCTTGGATGGCAAATCTTGTTAAATGTTATTCAAGGGTCAAGACAAATCCAAACACGATTTTAAAATACATTCACTGTACATTAGATACAGAATGAAGAAAACAGTGTGTTTACAATGTTGTTGGGACCTGGGCAACATGTACAAGCTCACGAAAATTTTAATTGTGATTTTAATCATGATTGCAATTATTTTGGCAATGTAACCCAATACGATAAGGTGGCCTTGTTGACCAGTGTAATTGAATACGAGTACAATTACTAATTAAAGTGTTGACGATTAAACACGAGTACAAGTTTAGAGTACGATTACGCCATCTCTGCTCCCATGACAACTTTCATACGGAGAACATAAACCAGGAAAGCGGAACAAAGGACGTCCCCTCAAACGTAACAACGACAACATCAAGCACTGCCTCCAGATCAATGGTTGTAAACCTAGAGAATTGGAAAACGCAGCGTTTGACCAAACATCGCTAGAAATGTGAAATCAAAATATGCATCCGTTTGGAGACTTCCGTGAACGCCGTCACCAGGCGGCAGCTGTCATCATAACACTGATTATCCACGCCCCCCCCCCCATTGTGCCAGGCTGTGTGCATCAAGATTACTTCTGCAGAGCCACTTTCGTATTCACCCAACACCACCAACCTTGGGTGCATGAGACACAATTATCATCATCATCATCATTACCATCATCATCATTTGATACAAATGTCGTTGCTAGATATTCAGTCAAGTTAAAGTTGACAGCGGTGATGGAACTTTTTCTTAGAATTTTACATCCATATGGAAGATAAACATAATCATATAAAATCAAAACGTAATTCTTCCATATCAATGTGCCGCTACATACAGTCTTTCTGCATATTCAATACTGACTCGGGCGAGTCTCTCTCACGGTAAGAGTTGTTGCGGCTGATATCCCAGTCTGTTGACCTTACAACCACGGGGGAACTTCTTCAACTGATATCCCAGTCTGTTGACCTTACAACCACGGGGGAACTTCTTCAACTGATATCCTAGTCTGCTGACCTTACAACCACGGGGGAGCTTCTTCAACTGATATCCCAGTCTGTTGACCTTACAACCACGGGGGAACTTCTTCAACTGATATCCCAGTCTGTTGACCTTACAACCACGGGGGAACTTCTTCAACTGATATCCTAGTCTGCTGACCTTACAACCACGGGGGAGCTTCTTCAACTGATATCCCAGTCTGTTGACCTTACAACCACGGGGGAACTTCTTCAACTGATATCCTAGTCTGCTGACCTTACAACCACGGGGGAGCTTCTTCAACTGATATCCCAGTCTGTTGACCTTACAACCACGGGGGAACTTCTTCAACTGATATCCTAGTCTGCTGACCTTACAACCACGGCGGAGCTTCTTCAACTGATATCCCAGTCTGTTGACCTTACAACCACGGGGGAGTTTCTTCAACTGATATCCTAGTCTGCTGACCTTACAACCACGGGGGAACTTCTTCAACTGATATCCTAGTCTGCTGACCTTACAACCACGGGGGAGCTTCTTCAACTGATATCCCAGTCTGTTGACCTTACAACCACGGGGGAACTTCTTCAACTGATATCCTAGTCTGCTGACCTTACAACCACGGGGGAGCTTCTTCAACTGATATCCCAGTCTGTTGACCTTACAACCACGGGGGAGTTTCTTCAACTGATATCCCAGTCTGTTAACCTTACAACCACGGGGGAGCTTCTTTAACTGCCGCTCGCTGTCAACGCCGCATTAAACAAAGTGTATATCACGATGTTTATGCCCCTAATCGGTTGAAATATTTAGATGTCACATTTCACCGTTTTAACATGAGCACGAGTTAGATGATCGCCGACTGATGAAATCATTTCCGTTTAAAGCTGACCATATCCACTGTGATTTCGAAGTGTCAGATTAAATTGACACATATTTGGTCGATGCGTCATGTATCTGAGATAGCACGTATTTTACATCAACTCTTTTTAATAGCCCACGACACATCCGTCTACGGCGCCATGAGCAACGAGTGTCGGAGTGGCGCCATTACTTTTGACTAGCATTAACATTTGACGGTCGCCGTGTAAGTCGTAGGTCCGAAATTAATTGTCTTGAAATTATTTTGCGATACCATCATATATCGTAATTACCTATTTACTTTTAAATGTCAGTCGTAGTAGTATCAGTGGTAAAGCTTGCCATATGAACCTATCCTGTCGAAAGAGACCTATTAACCTCACTAACGGATAAACCGGAACTATTTGCACTAACCTCGATTGATACAGCACCCATGTATAATGTATTTGTTAATACAAATGTTGCGGTCATAAGTCAAATAAGTCAGAAAACATTCAACTTTCATACTGGCATCCATCTCGAATGTCATTGTAGATGTACATCAATACGCTATGAGAATACGTAGCAAATATGCTGGTCTCTATTGATCATATCACAATGTGACTAGACTCACGGAAACATGTGGAATGACATTAATAACAAATGGCACCGTTGAATACCGTCCGTTTTCAGTTTCCATTTGACATGTGCCTTTACAGACAAACACAGCAAATCGCTAAATGTTGAAATGGCTTAAATGTACGTAGACGCTTGCGTAGGAATTATGAGCAGCTGATTATATATATATATATATGTTTGCGACGTTGATAAGTATCACCATTTTATAAACGATAACGTAATATGTTCAGTCACACTAGTTGCTCAAGATTACTCTAACATATTCATGCAACTCTGATAATAGAACACTCGTGTGTGATTTGTAATGCATAACGAGAATTTTAATGGTACTGTTATAGGCTAAGCTGTGCTATCTCGTGGAACACAACACAAAGCGGCAACATGACAAATAACATATAATTTAAAACTTATTACAACAATAAAGGTGCTTCGGTGTATATACCCAGTCGCAGTTCGTGCATGTGTGTGCACGCATGTGTGTGCACGCATGTGTGTGCACGCATGCTTGCGTGTGTATGCATTGCATCACAGTTTTAACCCCCCGCGACGAAAGCATGGGACACATTTGTGTAGGTGAATATGTTATAGGTTAGTGAGTCACACAAATTTGTGATTTACATAACTGAGTTAGCAACGAAAATATAAAATACGTCTTCAATCTTCTAGAAGGAGCCAGCGAATTTCGAAAATAACCTTCCTCGTCGCTACTATTGCTCCAAAGTCCCCCTGAAAACATTTAACCAAACACTTAATTAATTCAGTGTTTTCACTCGTCGTTTCGGAATCATTTAACAAAACATCGAACCTACCAAATGTATTATTTAGTTTGATAAAATCCTCGGACAAACTGTTGCGTTATTTTTACCGGCTCCGGTCACAATCCGGCGAAAAAGGGCCACCGTGGTCCGACTGTATATAATATGACATAGCTATTCACCCTTTGGCAAGTTACCCGATCTAGTGATCAAAGTCAGTTCTTTCAATGATCTTAAGAAAGGTACGCAATCTTTATGAACCCGACTGCACATATTGCATACCTCATTCACGCAAGAAACGCGTTCAACGACTCATGCCTGTATTACCTACAGGTATTCAACGACTCATGCCTGTACTGCCTACGAGCGTTCAACGACTCATGCCTGTCTGTACTGCATACGAGCGCTCAACGACTCATGCCTGCACTGCCTACGAGCGTTCAACGACTCATGGCTGTATTGCATACAAACGTTCGACGATTCATGCCTGTTTTGCCTACAAGCGTTCAACGATTCATGCCTGTATTGCATACGAGCGTTCAACGACTCATGGCTGTATTGCCTACGAGCGTTCAACGACTTATGCCTGTATTGCATACAAACGTTCGACGACTCATGCCTGTATTGCATACAAACGTTCGACGACTCCTGCCTGTATTGCCTACAAGCGTTCAACGATTCATGCCTGTATTGCATACGAGCGTTCAACGAATCATGCCTGTACAGCCTACGAGCGCTCAACGACTCATGCTTGTCCTAAACGACTCATACCTGTGCTACCTACGAGCGCTCAACGACTCATACCTGTACCGCCACCGAGCGCTCAACGACAGCTGGTCGTTTCGCCATAAACACAGGCGTGACCGAAAGCCGTCCATTGTCCGATGTTTTTAATTCCCGAGCTATCGAATATTGAGACTGTTAAATCACGTTTGGTTTTCATACAATACTGTCCACAGTGACGTCAGGAAACGCTACGTTTCGCTGATTAGATGGGTCACTTGATAAGTGGAAGACTTATTTGTTTTATGGCTAGCAGGTGGCCGCCCACTTACGTAGATGCGCGCGCAGCATCCTGGAATGGTGTTATATAACTAAACGTGACTGAGTCGTCAGCTGCTCAACGTTTCCGACCAGTTGTCAACATTGCCCCGTCGAGATGAGAGCTACTAACATCCTCGTCGTCACGTTACTGGCGCTGTTGGCTTTCGTCGTCGCCCAAGATTCAGACACGCAGGACGAAGAGTGGACTGTTGATGCCAACAACGAAAGGTGAGACAACATTTGAACTATATTCGACATTTTGTGAATGTTTACTCTAGCTACGAATGTAGGACCCATTAAACTGCGATACGTGAAATTTTATAGAATTTAATAGAATCGGCGTGACGTAAATGCAATTGGGCAGGCATATTCGATATGGTGTTATGATATTTGACTGGTAGTGAAACGGTGCGATTAAAAAAATACTTTAATAGGCGGATGGATTTCGATAATTGTTCTACAATCGCACATAAGAGCTGCAAGTATGTGAGTTTTACTAAACTCGTTCAGCGTGTCAGTGAGATGATGGCAGCGGCTGTGAAGAGGTGTCAGAATGTTTGATGTGCAGTGTTCTTGTAGACAGACAAAACGTCAGCAAGGCCATCAATCCAATAATGTTCTGGTAGACAGACAAAACGTCAGCAAGGCCATCAATCCAATAACGTTCTTGTAGACAGACAAAACGTCAGCAAGGCCATCAATTCAATGATGCACTGTGGCGTGTGTCATGAATACTTCCAGAATGTTTCGGCATGAATGTACGCCTAACTAAGTCTATTTACGATGTTCGTGTGACTTTAATGACGCACATTAGCGAGAACGTAACACCTGTTTACGACGTACGGTGTCACAGTTAATACGGCCCCGACGGACACACGTACACCGGTACTGTGATGGCGACACAACAAGACATTGTTTTGATGTTCACTTGTTGAGTCACTATGGCAAAACACGACATAAATTACCCCCCCGTAACAAGTAAGTAAACATCGACCCAATAGTATGCATACTCACGTTATCACAAAAGCAATAGTTGGTATTTGGAATAGCATGTTTTTTATGACTAGACGGCTGTCGTGTATAAACCCGATGCATCGCCGGGTCGAGGGTCAACGGACGCACAACACGTAATGCTTTAAATCAGAGAATTGGAACAATGATTTATCCACATTAACGACAAGAACGCAAATAGTAGAGGAATTACTGATTCAGCAAAGAATTCCACGCACCAACAAAAACGCTTACCGATATTAAATCAAAATCACAATGTTAGCATCAGAACACAAAATGAACTCCGAACGCGATTAAATGTGCGTTGCCATAGATATGTTATTGTTTCAGCGCAGGCACGGCAAACGATTCGCGCGAATTACGTGTTGTCAAACTCGCTACCAGTGGCGCCATCATTTCACCACGGCCACAACTTACATTTGATGCGCACATTTTGCACGTGTTTATTTCTTTTGGTAAACTTTATGTTAAGCAATCTCTCAATTTCAATTGCATACAATTGTGAATAGTGTTTGCATTGAAATTGTGTCTAGAAACACAATAATGTTGGTTTTTGTTTTAAACTATGTTTGTATACTCAAGTGTGCATTTGTAATAACGTAGCAAGTCGAAAACAACAATCGCGTTGCCCAGCTAACCCGTCGTTTATACCACTTTTAATCGAATGTACCACCCACAGCGCATGCGCACAGTCCACCACAAACTCCTGCGTTAGCCCAAGTTTGGGCTGTTTGGAGTAAACCACTTGAGACTTGAGACTCCGCAACTGTCTATTGTGAATTTGTGAATTTATAATCAAGTTGAGGCAGTGGTGATATGCCGAGTGGCGCCCCTGGTGGGGAGTTTGACATGTACTTCCTTCGAAAATCTCACGCGATTTCACCTTTAGATTAGTGTTCTGTTATGCACCACGGGTTATTCCGGGTAGGCTCTATTGAGTGTTGACACGCAAGGAATGACATCTGGGAGGGGGTTCATTAACGTGCACCTCCAATGAACATTCTAGTACACATATCATTGATAAGTATGTGTTAATCATAACGTGCATTTTATTTAAGAGGATGCCGCTAATGCTACACAGTATGCACTGACAACATTATCATTAATTATCAACACGACACCGTTAGCATTATAAACACCTTGGGGGGAGGCGTTGTTGCTGTACTGTTTTGTTGTTGTTTACTCCCCCCGAACAGATGATAAAGAATTATGGTAATGATATAATGCATCAACTATATTAGTAATTGTTTCATGAATCACACACAAATCGGCAAATTATGTCATCCCCATGCATTGGCGGATGAATACATTATCAGTGCATGTATCTAGAGCATAGCAGCTGCTTCAAACCAAAGTCTTTTATGCGCATGCGTGTCTTATGTTTGCAGTCCGGTGAACGATACTGAACCTAGCAACGACGATGTCCCAAGTAAGACAACGATACTTATCTATGGG
>OY759267.1:49782472-49802472 GCA_963662155.1 Lamellibrachia columna
ACGCAACCAATCAAACCTATGTTGAATAATCGTCAATGGAAATACACAATGCTTGAGTGTGCAGACAAATTGTTCACACGTACCATGTGTTTGTTTCAGAGACATTGATGGTTTGCCGCGGTACTTCCCGTATATGAAGGGCGCAGCCTGCAGCAAGTGCGACAAAATGGTGAAACGAGCGTACAAGTGCAAGAATAATCTATGCTGTAAGGACAGGATAGAGTGCTTTCTTTTAAAGAACGGAATAACGTTTCGTCCATCAAGGAGGCGTATCTTTGTCGGTTTATCCGTTGGCGGCGACCAAGAGCGGCGGTTGTTGTCCCTACCATGTGTCTGGTACGGACGCATCCACGAGGGTGTTGGGGGAGTGGGTGGGGGGAGGGGGGAGGGGAAGGGGAGGGGAAGGGGAAGGGGAGAGGGAGTGGGAGGGGTGTAGGGGAGAAAGGGGATGGGGAGGGTGGGGGTTATGCATAGGTGATTCCACAATTTTGGTGAAGATCGTAACTGGTGGATGTGGAAAAGTTGCTCCACCTGTTCGCCGCCGAGGAGGTAATCAGTGTCTCGAAACCGAAATATTCACCTGTAGTTGTACTTAGCTGACGTGTGTACATCGCCACAACTTGTACAACTTGTACAACTTGTACAACTTGTACAACTTGTACAACTTGTACAACTTGTACAACTTGTACAACTTGTACAACTTGTACAACTTGTACAACTTGTACAACTTGTACAACTAGCAGAACGTTCCCGTTTAAAGCATTCCTAGCAACAATCACGAAACAATGTTAGGAACAAGTGTCGTGCCTAAATCAGAGACCGTTACGAGATACGCAACAGCCCAGCTCGAGCTAATTTCACATCTCCTTTTGTGGGCGCCTGTACGTTTGGGGTTAATTAAGAATTACTCCTATTTTACGTGGTACTTCAGTTGAACCTTCAGGCCTGTGTAATTATTTAAAACATTTACCCAACGTAGGCTATGTACATGTACACTTTAATGTAACATATAACCACCAGTCATAATAATGATAATGCTAATAATTAAAGGTTGCTAATTTTTTCTTTCAGATGACTGTGATGTGACGAAAGAGTCAGGCTGCAGTAAGTGACATCCTATTAGAGACTCCATTACTTTTAATATCATAAAAAATAGATATGTCAATTTTATCTTCAATCACGACACCGGATCACTTGATTGATCACTTGGTTTTCACGCAACCAATATTGTGGATGAACGCTATTGAGCGCATGCATACAGTTACGCACGCACGCACGAACACACGCACGCACGCACGCACGCACACGCACATACTCACACGTTAGAAGTGTAAAGCGTTGTCAGTGATAACCATATGCGGCTGCTTCCCAGGTATATTTTTATATGTTAATTAATGTTAATTCCTTAAATATGCGTGCATGCCCTTGTGCATGCATGCCCATGTATATGCATGCCCTGGTGTGTGCATGCCCTTGTTGAACTGGTCCGTTAATGACGCTGACCTTGTTTCAGAGTGCGCTTCAATGAAGTGCTCCCACGGCAAGTTCAATCGCAAACTCTGCAAATGCATATGTTCGAAAGGTTACTGGGGACGGCTGTGTAAGAGTAAGTGATCAGCTGCTGCTTGTTACGCGGTTGCATCGTTCCTTCTAAAGTATCTCATCACTGCTAACCTTTGTCACATTGCCGCAGCGTCTCGTACACTGGTAACACTTGTTACATTGCTGCATTGTCCCGTACACTTTAACACTCGTCACATTGCTGCAGTGTCTCATACAATGCTGACACTTGTCACATTGCTGCAGTGTCTCATACACTGCTGACACTTGTCACATTGCTGCAGTGTCTCATACAATGTTGACACTCGTCACATTGCTGCAGTGTCTCATACAATGCTGACACTCGTCACATTGCTACAGTGTCTCATACAATGCTGATACTCGTCACATTGCTGCAGTGTCTCATACAATGCTGACACTCGTCACATTGTTGCAGTGTCTCATACACTGCTGACACTCGTCACATTGCTGCAGTGTCTCATACAATGCTGACACTTGTCACACTGCTGCAGTGTCTCATACAATGCTGACACTCGTCACATTGCTGCAGTGTCTCATACACTGCTGACACTTGTCACATTGCTGCAGTGTCTCATACAATGCTGACACTCGTCACATTGCTGCAGTGTCTCATACAATGCTGATACTCGTCACATTGCTGCAGTGTCTCATACAATGCTGACACTCGTCACATTGTTGCAGTGTCTCATACACTGCTGACACTCGTCACATTGCTGCAGTGTCTCATACAATGCTGACACTTGTCACATTGCTGCAGTGTCTCATACAATGCTGACACTCGTCACATTGCTGCAGTGTCTCATACACTGCTGACACTTGTCACATTGCTGCAGTGTCTCATACAATGCTGACACTCGTCACATTGCTGCAGTGTCTCATACAATGCTGACACTCGTCACATTGCTGCAGTGTCTCATACAATGCTGACACTTGTCACATTGCTGCAGTATCTCATACAATGCTGTTTTTCATTTACGTCGACTTCACCAAACGACACGCCTACATAAGTTATGCTCCTACTTCATTGATACGCCTTCTTCATTAATGTGCCTACTTCATTGATTCGCCTTCTTCATTAATGTGCCTACTTCATTGATTCACCTTCTTCATTAATGTGCCTACTCCATTGATTCGTCTACTTATTGTACATTTGTTCTGCGGCTGCAGTATCTTGGCTGTCGATTAACATAATATTGCTACGAGTTTCCTGCCATGCCAACAACGCCAACTAAAACGATCTGAATCACATCACTGTCAAACCCCACAACCACTGTTATTAAGATATTTCAAATTGCAGACAATGTAAATAGGAAAATGGTCGTATTGTTTTGGCATGCTCATGCGTGTCCACTAACATCCGCTATTACGACATATGGCAAGTGTTCATGCTCGCGTAAACACTATAGTTGTGCTTGTGTCTGTATTTTCAGCACTATTAAGAACAGTTCTCATTTATACAATATGTGTACCGTATGGTTGCGCCCGTGCGTGTATCCGCGGCCGTCTGAAAGTAGACCGGTGTATGCTACAAGTGATGCAGTCTCGTGCTTCTCGTGTTTCAGAGCCGTGCGTTTGCAAGAACACAATGAACAACTGCGAACAGTTCAAAAGTTTCTGTCATCATCCGAATTTTATCGATTTTATGCAGGAGAAATGTTCTGAAACTTGTCCGGAGTAAGTGATTCGTTGGATGCTTGAGCGCTGTATTTAGAATGATTGTTGAACTATATCCGTTAAATCAATGCGAGGACATGGCCATAAATCTTTACGGGATAAACGGTCGCTCGGTCGTTCGGTCGGTCGGTCGTTCGGTCGGTCGGTCGGTCGGACGGTCGGTCGGTCGGTCGGTCGGTCGGTCGGTCGGTCGGTCGGTCGGTCGGTCGGTCGGTCGGTCGGTCGGTCGGTCGGTCGGTCGGTCGGTCGGTCGGTCGGTCGGTCGGTCGGTCGGTCGGTCGGTCGGTCGGTCGGTCGGTCGGTCGGTCGGTCGGTCGGTCGGTCGGTCGGTCGGTCGGTCGGTCGGTCGGTCGGTCGGTCGGTCGGTCGGTCGGTCGGTCGGTCGGTCGGTCGGTCGGTCGGTCGGTCGGTCGGTCGGTCGGTCGGTCGGTCGGTCGGTCGGTCGGTCGGTCGGTCGGTCGGTCGGTCGGTCGGTCGGTCGGTCGGTCGGTCGGTCGGTCGGTCGGTCGGTCGGTCGGTCGGTCGGTGACATATACGATGACGCTAGTAACAATAACAATACAGTAAACGTAACAGAATACCTTTACGTGGCCCTATCCCGGTATATCATGACTTACCCGGTGTCGTCTTTTTCATTGTAGACACTGCCAAGGGACCCCACCAGCAGAATGCAGGTGAAGATGACGTATTTATACGCACAACCAATATATTGATGTCTTCATCTCCAGTTTGATCCGCTCTGTTTTCAACAAAAGTGACATTGCTATCAAAGATGGCGTTATACGTTTGACATTCAACCGTTACTCGCTGTACATTCAATATCTTCCGTTAATATTACCACATGTTCATAGCATCGTGGCGATGTCTGAGCGTAGGCTCTGTCGCTCTTGTATTTAATGTAATAAAGTTAACTAGGAGAAGCAACGTGTTGTTGTCAGAATGACTGGAACTGAGGCAGGCTAGTTCAATCATGTAAGAAATTCAGTCAATCACAATCGCTAGTACTGGTTGTAACCGTTACAGGCCGATGCGGATGAAATATACGGTATATATAAAGCTGAAATATACGGTATATATATATATATATATATACATATATATATATATATATATATATATATATATATATATATATATATATATATATATATATATATATATAAAGCTGAAATATACGGTATATATATATATATATATATATATAAAGCTGAAATATACGGAATATATATAAAGTTGCATCCAGTCAGTACGACCGCTCCACTCGGTTCAAGCCTCACCGCCGGCAAATATCTCCAATTCGACTGAGACGACCGTTCGTTCACCACTGTTTATAACTATGTTACATGGAAAGAAATGTTCGCTGCATTAAAATGTCACAAGCTGCTTCCATGTGGCCGTTAGACGTATCAAAACCGATAATTCATCGTCCACTTCTGACCATTTGATTTAAAGCGAAACAAAAGTCATGGTTTTTGAGGTTATGCGCCTAAAACAGATAATACAAATTAATCATGTGCAATTAAAATCAAGAATATCACGCCAGTGGTTTACTAAGAATATGCTTTAAAAGTGGGAGAGTCATTTCTGTAGTGGAATGAGGGCTGACGCCGAATGGCACATGCATAGTTCTATGAAAATCGGGTAACCAAGACTACGCGTGACGTATAAAGTGAGGCCGACATACACAGAACCAACGCAAAGTCTCAAACAAATGTATTATTTTGTCATAAAGGGGATTAGTTTAGTAAACAGAAGCCAACATATGTTACATAAGTTGAGCTTGGACTCATACAGCATTGTCATATCCTGTTGGAAAGTAGGTCTATACGAATATCATTTCATTTGGCGAATGAATAATGCTAGACTATGACATATAGGAGTAATTTAGGGTAGTTTATATCGTAGATCTCCGAAGACGCGGTAGCGCGAGCGATAATTAAGGTTTGTTGTGGTCAGTTGATTGGGTACGTACTACGATACATAATATTATTGTAAATAATTTAGTACATATTAAAGATTGAGAACCTGAATATTTTGTTTTAGCAACATTTATTGTTAAAAGTTAGCCGTAGGTAGTAATTCAGTGTAATTTAAAGAAGGTCACTGAAATGTCGTTAGCGCGAGCGATATTACGTTTTGTGGTCGTCAGCTGTTACATAGAACATATATATATATATATATATATATATATATATATATATATATATATATATATATATATATATATATATATATATATATATATATATATATATATATATATATATATATATATATATATATATATATATATATATATATATATATATATATATATATATATATATATATATATATATATATATATATATATATATATATATATATATATATATATACAAGGCAACAGTTGTAAATTTAATTAAGATTAAGACCTAAGTAAAATAGCATAATGTGTGTATTACAACACAAAAACAGTCTTTGTGAAGACTACCTAGTATAAAATGTAAACATAACTGATTATAAACAAATATAAATTTAATTTCTAACATGGCGCCGTGCAAATGCCAAGTAAAGGCGAAACCTAATTTGCCGGATAGATTTTGCAAAGTCCGGATGTGCAAATTCGTGGGCAGAGGTGCAGGCAGATGATTTTAATTTCTTGTGTAGGGTGTGCAAGACAGTGAAAACTCTGCAGGAGCAGGTAAATGAGTTAAGACATACGATTTTGATGCTGACAGGGCAGGGTGAGAAAGAAGAGAGCAGATGTGGTGAGAGTGATGAGAGCATAGGTGGTGAGACCGAGGAGAGCAGAGGTGGTGAGACCGAGGAGAGCAGATGTAGTGAGAGTGATAAGAGCAGAGGTGGTGAAACCGAGGAGAGCAGAGGTGGTGAGACCGAGGAGAGCAGAGGTGGTGAGACCGAGGAGAGCAGAGGTGGTGAGAGTGATGAGAGCAGAAGTTGTGAGACCGAGGAAAGCAGAGATGGTGAGAGTGATGAGAGCAGAGGTGGTGAGACCGAGGAGAGCAGAGGTGGTGAGAGTGATGAGAGCAGAGGTGGTGAGACCGAGGAGAGCAGAGGTGGTGAGAGTGATGAGAGCAGAGGTGGTGAGAGTGATGAGAGCAGAGGTGATGAGACCGAGGAGAGCAGAGGTGGTGAGAGTGACGAGAGCAGAGGTTGTGAGACTGAGGAGAGCAGATATGATGAGAGTGATGAGAGCAGAGGTGGTGAGAGTGATGAGAGCAGAGGTTGTGAGACTGAGGAGAGCAGATATGATGAGAGTGATGAGAGCAGAGGTGGTGAGAGTGATGAGAGCAGAGGTGGTGAGACCGAAGAGAGCAGAGGTGGTGAGACCGAGGAGAGCAGAGGTGGTGAGAGTGATGCGAGCAGAGGTGGTGAGACAGAGGAGAGCAGAGGTGGTGAGAGTGAGGAGAACAGAGGTGGTGAGAGTGATGAGAGCAGAGATGGTGAGACAGAGGAGAGCAGATGTGGTGAGAACGAGGAGAGCAGAGGTAGTGAAAACGAGGAGAACAGAGGTGGTGAGAACAAGGAGAGCAGTGGCAATGTGAGGGAGAAAGCTGGTAAGAAGAAAGATGGAAAAAGGAAGAATGTGCAACAAAAGGAAACAAGCGAGTGAGTGAAGATGGATTGTCAGGTGGCAGGATGGTCGAGGATAACAAGAGAGGAGAAAAGGAGAAGACTGTGGATCAGAAGAAGAAAGAAGACAGGAGGCAGAGTATAAACTTAAATGTGTATGCTTAAATGCCAGGAGCATAGTAAATAAAAAACTGAGTTAGACATTAAGGTAGCAGATATTGATCCTCATGTAATAGGCATCACAGAATCATGGGTAAATAAAGAGAAAAACAGTCTTTGTGAAGACTACCTAGTATAAAATGTAAATATAACTGATTATAACAGATGCTGAGTTAGCACTGATAGGCTATGCAATGTTTAGGAAGGATAGACGAGAAAGAAGGGGAGGTGAAGTAATTTTATATATTAAAGAATCTATCCAAGCATATGAAATAACGCTGAAAAGTGAAGCAGATTGTGAGGAAGCAATTTGGTGTAACATAGTTACCAGGAACTCAACATTAACAATAGGAGTAGTTTACCGTAGTCCTAACATAGGGCAAGAGAAGATGTAAAATTACAAAAGGTGATAAGGGTGGTGAGCAAGGGGGAATGTGTTATAATGGGTGATTTTAGCCATGACCATATACAATAGGAATCATTAGAGAGTGCTGGAGGTGACGACCATCAGTTTCTACTTCTAACACAGGATTGTTCCCTTACTCAACATGTCTTGGAACCAACCAGAGGTGGGAATGTGTTAATTTTTTCTTCTCAGAATGAATTAGTTGTCAATGTTAAAGTATACGAACCTTTGGGTTCAAGTGACCATAACCAAACCCATTTTAATATAAAAGTAAAAACAGGGAATACATATACAAAATAATGGAGGAGGAACTTCAACAAAGGCAAATATAAAGAGATGAGAACATATCTAGCAAATATAGATGCTGAAGAACAAGACAGCAACAGAATGCTGGTCTATATGGGATTGAGGGCATTATTCATAAATTTGTTCCATTAAGAAAACAAGGGAAAAGGTCCAGGAAGAAACATCTGTCAAAAGAGGCTATTAGAATATTGCTCACAAACAGATGCTGTGGAGGGTATATAAACACACTGGAAATGTAGAAAACTACACAAACTACAAAGATGCATTTAACCTAGCTACAACTGAAATTAGAAAATCTTAAAAAAACGTTGAAAAAAATTGGCAGGTAATATAAAAAATGACAGCAAGAGTTTATATGCTTATGTAAGGACTAAAAAGAAAGTTCGAGATAAGGTCGGACCACTGGAAAACAACAGTGGAAACATAATTTCAGACGGGTTTCAAATGACAGAAGTCCTGAATGAGTATTTCAGCTCAGTTTTTACAACAGAAGATATCAGCTCACTTCCAGTTCCATTTACTAAATTTGAGGGCAATAAATCGGAACATTTAGGGCAGTTATTTGTAACTTCTGAAATGATAGCAAAGAAAATTAAGAGGATGAAAGATAATAAATCACCTGGAATTTATGGGATACCACCAAAACTGCTTAAGGAAATTGTTGAGCAAATTAGTATACCACTTGAAATTTTTTTTAACTTGTCACTAGAAGAAGGAATAGTTCCTTTAGAATGGAAAGAAGCAAACATTACGCCGCTATTTCAGAAGGGATCGAGGAACAAGCCAGACAATTACACACCAGTGAGTTTAACATCAGTTGTATGTAAATTACTACTTGAAACATTAATTAGAGACCACATGGTGGAATTCCTTGTAAAACAAATTAATAAATACATCTCAACATGGGTTCATAAAACCAAGGTCATGTCTAACCAATCTGTTATGTTTTTTGGAAGAAATTATAAAATGGGTAGATGACGGGTCACCAGTGGATGTTGTCTATTTAGATTTTCAGAAAGCTTTTGATAAAGTGCCATATCAAAGATTGTTACTTAAACTAAAAGCCCCTGGTAATGATGTAATCAACTGGACAGAAAAGTGGCTTACACACAGAAGACAGAGAGTAATAGTAGATGGTAAGATTTCAAACTGGAAATCTGTTTTGAATGGGGTACCACAGGGATCAGTATTAGACCCTATGCTGTTTTTAATATATATGTAAATGATTTGGAAGATGACATATCTAGCAAAGTACTGAAATTTGCAGATGACACAAAAGTATTCAGAAAAGTTAATAATGATACAGATAAACAAAGTTTACATGATGATCTAGATAAAATAGTTAAATGATCAGAAAAATGGCAAATGTTATTCAATTTTGGGAAGTGTAAATGCATACACATAGGACAGCGGTCCGCAAACTCTGGCCCGCGGGCCAAATTTGGCCCGCGGCCCGCTTTCAACTGGCCAGCAATATATTTTTTTTCAGTACCAATTTTCAAATTGTTCTATGAGCACTAAATAACGTGTTTCCTGGTGGTTTCCAATACAATTATGCCAACTGTTTCAACTTTACAAAACAACCATAGAGCTTTCACAAATTTTAAATATTATGAAGCATTAATTTTGTAGTTCACTTAATGTCAATTCGCCAGAGTAAACTTCGTACACATTTAATAGCAACAACCTTCACCTTTGCAGTGATGTTCGCTAGGCGGCGCTACTGTTAATATAACGCTCGATTCCCAGAAACCCGGATGAAACATCGCTCAATAAAGTCATCTTCGATACAGCTAACATTGAATTTGTGAATCTCAGGACTATGGCGTACATCGATAAAAAAAACGTCGTTTTGGTTATTCCGGAAAGAGCGCGTTTGACGATGCCTGGGAGCATGAGTACTTCTTTTGCTATCGCGGACTTGACCAAAAAGCGATGTGTTTGATATGCAGAGAAAGCGTTGCTGATTTGAAACGTTATAACGTGAAACGGCATTACGATTCGAAGCATAAAAAGTGCTTTGACGGTGCATATGTGGGAAAAGACGAACGCATGAAGGAGTTCAAGAAACGATTTGATGCATACTTGGGCGAGACGAAGAGAGTATCTGTGTCTGTATCGCATATGTTACTTACTCGCTCAACACCAGGTGCCGCTTAATCACGAAGAATTGTTCAAGAAGGCTTTCATGGCCAGTGCCGAAGTTCTGTCCGTTGGTTTTCAGAACAAAGATAAGATCGTGCAACATACTGGGAAACTGCCACTTTCACCCGACACATGTGCCCGTCGATGTGATGAGTTCTGCTGTCCTGCTTTTTCACTTGCCCTCGACGTGACACGACACAGCTGATGGTATATGTGCGGTATTTCAACGAAGGTGTGCCTGATCCCATTGAAGGGCACAACGACAGCGCGGGATGTTTGCAATGCGCTATTAAAGTTCGGCGAAAAAAATGATTTGACATGGGAAAATTTGGTTTCTCTGTGTACAGACGGCGCGCCCAGCATGCTTGGTCGTCAAGCTGGATTCGTTGCGTTGTTCCGTCAAGAAATCGGAAAGCCGAATCTGATATCATACCACTGCATAATTCACCGGCAAGCATTGTGCACGAAAGCAGGCTGTGGTCTGCAGGATACGATGAAAACTGTTGTAGAGAGCGTGAACCTTATCCGCGCACGTTCTCTCAACCACAGGAGGTTCCAAAATCACTTGGCTGCACTTGATGATGCAGAATTCGGCGATGTGCTATTCTACAACAGTGTCCGTTGGCTGAGTCGAGGCGCATTTCTTGAGAGATTTGCTGCACTGCTTCCTCACATGGTGAGTTTTCTCAAAGAAATTGATCACCCAGTTTCCCATCTGGAAGATGACAAGTTTCGGGTGCGACTCTGCGCTCTGACAGACATTTTCGGACACCTAAATAAACTAGACTTGCTGCTACAAGGACGGCACAAGTTGCTGTGTAATTTGTACGAAGCGGTGAAGGGCTTCGAGGACAAGGTGACACTTTTCAAAGTTCATGCAGAAGGCGGCAATTTCTGCACTTCAAGTTCACCAGAGAATTCTGTGGCGAAGACGATGAACGTATCGCAGACGCCAAGCGGGTACTTGGTAATGTTCTTGACAGCCTGGAGACCGCATTCAGCGGACGATTTGCTAACTTCGCTGCTATCGATGACGTCTGCTGCTTCTTTGCACGCCCTTTTACTGCGGAGCCAGCTATTTGCCAAACATTGTCGCAAACGTTTGCAGTCGACAAAGCAGCGTTGCAGGACAATTTCATTGATTTTGGTGCCAGGAATAAAAAATTTGTTTAATACTGCGAAAGACGATCTCGTGCTTTTCTGGGCAACGCGAGTGCCTGTGCGATTTCCATTGCTGATCGAAGCAGCACAGACGTTTATGGTGCTTTTCGGCAGCACATGGTCATGTGAATCAGGATTATCAGCCATAAATCACATCAAGAATAACCTCCGGTGCCGACTCAAGGACACACGTTTGAGGGATCTTCTGCGATTCTCAATCTCTCCGCTCTGCCCACAGTTCGGTCAGTTGTCGAAGAATATGCAGCACCATACTTCGCATTGACTGCATTCATTAGATGTGCTGACTTCTCTTGCGTCGTTTCGAAAATATTTCCATGTTCTACTTGTACAGTACCATATTTTTTATCCTGACTGAGCAGATAATAAAAGCCATATTTGTGCATTGTGTTTTTCCGTGCTTAAAAGCTTTGGCCCGCCTTAACATAGCACTCCAAATGTTGGCCCTCGTCCCAAAAAAGTTTGCTGATCCCTGACATAGGACATGGAAACATGGACAAAGAATATAAAACGGGGGATGCTGTACTAGGTAGAACCACACAAGAAAAGGACGAGTAACATTTAGTGCTGACATGAAAGTTTCAGAGCAATGTGGGATTGCTGCTTCGAAAGGAAATCAAATTCTAGGGCTAATTAGGAGAACTATCATGTATAATGAGAAACAGCTAGTTGTACCCCTGTACAAAGCAATGGTTAGACCACATTTGGAATATTGTATTCAAGCATGGAGGCCATATCGTAAAAAGGACATAGACAAGCTAGAAAGAATACAACGAAGAGCAACTAAAATTATTCCAGAATTGAGACCTTAGTTATGAAATCTGCTTATTACAATGTGGTTTGACAACACTAGAGACCAGGAGACTAAGAGGAGACCAAATAGTAGTGTTTAAAATAGTGAACGGTTATGAGGATGTTGATATGAATATGTTCTTAAAGAAGGCAGTAGAACCAGAGGACACAAAGCAGCATTAGTTAAGGAACAGTTTAGGTTGGACATGAGAAAGTACTCTTTCTCACAGAGTGTGATAAATGATTGCTAAATGATTGTGTTAATGCTGGTAGTGTGAATATGTTTAAAGATAGAATTGACAGATATCTGATAAGGGTGGGCTACACATAGATGATGAAATTGTTGGACTCTCGATAAGCCAATGGCTTCTTTGTCCACTTGCCATCTGGAACTTGTTGTTTGGGATGGCAATCTTGTTAAATCTTGTTAAAATTCTTGACACTCATGACGTAGGGTTATCGGACCCTATGAGATATATTGATTGGATCTCTGTAGACTTTTGTGCAGCTGACTGCGTACAACTAATATATTAGTGGAGTTGCTCTTCCTGGTTTGAACTGATGGTGTTATTCGCATGCCATTTAACAATCGCGAGCCTTATTACATAACACACAGCAAACTTGTTCAACGCACAAAGCCGTACGGAATTACGCCCTTAATCCATTACATTTAAGAAAATCCGAAAGTTTTTCTATCATAAATATTTTAATTTAATCGCTAGGTGGCTGCACTCTACATGCGTTAAGCCAGAATGGGATCCCAGCATCAACTAAACATATGGCACTGATAATTAACTCAATGAGCCTTCAAATCCAGTCGTACGGGGCACCACTAAGGGCTCGACCGAGTCCGAGGGTATTGAACAACCGGTTCGACCCCTGTTTGTCCTGGGGTGGGTCGCCGTGGTCACGGAACCTGCCCAGAGACGTCTGTCTTGGGTCACCGTGGCCACGAAATCTGCCCAGAGACGTCTGTCTTGGGTCGTCGTGGCCACGGAACCTGCCCAGAGACGTGTGTCTTGGGTCGTCGTGGCCATGGAAGCTGCCCAGAGACGTCTGTCTTGGGTCGTCGTGGCAACGGAAGCTGCCCAGAGACGTCTGTCTTGGGTCGCGGCTTCCTCAATCCCATTATTCTTCATATCTCACTTCACCACGTCCATGTATCGGAGCTTAGGTCTGCCTCTGCGCCGTGCACCAGGAACAGTCTGGTTTAGGGCTATTTCGATTACATCATTGCTACCTCACCGTCTTACATGGCCATACCAGTGCAGTCTTCGCTTCGTCAGGTGCGATGGCAGGTCGAGTACTCCAGCTTTCGTCCGTATAGACACGTTAGTTCTGTGAGACTAACACCCTGAATCCAACACAGCCTACACATTTCTGTCTTGCTGAGTGGCTGTTCATTCTTCCTCTTAAGTGTCCAGCACTCTCCGGCATAGTAAAGGGTGGGTTTGATGGCAGTCTCATATAGATGATGTTTCAGCTTCAGTGGTACCTTCTTGTCGCACACTACTCCTGTGAGTTCTCTCCACTTGTTCCACGCTAGGCGTACTCGGTGTTTACAGTCTCTCTCAACACCGCCTTCCGTATCGAAGATCGAGCCCAGGTATTTGAATTTGGAGACAGTTGGTAGCTCCTGGTTGTCCATTGTTAGTCTGCACTCGGATGCCAAAGGTGCCAGGTATTCTGTTTTCTGCGGACTCAGTCTCAGACCCCGGCTCTCCACAGCATATCTCCACACCTCCAGTTGTTGCTCAGCTTCTTCTTTCGTTTCCTCACACAGCGCTAAGTCCTCAGCAAACAGCATAGCTCGGGGTGGTGTTGTGGCGATGTTCCCTGCTATCACATCCATAATAATAATAATAAACAGCAGTGGGCTAAGAGCAGAGCCCTGATGTAGGCCAACGCCCACCTCAAACCTGGCTGTTGTTCATGCGTGGGACCTCACAGCAGTCTTACAATCTATTTACATGTCCTGGACGGTTTTTACGTAGACTTCTACTTGTTTTTTCCCCAATGCCTAACTCTCTGTGTATTCTGTCGTATACCTTCTCCAAATCTACAAACACCAGATTAAGTTCTCTCTGCTTATCCAGGTACTTTTCTTGCGTCATCCGAAGGATAAAGATGGGTTCTACTGCAGATTTGTCTGTCTCCTGTCTCCCTCAATCTGTTGTTCACCACTCTACAATTTCATGCCATGGCACATGAGCTTAATGCCCATGTAGCTTAATGCCCCTGTAGCTTAATGCCCCTGTAGCTTAATGCCCCTGTAGTTATTACATTCCATGGCGCTTCCTTTGCCTTTGAAGATGGGTGTTCTCCATACCGATGGTATTCCCTCCTGAAAGGCTTTATTCATGTTTTGCATAAGGTGTCTGGAGATAGCTTGTCTACAATACTCAAGGTCTCCTTTGGGATCTCGTCTGGTCCGCATGACTTGTTTTTTCATCTTCCGCAGCTGTTTCTGGATTTCTTCTATGGTAATTTCTGGATCTGGGCCCTTCACTGCTAGTGTTGGTTCAATGAGCTCCCGTTGGTTCTCTACGTTCAACAGCTGGTGGAAGTATCGTCTCCATGTCTCAGATGTTGTCTCCTATGTCCAGTGTCCTCCGGTGACTCGTTCTGGCTTGTAGATGACGTTGGTTACTCTTCCAACTCCAACGCCTTGTGCAGGTCTTCATACGCCTTTTCTTGTGCCATTGCTACTGCTTTCTTTGCTTCTTTGTTCATTTATTTTAAGGCCTGTTCGTCTGCTTCTGTGTGTGTGCGTTGCCAGATCTTGAAAGCCTGCTTCTTCTTCTTCACTGAGTCCTGGACGTGCGCCTCGTTGTTCCTCCTGTTTGAGTTGGTACCACTTCACCCTCCTGGTTCTTTGTCTTCTTATTTCCCTTTGTCCCAGTGTCATATTATCCATGTTATTCACCAGTATCCTGTGTAGCCTTGAGATGCTTTCACCTGGAATCATCTTGTAGTTGGTCAACTCTTTGAGGTTAGCTCTTCTTAGCATAATATAATATATTGTTGTCTCATTCTGCCCACTCTTGTATGTGATGTAGTGCTCCTTCCGTTTTCTGAAGAACGTGTCCCCCAGTGCCAAGTTGAAAGCCTATGTGAAGTTTAGAGCACTCTCTCGTTTCTGACACCACAGTTGAAACATCCATGTAAACTCTCAAATCCGGTCCTGTCGTCTCCCACATGAGCATTCAGGTCTGCCCCGATGATAACTCTCTGTATACTAGGTATTTCCCTTAGAACTTCCTCCATTTCTTCCCAGAACTGCCCTTTCTCCTCCCTGGCGCATCCGACTGTCATGATCATGTCAGTTGTTCTCTTCACCTCTTAGACGTTCTCCAGCTAGTCCTCCTTGATGATGATCCCAACGCCATTCCGTTTGTTAGGCCTCCCACTGTAGAACTTGCTCGTGTCCTCCTCCGATATCTCTTGCCTTGGCTCCCGACCACCTTGTCTATATACACGCTATATCAACCTTCCTTCTCTTTATGGTCTCTACAACCTCTCTGCTCGTTCCTGTCATTGTGTCAAGCTAGCTTCTTTACTAATTTGCATAATTTTTTTTACAAGATTTCGGTACGACGTTAATTATTAGTATATATATATATATATATATATATATATATATATATATATATATATATATATATATATATATATATATATATATATATATATATATATACTAATAATCAACATCAAATATATACTAATAATCAAATTATTAGTATATATATATATATATATATATATATATATATATACTAATAATCAACGTCGTACCGAAATCTTGTAAAAAAAATTATGCAAATTAGAGGCCAGAAATAAATGTGAATAAGGCGTTATTTGTTGCCATATTAAGTATTTGACAATATATAATCAAGTCGCCTTTAAAAAAATTATCATAGTTTATTTAATCATTGAACATTGTAAATTACATTATTAATCTGAACACATTTTACCGACATAATTATAATTATAGTCATCGCAAAACTCGGTGCCGCCGCTTCCCTCTCGTCCTCGATGATACCCAGCATTTGTTCCAGGAAATGTGGCCATGCAGCGTCATGTATATATTGCACAACCTTGGCTTTCGTAGTTAAATAAGGTTGTGCAATTTATACATGACAATGCATGGCCACATTTCCTGGAACAAATGCTGGGTATCATCGAGGACGAGAGGGAAGAGAAGGCACCGAGTTTTGCGATGACTATAATTATAATTATGTCGGTAAAATGTGTTCAGATTCAAATCGGTGAAAGCATAAAAAATACGTCACCTCAAAGACAACATTACAGTCACGTGTGTTCAATGCAAGCGATAAAACTAAATAGTTCAACAAATAAAAGCGGATGGCGACACTTACTCGCATATATTAGTGGATTATTTCGCTTCCCTCGACTTCGTTCGTTCAAACTCAAGGCAGTGTGACGTCACGCGCAATGTATACTGGTATAGGCTCTACAACAGAGATGCCGATCTTATCAATGCCAAAATGTGTGTTGAAAGCTGCATTAAATTATCTAACATTAAAAATATAAAGAGTCTTAATATTTGTAATTGTATTAATACTATCTTAGACAATTGTTTAGTTAACTTACGTACCATGAACAAATAAAACAATGGTACGGCTGGTCCTTTTAAACGAGTGACATGAAGAAGCAGACAGGAGCTGGAACAGAGGTGAATGCAGCGCTCTCAGTCTAGCTGAAGTACGCACTCGACCGAAGTGGTGGTGAAGACAGAGGAATAACTAGACAGAGTGGATTAACAGTCTAGCTGAAGTACGCACTCGACCGAAGTGGTGGTGAAGACAGAGGAACAACTAGACAGAGTGGATTAACAGTCTAGCTGAAGTACGCACTCGACCGAAGTGGTGGTGAAGACAGAGGAACAACTAGACAGAGTGGATTAGCAGTGTTCGTGATGTGAATGAAATCATACATTTGATTGTATTGGTAGTGTTTAGTGTTAGTTATGAAACTATATTGTATGATTTAATTAAAAAAATGAGATCATAAGGTTAGTTTGAGAAAATGATATGGTTCACTCCTCAGCCATGGGGTCAATTCCAATTTAAATCAGCCATTGTTACTTTATGATAAGGTGTTGTGAGCTTTCGTTGGGTTCAAAATAAGTTGTGGCACCTGCTCTATATACACATTTGTAATTGCTCTGCATGAAGAGATATGTAATTATGCCTTCTGTGTGTGTCATGAATGTGTGGAAGTCATAGAGTATTTAACTTGCTTGTCGTACATTGCTTCACTGAACTGGTATTTCTGAAGCCATGAATTGGTCAGCCTACTGGTCTTTTAACATTGTTTCAATAAGAGCTTAGCCGTTTTCGGTACATTCCTTACGACTACCTGGCTTTTACCAGACAGATGTAGGATAACATTCTAATGACCAAAACAGCTTATTCCAATTCCGATCGACTCCGAAATAGAATCGACCCCATAGTTATCACTGCTGTTGTTTGCTGCTACAATTTACAATATGAAAGTACATATCATATCTGGTGAATACTAATCACTAGAGGAATTATACATATCGGATAAACAAGTGAGATGCATTAGTCTACATTGACTGTATTCCACAGGTTCAGGAATGTACACAGTGTCAAATAAAATCATGTTTATTGTATCAGAGCAAAGAGAATATCTTTATTTTGTTAATGCTTGTTTTAATTATCATAACATAATATCTAATGACTCTGTTAATTGACTGTTTTAGCAATGTCAACTTGGTGATTCGTGTTGTTCTGATGCTCTATTTAATGTCTGCTCGATACTAGGAATTTGGCAAACAGGACTGATGTAATAGTCTACATTGACTGACCATGGGTTCATGAACACCTTGTCAAATAAAATGTTTCAAGTATCGGAACAAAGTTAATATCTGTCTTTATTTTGTTCAAACCATATATTTAATTACCATGTTAATTGACTGTTTTGATGAAGAAGTGTAAAATTGGTGAGTTAAACTCTTCTGGTACACGATTTACGCTACAGACCGACGCACACACGCCGACATGCACATCATAAACGAAGGAAGTAAAACTTGTACAATACACGCCTGTAAACAACAAACGCATGTAAACAACAAACGCCTGTAAACAACAAACGCATGTAAACAACAAACGCCTGTAAACAACAAACGACTGTAAACAACAAACGCCTGTAAACAACAAACGCCTGTAAACAATTGAGGTAGATTATCGGAAAACAGAAGTGTTCTGACGTTGGACACAAGGCTGAAATCCGTTGCAACGTTGAAACCTGACGTTGATCCAACTTCCAAATCGAACTAATTTTCAATATTGCTACAACGTTAAAACCCGACGTCGATACAACGTGGAAACCCGACGTCGATACAACGTGGAAACCCGACGTCGATACAACGTTAAAACCTGACGTCGATACAACGTTAAAACCCGACGTCGATACAACGTGGAAACCCGACGTCGATGCAACTTTCAAATTCAATGTGTTTTAATTGTTCACACGTCGCGACGGCGAAAGCGGTACCGTCGTAGGAACTGCATCGACATGACGACTTGGGCCGTGTTCACATACAAAGTTAGTTCGCATTAGGATGCGGATCCCAATTCGGGTAGCGCAATGTGAACACCTTTAATCCGCATTAAGCTACCCGAATTCTGATGCGGGAAAACAGGTGAATTCGGATGCGGATTAGCTACTGTGAACGCTCCGTTTGCCTTGATTCGGCGATGGCGGCGCTGCTGCATGACAGAGGGCCGTAGTCTCGCGAGACCGTATGTGACCCGAGGTGACCTGAAATTCCATTTTTAAATCAGGTCAGACCCAGTTATTTTGTGTAAGCTGTCACTTTTCCATCGATATACCGTTACCATGACTGATTTTTTCACTGCTCTGGCGCGGGGGATTACGTCGAGCAAAGAACACGAAGGCACACGAACTGATAGCCGCGCTGATGGTGGAAAAGGGATATGATCGGTCTGTGGCACAGATTCGCATAACGATAAAGAATCTCCGGGCAGCTTATTACTCGTGTACTTATTACTCGTGTACTTATTACTCGTGTACTTATTACTCGTGTACTTATTACTCGTGTACTTATTACCCGTGTACTTATTACCCGTGTACTTATTACTCGTGTACTTATTACCGGTGTACTTATTACCCGTGTACTTATTACCCGTGTACTTATTACCCGTGTACTTATTACCCGTGTACTTATTACCCGTGTACTTATTACCCGTGTACTTATTACCCGTGTACTTATTACCCGTGTACTTATTACCCGTGTACTTATTACCCGTGTACTTATTACCCGTGTACTTATTACCCGTGTACTTATTACCCGTGTACTTATTACTCGTGTACTTATTACTCGTGTACTTATTACCCGTGTACTTATTACCCGTGTACTTATTACCCGTGTACTTATTACCCGTGTACTTATTACCCGTGTACTTATTACCCGTGTACTTATTACCCGTGTACTTATTACCGTGTACTTATTACCCGTGTACTTATTACCCGTGTACTTATTACCCGTGTACTTATTACTCGTGTACTTATTACTCGTGTACTTATTACTCGTGTACTTATTACTCGTGTACTTATTAAGTACACGAGCTACTACAGCCAAAAGGACAACTATCGGTAAAATAACTTCGAGCTGGTAACCCGCCATATTGACAAGTTGACTTCCGCTCTCGCGAGACAACTGTATGAGTGCATATGACACACACACCACGCCCTCTGGTGCGGTAATTCGGTTGGCGGTTTAATCCGGCTTAACTCGGTGTATGTGAACAGAGCCGAATTAGTTGAACCGCATCTTAATTCGGCTGAAAATTAGATGTGAACACGGCCTTGGATTGCGCGTTTTGTAAATCTTGCGTTATTAATCATACGTTTTAATTGTACGCAAATAAAATTTACATTGGTAAGACGACCCCCTGAAATTGCCAAACGACCCCCAGGAGGTCACGACCCCCAGTTTGAGAACCGCTGATTTAAAACAACCGCTATCTATTTATAACGTTTTCCTTTTAACCTCGCTCCATCTTGCGTGCAAATACGTCTAAACATGTGTTTTTTCTGACATCAATCTCGATACTAACTAAAATTATTTATACACCCTTCAAGATTGATCGATTTTAAATGAGAGACG
>OY759267.1:49807472-49809972 GCA_963662155.1 Lamellibrachia columna
CCTTATGTAAGCGGATAAGTGCATATCCGAAAACAATGTTCTGGTAAATGCAACCAACACGACATCAGTCTATTTATCCAATGTTTAGTTTTTATGTTAAAGGTTTGTTGATTGAACACCAAAGTGCCGCTGGCGTATCTAGAAATAAATGTGTCATAAAAGGTATAGTGTATTTTGACAAATGGGTCATGAGTATATTTATGGTAGTACACTCTAAAAACAGATTGGTTAAAATGACCAGGATATTGGTCAAATTCAACCAATGTGGTTGGTAGATATGTGTCCAACCAATCTCTTGGTTAAGACAACCAATTTTTTATGGTTAACTTTTTAACCAATCCATATTGGTTAGAATAGTAACCAATATATGTTGGTCAATTTAACCAAGTTATTGGTTAATCTATCTAGGTCATGTAGCAACCAATGTAAATTGGTTAGGCTAGGACCATTTATATTGGTTGGAATATGACCAAGTGATTGGTTATCTAGAATAAGACCAATTATGTGGAATTAATACAATATACCATTTAGGCAATGCAATAGACAACAACCTACAGTTCATTCTCCTATCACTGCATGCATTTAATTTCAGGAACATCATGTAAGTTTTTTCCACAACGTTGTCAGTGCAAGTCGGTGCAAAACATGTAATATGACTGCATTGTACTGAGACATTAAATCATTTAACATAACATTCAATACATTATAAACTACAGGTGAACGATATAGAGTTAAAGCCAATAAAAAATCAATGCAAACAAAGGCAAATGATAGAGTAGCTCAAATTGGCACGTCCAGTCAATGTACTAGTAACCCTCAAGGTCATGAAAGTATAAACATGTGTCATGTGACATATGCACAATGTAAATTGTTAATTGTGTTACATGAAATAATTCAAGAGACGTCAC
This sequence comes from Lamellibrachia columna, assembly GCA_963662155.1. Classification (NCBI taxonomy): domain Eukaryota; kingdom Metazoa; phylum Annelida; class Polychaeta; order Sabellida; family Siboglinidae; genus Lamellibrachia; species Lamellibrachia columna. The sequence goes on from OY759267.1 coordinate 49,808,381, forward strand.
ACTGTGACCTTGATTTCAGTTTTCTAGTACACACAAAAGTACACATTACGAGTACACATTTGTAAGGGCAAATAACTGGCATGCAGTGCATGACTCTGTTCTTTGTCTGTTTCAATTACTAACTAACCATGTACAATGCACATAGAGCAGACGGGCAGCTTGATGACAACTAAAACAAAACAATGTCAGCTTCGTATTTCCAGTCCTAACATTTAATGTGGCCGAGAAGTTCCATCTCTCTTGGTGTGACCACGTCATATGGCGTGGTGGTGTTGAAAAGCCCCTTCTGTACGAATGTCCACACGTCTGCTGCCTCAGCAGGGTACTCTGCATTGAATATAAAGAAGACCTTGAAGCAGATGTCGACTGCCTTCACCAAAAAGTCCACCTTATAGAGCACATCCTCACAGAGGAGGAATAACTCCATGGCCGCCAAGATAGTGTCACAAAGAGCGAGGATTTGAGGTTGCCGAGTCATACCTCACTTCTGCCGCTCCTCTCATCTCTTTCTTAGGTAGGCAGTAAGGTATGTCCCACGCTGGAATAAGCAAGGAACACAGAGTATAATACGCTGAAGCATGACGACATTCCAGTACATTATGTGTACATTTATTTATATATTCATTTATAATTACTAAGTTAGTAATATTTTTGATTACGGATGTGGCATATGCTACGAAGATAGACATGCCATTTGTACTCCAGTGAGAAGTGTCAAATAGCCAGACTGGTGACTATAGAACAGTGGATTTGAACAAAAAAGTTAATACTTAGACTTACCCCTGAATGTCTCAATCATGTGCTGTATTCCCCAATCGGCCAGCTTGTCTTCCACATAATTGTCTATCAATGATAACTGGTGAAACTACAAAAATATTACCAAATATATTAATCAATACAATGTACTAATTGGTAGATATCAAGTAGGTCTAAATACTCAAACTACCCGTTATATAGAAAATAGCAACACAGCTGCACAAGTCCACAGTGACTCAATACCATTGTATTTATGTAGTTCACTACACGCGTTTACTTTACTAAGAATGTATGACATAGTATGTATCAGCTAATAAACAGCTGCAAGAAGCAATTTGAGTTTGTTAAACCTTGCTGGCTGGTACATGTAGACTATCCTTGAAAGTCATTAACACTGACTGCTGTCTGCCATCTAGTGGAGTATGGCTGTTGCTATGAACCACCCCGCTAGCTTGAGCTGGTCACTGGGTAATTTGTCATTTCTGCATTCCACAGTCAAACACAGGATATATCAGTTTGAAACATTCCATTAAAATTTTGCTAACTAACTTTGCTAACTACTTACAACTGTGCATTTTAAAGTGAACATAGAGCAAGATGTACAATGGCTAACAGACAGTTACTAACTCCTTGTGATGATAAACCAAGATCTGGTATATTTCATCAAGAACTCCTAGTACTGCTTCCAGCTCTATATGAAAACTGATACGTGCGGGCTTGGCCCGTCTCTATCACAAAGCACATACAAGGTCACACCCCTGAGAATAAAACTAGTCATATGTATGAATATATACTAATACATTACATTAAGGTTACATCAAATAATAGCATATTCC
>OY759267.1:49814972-49844972 GCA_963662155.1 Lamellibrachia columna
ATCAAATATCTGTCAATTCTATTTTTAAACATATTCACACTATTAGCATTAAAACAATAATTTGGCAGTTTGTTCCATTCTTTTATCAATCATAATAATATGACCAATGCAGATGTTGTTATGCCAGTTAGAACCGTAGCTTGTTGTCGATGCTACTATTATCGTAATTCGACATTGTTCACACTGAGCCTGTCGTTGCAGAGTGTGTCACCCGCAAATGCGACCGCGGCACTTTCAGCAAGAGTCTGTGCAAGTGTGTCTGCGATAAAGGCTACTGGGGATTAACTTGTAAAGGTAAGTGTGTCGGTCTGGTGCTTGTTGCGGAACTCTGCTGTCGAACACGCTGCCTCTAGCACGTCGTCGAATGTTCATATAACCATTCTACTTGTATGCCCAACTTATTCTCATACTTAGCATTATTGTTATTATTATTATTATTATTTAAGCTCCTACTGTCGGTGACAGTAGGAGCTTAATATATATATATATATATATATATATATATATATATATATATATATATATTGTCACCGTCGGAGTGAAGACACAATGAAAGAAAGCTACTATCTTTGCTTGTGACTACGTAAGTTGTGCTTGTGTGTGTGTGTGTGTGTGTGTGTGTGTGTGTGTGTGTGTGTGTGTGTGTGTGTGTGTGTGTGTGTGTGTGTGTGTGTACTACTACTAGTATATATATATATATATATATATATATATATATATATATATATATATATATATATATATATATATATATATATATATATATATATATATATATATATATATATATACATATACATATATATATATATATATATATATATATATATATATATATATATATATATATATACAAATATAATTAGCAAATGCAATAATTAACAAATAAATAATAAAATGAGCTTACCACGTGCTGTTTCATAATCTACTGATTATTTTCTCCAATTATTGACTTACTTATATTTAAACCACACACGGCGTTTGCGCTGACTATGTTACAGAGAGGTGCGTTTGCAAAGACGTTTACCACAACTGCGTGTTAATGAAGAGTGGCTGTCACAGCAGGAGCTGGTACCATTGGCTGTACAAATACTGCTCTGCAACATGCCCAAAGTAAGTCATTTTGTTGTCTGCATAGAAAGAAATGATTATTTTTGCAACGGATGTTATATCTAGTATCATACTGATAAAATACTTCTCAAAACAACGTTGCAAAATGCGGAATGATTACGTCACAGGCAGCCACTTTGATTCTACTGAACGGATCATTTTATTCTCCTCGAATTTAATTTAGCGGAGTGTATATTTCTAAACAACCTACGCCCTCTGGCGCGAGAGCTCAGATGTGCATTGACATTACAATCAGCTGTCCATAATTAATTACATTGCTTCAACACTTGGTGGGTCCGCTGAGTAGCTATGGGGAACGCAGTGTTGTAAAGGTAGGCCTTGTACTGACTACGGAAACTAAATGGAGAATTTGTGTTTCTTACCTTGTGCTTGTTGCGACGTTGTAGTGTCTGCCCGAAGCCGACGAAAGGCGCCTGCCCTTGAACGCGTCCACTGCCTCGACTGTCGATGCGTTCGAACACACTGACATTATTAATTTGCATAAAGTGTCATCTAACGAAACCGATATCGCCAAGAGATTTGGCAGTTGATGCTGGAATAATCAACAGTTGTAATCAGTATTAGTGAATAGTGAAAACGTAGTGTAAGTTGCCTCTCGCAACAGCACAAGGGAAAATGGTTGGTACGGGTACACAATATTAATTTTTAGTAATTTTAGTTGATGTAGTAGTGAAATAAATCAAATAAACTATTAATACCGGCGAAATGTGTTGTACTTGCACTGTTGTTGGATCATGTCGAATATTCATGACCTATCCATTCCCTCTAGTATGACAATTACTTTCATGCATATTAACTTCCTCTATTACACCAGTTACTTGCAGACCTATCCATTCCGTCTATTATGACAAATATGTTCATATAATGACTCTCTCTAGTATGGCAGTTACTTGCAGACCTACCCATTCCGTCTATTATGACAACTGTGTTGATATACTGACTCTCTGTGGTATGGCAATTACTTTCAAGCCTATCATCTGCATATAGTATAATAGTTACTTTCATGCTAGATGTAATAAAATTTATTTTCGTACTAAATTATGTCACCTCGTTATATTTGCTTATCTACGTCGCATTTAATACATTTTTGGGGGATTTTTTTTATTCACTTTATTGTTCAATTATCACTTTGCCTCACGTTGTTAGATTGTGCTAGATTATGCGGGATTATGACACATCGTTGTAATTTATTATTTGCGTCACATTTAATATTGTTAACATGATCTCAAATTTGTAGCATTATTCCATTACTATACCTAATTATAGGTGGTTCTCGTAATAAGCCCCTTGGGGTTTCTAGAGAATCCCCTGAGTCACCAGATAAATTAATTATGACCATACTTGTAACAACATTGTAAACGTGTAACAAAATAAACTCACATTGATTGATTGATTGATACCTATCCACCCCCATTATTAAGACAGTTATGTTCAAATATACTGATTCTCTCTCTATTATGACATATATTTCCAAAACACATCCACCCCTCTCTCATGCCAGTTACTTCCACACATATTGATTATTGGTTATCTCTATTCCGCCAGTATATATATATATATATATGTGGTTATAGAGATATATATACATATATAAATGTGGTTATAGAGGGGATGATGGATATATATATATATATATATATATATATATATATATATATGATGGATATATATATATATATATATATATATATATATATATATATATATATATATATATATATATATATATATATATATATATATATATATATATATATATATATATATATATATATATATATATATATGTATATATATATATATATATATATATATATATATATATATATATATATATGTATATATATATATATATATATATATATATATATATATATATATCCATCATCCCCTCTATAACCACATTTGTTTTCAGATATATTCATTATCTCTATTAGGAAACATATTTTTAAGCCTATTCACCACTCTGTTATGACAGTTACTTCAAACTTATCCGCCTCCTCTGTTAAGACGTTTACCAGACCAATCCACTCCCTCTATATAGGACATATCTACCCACTCTTTTAGGACAATTAAGGTTAGGCCTTTCCAATTACATTAATTACGTTTAGACCTCTCCACCCCTCCACCAGGACAGTTACATTGAGACATCTCCACTTCTCTATCAGGACAGTTACTTTCAGACCTCTCCCCATCTACAAGGGAAGCTACATTCAGACCTCTCCACCCCTCTACCAAGACAGTTACTTTCAGACCTCTCCACCCCTCTACCAAGACAGTTACTTTCAGACATCTCCCCATCTACAAGGGCAGGTACATTCAGACCTCTCCACCCCTCTACCAAGACAGTTACTTTCAGACCTCTCCACCCTTCTACCAAAACAGTTACTTTCAGACCTCTCCACTCCTCTACCAAGACAGTTACTTTCAGCCCTCTCCCCATCTACAAGGGCAGCTACATTCAGACCTCTCCACCCATCTACCAAGACAGTTACTTTCAGACCTCTCCACCCCTCTATCAAGACAGTTACTTTCAGACCTCTCCCCATCTACAAGGGCAGCTACATTCAGACCTCTCCACCCCTCTACCAAGACAGTTACTTTCAGACATCTCCACCCCTCTACCAAGACAGTTACTTTCAGACCTATGCACCCTTCTACCAAGACAGTTACTTTCAGACCTCTCCAGCATCTACAAGGACAGTTAATTTTATACCTCTCCACCATCTACAAGGACAGTTATTTCATACCTCTCCACCCCTCTACCAAGACAGTTATTTTCAGACCTCTCCGCCATCTACAAGGACAGTTAATTTCAGACCTCTCCACCCTTCTACCAAGACAGTTACATTCAGACCTCGCCACCATCTACAAGGACAGTTACTTTCAAACCTCTCCACCCCTCTACCAAGACAGTTACTTTCAGACCTCTCCACCCCTCTACCAAGACAGTTACTTTCAGACCTCTCCACCCCTCTACCAAGACAGTTACTTTCAGACCTCTCCCCATCTACAAGGACCATTACTTTCAGACCTCTCCATCCCTCTACCAAGACAGTTCCTTTCATACCTCTCCACCCTTCTACCAAGACAGTTACTTTCAGACCTCTCCCCATCTACAAGGACAGTTACTTCCAGACCTCTCCACCCTTCTACCAAGACAGTTACTTCCAGACCTCTCCACCCTTCTGCCAAGACAGTTACTTCCAGACCTCTCCACCGTTCTACCAAGGCAGTTACTTTCAGACCTCTCCCCCTCTACCAAGACAGTTACTTTCAGACCTCTCCACCCTTCTACCAAGACAGTTACTTTCAGACCTCTCCACCCCTCTACCAAGACAGTTACTTTCAGACCTCTCCACCCTTCTACCAAGACAGTTACTTTCAGACCTCTCCCCCTCTACCAAGACTGTTAATTTCAGACTACTTAACTATATTTTGATTTAATTAAAATTTTCATATTCAGTTGTATTGATCATTGTTTGCGATACATTGAGCCTCAATGGAGCAGTCCCATGGGTGGGCCTCAGTGGCGCAGCCCCATGGGTGGGCCTCAGTGGCGCAGCCCCATGGGTGGGCCTCAGTGGCGCAGCCCCATGGGTGGGCCTCAGTGGCGCAGCCCCATGGGTGGGCTTCAGTGGCGCAGCCCCATGGGTGGGCCTCCGTGGCGCAGCCCCATGGGTGGGCCTCAAGGAAAACATTTTGGGAACCCCTGCAATATGGCATGGCAATCTAAGTCGCACTTGCTGCGTGTAAATGTAGTGCAGGTGACCCTTACATAGGAGACACCTTATATGTATAGGCATAGAAAGTGGAGATTATGTCACCAACAAGGAAATACTGAAAAGACTACACTTCCAAAACACGGAAAAGTAGAGGTCGCCCCAAACTAAGATATAGTCAAACAAAACTTGAAGACGAGTGGTAGAAACTACAAGCAGTCGGGCCTACTATTACCGAGTGGTTTTTAGTAAGTTACTTATTACCAGACATGTGATAACATTTACACAAAGTTTAATCTATCACAATGTTAGGACCTGTAATGTTTGTGGTGATTCTCCAGGATCTCATTTTATCCTTTCAAATGCTAACTTGATCTAGCGGGCCAAAGAAAATGACAAATGGGCGGACGTCATCAGTGTCATCCGTTCTGGGCCACACGGTATCCTCATTTGTAGTAAGCTGGGAAAAAATAACAAATGAATTAATATGACTATGATTATATGATTACGAAACATTTTTCTTCATTTTATAGGAAATTTGCTGTATCAATATTCAGTGGTTTCAAATATTCAAAACATATAAGTTCTAATTTTTACATCGATTAAAGAGGTCTACTAATTTTTTATCATTAACTGTTATTTCCCGGCTCACTAAATATGTTTTCAAAGTCGCCTTATGCGTTATTGAAAACAGCCTTTTCACTTCTGCTGGATCAGGATGATCCATTCTGCTGTAAAAATGGACCAGGATGATCCATTCTGCTGTAAAAATAAAGTAATTTCAGAACAGTATCCAACATGGAGAGTATAACACATTTTTTGTGTCTGGTATTCAAATATCATTGCTATGTTGCATCATAATGATCGTTTTACGACAATGATATTCACTTCCTAATATCATCAGCTCAGCCATAATATGATATCCTATTTTTTATTAGAAAAACATCTTATCGCTAGCCACTTCGCTTAAGTTTTAGGCAAGCCAGAAAATGTAACAACATATCAGGTCTTATAAAACAAAAACATTGCATTGTTCGATAACAAAGTCACATTATCTAAATGTAACTGATAAAAACGGCGCCTGCCAGTGTTATATATATATATATATATATATATATATATATATATATATATATATATATATATATATATATATATATATATATATATATATATATATATATATATATATATATATATATATATATATATATATATATATATATATATATATATATATATACACACTGGCAGGCGCCGTTTTGATTGGGGATGGTCAACTATTATTACCAGTATCACCTTTGTAAAATACTCCCTCCATAAATACGCCGGTGGTAGTGTTTGCGTGCGTGCGTGCGTGCGTGCGTGCGTGCGTGCGTGCGTGCGTGCGTGCGTGCTTGCGCGTTTTTGGTTGCCTTTGTGCTGGCGTCGAGACCTGTCTTTTTTGATTGATTGATTGATAATTTTAATTTCACTCGGTAACATACTTATTTGTACACTATTTTCGATGGCCGAGCCATTCACGCATCATTTACATATCAATAATACAACAGATATTTACATTTGTACATAGGATTAAAATTAAAATACAAATTAAAATCAGACACAATAATGTCATACATAAAATAAAATAGAATAAAAGCAGAGAATATTTAAAATGGTGGTGTAGCACTCAAATATTTGTGTAGTGACTTCTTGAAGCTTGCACCAGACTGGCTGTATGAATGTCATGTGGTAAGCTATTCCATAACTTCAAACAGGACACATTGAAACTGCGTTGATAGTAGACATTTCTGACTTTAGGTGGTTTTGGCTGTAAGGCATTTCTGTTATTATATGAGTGACTATTTGATGCAAACATATCGCACAATATTGTGGTGCTAGACCATTCATACTTTTGTACATAAAAACACATTTAGGAAAATCACTGTCTTTGTGGGTTGGTTCGATAACAACAGGCAGCAATACGAGTGAACAACGTGCCGTTGACTAACTCGACACCTACTGTATGGATCATTAATTGGATATATATATCGCAGCGAACAACTAAAAAAAATTAGCCTTGTGATTACGACAGCCGACATAAAATATGTACTCAAGAACCATGCGTCATTCAATACATGCCCATGAATTAACGCTTTCTTGTGTCCTATATGTGGGCCGTGCTTCTAAATGAATCTCCTGATCGGTAGCTCAGATCACGTGACAAGTTGTCCATTGCGTGTCACAAATATTAACAATGAATATTACCAAATAGTCTGCAATTCGAAAAAATACCACAATATTCCATAAACCAACGACATTTATGATTTATTTTTGACATTTGACAAGTAAGTTTTTCACATTTGTTTAATATTAAATTGTGTGTGTGTGTGTGTGTGTGTGTGTGTGTGTGTGTGTGTGTGTGTGTGTGTGTGTGTGTGTGTGTGTGTGTGTGTGTGTGTGTGTGTGTGTGTGTGTGTGTGTGTGTGTGTGTGTGTGTGTGTGTGTGTGTGTGTGTGTGTGTGTGTGTGTGTGTGTGTGTGTGTGTGTGTGTGTGTGTGTGTGTGTGTCGCCGTTCGTCTTTTTCGCACTACGGCATTTCTCAGATTGTCGGAATTTTTAATATATGCACCTTTTATAAGGCTTCACCTTTTATATAATAGCATATTCCTTATAACATACCAGCTTCGGAATTGTCCACAGTTCGTGCATGTTTTCCAGCCCCCAACCCTCCCCCCAACTACGTCACGTCAGGTAAAAAAATTTCACATCGGCACGAATGCATACTTTTCCAAATGTAAAATGCTACACTCTACATATGCACAGCCTAATTAGATCTGTCCAATTCTCGTATACTCTTGTCGAAATTATAATATCGATTTAGGTTCCAGTGAGTATTGAAATTTAGCGTACTTAAAATACATGTTGGGTGGGTTCTAAATACATACAACCACTAAGCAAATACATACAACCACTAAGCAAATACATACATCCACTAAGCAAATTCATACAACCATTAAGCAAATTCACACAACCACTAAGCAAATATATACATCCACTAAGCAAATACAACTGCGTTGAAAATGCAATATTGATTCAGTTCCTTTTTCATAATACAGCGATTGTCTTGATATAGTGTTTTGTGCAGACACAGAGCAACTGTATCGCACGTTGCTCGTCACGTTTTATGCACATTTGATTGTAGCATTTGTCGTGGATACAATGTGATATTTGGTAATGTCCATTGTGTGATTGTTGTGACTAGCTAGAAAATCAATTGTATCGATGCATCAGCTATTCCTGCTGAGGAAACCACGCATTGTTTTCTTTCCGCGATAAAATATAAATAGTCTGTGGGATAGTAGGGTTTTTATCTTGCAGTCTTACTGACAGGACATAAACGTTATCTCACCCATAAAAGGATGTCCTCTTTCAGATACATCCTTTAACTTCTTGCCGCCGGTCTCACTAATTGGGGTTGGGTTGATTAAGACCACTTAGTACATGACGTCACGTGAAACAACGATGTACGAGATGACCACTGGAGCACATGGATCAACACTGCTAATACTTACACAGCCACATTGCTAACACTTAAACCGTCAAAGGGTCAACACTGCTAATACTTACACAGTCACATTGCTAACACTTAAACCGTCAAAGGGTCAACACTGCTAATACTTACACAGCCACATTTCTAACACTTAAACCGTCAAAGGGTCAACACTGCTAATACTTACACAGCCACATTGCTAACACTTAAACCGTCAAAGGGTCAACACTGCTAATACTTACACAGTCACATTGCTAACACTTAAACCGTCAAAGGGTCAACACTGCTAATACTTACACAGCCACATTTCTAACACTTAAACCGTCAAAGGGTCAACACTGCTAATACTTACACAGCCACATTGCTAACACTTAAACCGTCAAAGGGTCAACACTGCTAATACTTACACAGTCACATTGCTAACACTTAAACCGTCAAAGGGTCAACACTGCTAATACTTACACAGCCACATTGCTAACACTTAAACCGTCAAAGGGTCAACACTGCTAATACTTACACAGCCACATTGCTAACACTTAAACCGTCAAAGGGTCAACACTGCTAATACTTACACAGTCACATTGCTAACACTTAAACCGTCAAAGGGTCAACACTGCTAATACTTACACAGCCACATTTCTAACACTTAAACCGTCAAAGGGTCAACACTGCTAATACTTACACAGCCACATTGCTAACACTTAAACTATCAAAGGGTCAACACTGCTAATACTTACACAGCCACATTGCTAACACTTAAACCATCAAAGGGTCACCACTGCTAGTACTTACATAGCCACATTGCTAACACTTAAACCATCAAAGGGTCAACACTGCTAATACTTATACAGCCACATCGTTAACACCTACACAACAGTCAACGGTCCACACTGGTAAATACCGTTGACGGGTCCACGCACTATTTAGCAAGACAGTGTATCGTTTTTATCAATGAGGAAAACTGCACATAAAATATGTCAATATAATACAGCGGTTTTCTGAGTGGTCTTTTCGAACCTACTCCATCGACATATTATGTTCTTCCTGTTGAATATGGCGGTGTCGTCAAAGTATTGTTACTAAGCTAATATTTTTATTATTGAATTGATAAAGTTCCATATGTCTGGGACATAATCGCGTACAAAACATAAATGCTGTCATAAAAAAATAAGAAATATATAATATGATATTTAACAATATATAATAAACAATAAATACCAATAAATAAAAATAAGAAATATATAATATTATAGTTAACAATGTATAATAAACAATAAATACCTGATGGCACGTTGCAGGTCGGTCGTATCTTCTGCAACGGAGCAAATGACACAGTTGTACGACGTACTTGAATTAAGTGTTGTGTTAATGACTGGTCGTTTACCTATGTCTGGTCGTTTTATTTTTGGCATACGCAGTTAACCTCTCGTATCTGAACACTCACACCCACGAAATAGTCCTATTGTGGGTGGCGATAAGAGAGACATAGAGTTCGCAAACAATGGATGGGGACAAAGAGGTGCTTGTAAATTGTATCAGTTGCCACACCTTTCACACATCGCGCCATGTTTCCGTTCTCTGTATTGTGCACACGTCGCAATAAAGACTTCAGTAGTACGCGATAAGCCATTGTACAATCAGAACGGACGCGCAAACGTGGACATATCATTAATTGTTTGACCCGCTGACCCTTTGAGTGTGACCAGGGAGTGGCTATATAAGGGGACACGTCCTAGTCGTCGTCACCCATACGACCTGAACACGCTGACGAACCAGGCAACTGAGACATGGCAGCGATGGGTGTTCTACGTGTCCTGCTGACGGCACTGCTTGCTTTCAGCGCATCACTCGAAGTACAGTCGAATGGAGACGAACAGTACATGGTGTCCGCCGGGGGAGAAAGGTGAGTTAGACATCATGGGGAATAGGACGGGAAACCAGGAGAAGAGAAAAACGAAAGAGCGAGAGAGAGATAGCGAGAGAGAGAGAGAGAGAGAGGGACGCTGACGAATATATATATATATATATATATATATATATATATATATATATATATATATATATACATACATACATACATACATACATACATACATACATACATACATACATACATACATACATACATACATACATACATACATACATACATATATACACTGTATTTAACTGGCATTGACTTGTGATTGCAGCCCGTTGCCCAGGCCTGGTATCCACGCCGAGGACGTCGCAGGTAGACAGTCGTCATTTAGTGGAAACAACAATAATTATATGAATAGACGCACCATTGCATCTATGCGCATTCACATAAATACACACACATGCACGCACGCACTCACTCACGCACGCACGCACGCACGCACCCACACGCACGTACACGTACATGCATGCACTCACCCATGCACGCACGCACGCACGCACGCACGCACGCACGCACGCACGCACGCACGCACGCACGCACGCACGCACGCACGCAAGCACGCACATGTTTAAACACAATGCTATAAATAATGTGTTGAATTTAATTCCTACTTTACGACACTGAAGTGGCGGCACAGTGGTCGTTAGACTGCCGTCTTGCCGCTTCACATGACCCGGTTAAGACATTGAAACTCAATAGTTGAGATTAATTCGGCCTGTGGAAATATCAGTGTAGTGTTGATGTAAGGTAACTGTATTTGAATTAGTTTAAAATGTTTTGTTTTTATATTAAATGTGTCACATAATGTAGATAAAAAGCGGTGAGGTGGGAGGTGTGGGAGGGGTGGGAGGTGTGGGAGGGGTGGGAGGGGTGGGTGGGGTGGGAGGGTTGGAGGGGTGGGAGGGGTGGGAGGGGTGGGCTGAACTATCAGTTGTGCAGTAGTTTATATTCAAATGCAAGCACTCTTGGACTTGCTGTTAAATGATTTAGTAATATGTAGCGATATAACTCTAATCTAGTTCTCTTAAAGGTAAACATTTAACCTCTACCTCTAATTGCAGTACAAAATGCGACGACGCATCAAAGGAGGGGGAACAACAAATTTAGTGTATACATTGTTAAGACTTTTCCGTTCCCAACACTTAAATGTTTAATACTCACATGATGTAGTTGCCCGTGTATGTCTTCTCACTTGTCATCATTCGTCTTCATTTTGTCGTCATCTCACAGGTCGAGACGACGCGTCGAGTCGCCGCCGTCGAGCAGTTTGCGGCATTCCCTACGAGTTCAGCGAAGCCGACAAGCAGCTAGCGGTGGACGCGCACAATCATGTGCGAAGTTTAGAGGGTGCTTCCGACATGATGGAAATGGTAAACAGTTTGTGCTTAAATATTTTAGCGCAATAGAAGTATAATATATATATATATATATATATATATATATATATATATATATATATATATATATATATATATATATATATATATATATATATATATATATATATAATATATATATATATATGTGTGTGTGTATATATATATATATATATATATATATATAATATATGTAATATATAAAATAATTCTATTGCGCTAAAATCCTCGGGAGACCCAAGCAGGGCAGCGCACCAAAACAAAAGGGGTTAAGCGGTTCATAATCGATAAGCACTTCCAGTTGTAAACAGTTCTAAACAGTTTTAGGACTTCTGATTTGTATTTTTTCAGAGGTGGAGCGATGATTTGGCTCGTCGAGCTCACGAATGGGCAAGTCAGTGTCAATGGCGTCACGGTCTGGATACATGGTAAGTCACTCCGACATATTTACATACATACAAACATACATACATACATACACATACACATACACATACATATATACATACATGCATACAAATTTACATACATATATACATTCGCTAGCTCGATTATAGTTAGATAATTACCTTTTGTAATATCATGCAATATCTAGTTGTTTATTATTTTGCATCACATCAACTGTTGAATGATTCGTTAAAACCTTCACGATCACTGGGAACATTAGTAAGGGTAAGTCGGATGAGGTAAATATATTATATATTCTACACTAATTATGGATTCCAGTCTCCGTGAAAGTCTTATGGGTCACCCACCCCGTCAGACCACCACCCACCCCGTCAGACCACAACCCACCCCCTCAGACCACCACCCACCCCGTCAGACCACCACCCACCCCGTCAGACATCAACCCACTCCCTCAGACCACAACCCACCCCGTCAGACCACCACCCACCCCCTCAGACCACCACCCACCCCGTCAGACCACCACCCACCCCGTCAGACCACAACCCACCCCGTCAGACCACAACTCACCCCGTCAGACCACCACCCACCCCCTCAGACCACCACCCACCCCGTCAGATCACCACACTCCCCGTCTGATGGTATCTAAGAAATTAACGGGAACCGGAAATTGTGCTTTAGGTGTAACGGTGCCTCGATTGGACAGAACATGTACATGTCTAGAGCCTACCCAAACTACCCGATTGTCAATGTCACCAGAGTCATTGAAAATGGCTGGTGGGCTGAGAAAAAGTACTACAACTACACTACGTTGGGGTGTATGGCAGGACAGTTATGTGGTCATTATACACAGGTGAGAGAATCAAATCTTACTTCTATCTGTTCTGGTTACACACACTTAATAATTACACATTATACACAATTATATGTATATATCTCTTCAGTAAGATTTACTAAGAGCGTTCGCGTATATATTCCCATTGTTCGAATAATTAATATCGCATTTGATTTTTGAAATTAATATTGAATATGTTATTCGGATTTAAACTTGATTCTAATTGTATATCAAACAGTAATTCAGTAACAAAACATGTGTCAAATAAATATATACATGTGTTTGTTTTACTTCGTAGGTCGTGTGGTCGAATAGCGTCGAGGTCGGCTGCACCATCGCCCAGTGCCCCGAAGTAATACTGCCAGATGGAACACCTTGGACAAATGCAGCAATATTCGTGTGCGACTACAATCCCCCGTAGGTTCCAACAGCCCCAATCTTAAGCGTTTCAGTAAGATAATGTATGATATGTTAACACTGATGTATGATATGTTAACACATAATGTATGATATGTTAACACTGATGTATGATATGTTAACACAATTAATGTATGATATGTTAACACTGATGTATGATATGTTAACACATAATGTATGATATGTTAACACTGATGTATGATATGTTAACACAATTAATGTATGATATGTTAACACTGATGTATGATATGTTAAAACATAATGCATGATATGTTAACACTGATGTATGATATGTTAACATATAATGTATGATATGTTAACACTGATGTATGATATATTAACACATAATGTATGATATGTTAACACTGATGTATAATATATTAACACATAATGTATGATATGTTAACACTGATGTATCATATATTAACACATAATGTATGATATGTTAATACTGATGTATGATATATTAAAACTGGTGGTGGTAAACAACATTAACAAAACGATATAGACAAATTAGTTAAATGGTCTGAAAAATGGCAGATGTTATTCAATTTTGGGAAATATAAAGACCTACATGCAGGACAAGTGAACTTGAATGTAAACTATAATATGGGAGATACTGTTCTAGGTGCTACTGTAAAAGAAAGTGACTTAGGAATAACAATAAGTGCTGATATGAAAGTTTCATTTCAGCGGCAACTGGCCTGGGCAGACACCATTTACCAAAGGCGCCGCTTGCAGCAACTGCGAAAGTGTCTTACCGGACGGCTACCGGTGCAAAAACTTGCTGTGTGGTAAGTTCGTCAACAGATAAGTAGAATCCAATCAAGCCCTGCGCATATTGGCGTGAATACTATCAAAACAACTCCAGCCTTGCCAGGCTATACTGCAAACATCATAGTAATAAAAATTGTCCATTAACGTTGGTATTTCATCTCTTTTCTGAAAGCAGTTTACTACAGAATGCTTTCTCAGTCAATCTGAATTTTGAAGTCAATTTGATTTGTGTACGTTTTACATCAAAGTGTTGTGCGTTGTGCCGTGAGGAATTGTCTGTATAGATCATTATACCCTACACCTGTTCAAAATTACTTGATTACTTTCTTAAGTTGACAATGAATGGACACATTAGGGGTAAGCCAGGTTTACGACATCAAATAAATTGTCATCGTCTGCTTGTTTTATATGACTAATTGTGTCATATTCCTGTTTTCTATTTCGACTTTACGCTATGAAAGAATCATCGGCAAATTCTCACTAATGGCATTTATAATTGAACAGTTAGTTTGGTTACTACATATGTCATATAGTACACGATTAGCCAGGCCACGTGACCAGCCAATCCCCGGTCTGGTTTGCGTCCTCCGGGTGTACAGCCAACCCGGGTAAATGCCGGCCAGCCTATCACACACGCAGGTGGCGCATGGGTTGGTAGGTTGATACAGAGGCCGGTACTGGGACGAGGCTAGCCCCGTAGAAGGCATAGCGCGAGTGTTTGAATAGCGTCACTATCCCGCAGAAACATATGCCTGCGTCACGATTGGCCACTTGTGTTGGTCAGTTGTTCCGTCATAAACTAGGCACAGTGATACAAACACTTCCGTGCATTGATTAGCTGCGTCGTCATTGATTAGCTGTGTCGTCATTGATTAGCTGTGTCGTCATTGATTAGCTGTGTCGTCATTGATTAGCTGTGTCGTCATTGATTAGCTGTGTCGTCATTGTGTTTCAGAAACGTGCGACCCTGCAACATCTGCCGACTGCAGTAAGTTCTCCGCATATATTCACACTTATCTTCTTCTGTCCTATAGCGTCGACGGCGGCGCATAGGCGGAAACAAACACGCCATCTTCCTCTGTCTTGAGCCGCAGCGGCGGTCATCTTATCTATTGTCTTGATGTGCACAGCATTTTCCTCCCTCCCTCTCTCTATCTCTCTCTCTCTCTCTCTCTCTCTCTCTCTCTCTATATATATATATATATATATATATATATATATATATATACATATATATATATATATATATATATATATATATATATATATATATATATATATATATATATATATATATATGTATATGTATATGTATATATGTATATGTAAATATATATATATATATGTATATATATATATATATATATATATATATATATATAATTATATATATCATTTGAAGTAAAACCTATTTAGTAATGCGTACTGTCGCTGGCTTAGTTAAACATCTCGGTTTGTAACTAATGTTAAACAATTATGCTCCTGTTGGCAAGCTAGGGCTATTTCGATCTGGTAATTGTTGTTTCTACTGGATGACACACCCGCGAATACTAACACGATTTAACAACTATCGGCGCCAGTTTCAGTTTTATTAGTGTCATCCATCGTATTGGTTTACATTGCAGTTTGCCCCGAAAAAACCTGCGTCAACGGCTACTTCGACAAGACCCTGTGTAAATGTGTGTGTCCGGAAGGCAAATGGGGCTCACTCTGCTCTAGTAAGTACGACACTTCCCTGTCAGTGCTGCTGTGACAAGGTTACTGCTACCCGCATGTCTCTTGTTATTCCCCGTGTGTGCGTGGATGTGTGCGTGCGTGCGTGTGTGCGTATGTGCGTGCGTGTGTGCGTGCGTGTGTCGTGCGTGTTTGTGTGGCATTGGTATATAATTACGAATGACTAGGATGATAATTGTACTAAATGTAGCCAACATTATGCCATTACATCGCATGAGTATACAGCCATAGTCGTGTGTGTGTGCGTTATGCCATTACATCGCATGAGTATACAGCCATAGTCGTGCGTGTGTGCGTTATGCCATTACATCGCATGAGTATACAGCCATAGTCGTGCGTGTTACAGAGAACTGTGCGTGCACGGACCTCTTCGGGTGGTGCCCAAACCTCGCCACCTACTGTTTTACGACGCAATATTTCAATTGGCTCAAGACGAACTGCCCTGGAACTTGTCCCAAGTTAGTGTTACATTAATGTATGAATCACTTTGAACCAAAGCCATTTGAATATGTTAACTGGAGAGGGACATACTGATACTGCTTCCAGCCGTTTCCCATTCCCTCTAGTCCTTCTGACTGTTCCCCTATCGTGCCTTACGCTCCTTATGTTTGTATTGTTTTGTCAAGAGGCAAGTTCCTGAAATTGCTCTTTCGACACAATGTCCTCGGTAGAAAGCCTCCTTAAAATGCTATGAACCTATCACCTTCAAGAACCCACAAAGCACCTTCAAGAACCCACAAAGCACCCTAAATCTATTTTAAACATTCGAACGAAGTATAAGCCCTATTACCCTTCGTTACTGAAACTACCTTGTCTTAATGTACAACGTTTACTGCAAAGATTACTGAAAACGGAAACAAGCTTTTACTGCATTCCACGCGAACTACCCCAATGCTATGTCGTTATCGTATAATTAAATGCACCATAAATGCACCACCAAGCTGGTTCCAGAATTCAGGAACTTAGAATAAACAGGTGGACCGAAACATCTTAACTTGCCATCGCTGGCATTCCGATAGAGGAGACGAGATAGGATCCATGCATGCCAGATACTACATGGCATCGACGACATAAACAAAGACGATTTCTTCACAATTAACACTCAAAACAAAGGCCGCAGCAAAGAGAAATTATACAAGACCCCCAGCAGACTCGACATAGGAAAATATACATTCTCCCAACGCGTATTCCAGGACTGGCATATCATACACGATCATCTGTAGAAGCCCCAAACATCCTTGCGTTAAAAATCTTGACGATCTCTGGAAGAGGGACATATTCCAATTTTAAAGAACCATAATTCATTGATTGACATATGCACAAACCAAGCCATGTCTCTCACATAATTAGGACGAGTAGAGGAATGTCTTAATAAAGCTTTCTTACAGTTATTACTGTATTAGAACCGGAAGATCCAGGCAATCTAGGTGTTATCTTTGACAGTGACTTCAACTTTCGCCAGTATATCTCCCAAGTATGTAAATCCTGTTTCTATCATATTCGTGATCTTCGTCGAATTCGGCGTCACATATCTATATCTACTGCTAAAACAATATCAACGGCACTAATTAACAGCCGCCTTGACTATTGCAATTCACTACTAAATAACATCGCTAAAAGAGACTTGGCTAAACTCCAACGAGTACAAAATTGTCTGGCACGTGTGGTTCTCAGGGCGCCTCGGTTTTCACCGTCACTACCACTACTTAAACAGTTACACTGGCTTCCAGTTTCTTATCGAATTAATGTTTTATGATTACGCTTACTGATTCTGTTTTGTTGCGCCTCTGAGCTCAGGTTCCTGAGGATATAGGCGCCATAGAAGTCAATTATTATTATTATTATTATTAAGTAATCCAGGGAATTATCCTTTACATACATTGATGTCAGACCATGCATCGTTGTTGACCGTCCGTTATGTTTGACTTTGTAGCACGTGCGAGCTTCCTCCTCCCGACGTTTGCTAGGACGTTGTATGGCGCATCACGTGAACAACACGTCCGCGGGTTGAAGACATGACGACATTTAGGCATTTAACATCTTCTCTGTTATCCAAGCAAATGAGAGAGCGTTGCCCTTTTGTTGTAATGTATAGCGGCTACGAACTATAAAAAAATCGTGCGATGTTGTATTGTAATTCGTTCAATAAAATGTACTGTGTGCAATTGACCTTGCATTTATCGTGATTGCAACATGAAACTATCTCGGTGAATTGGCAGTTCACCTCTGTAGGTGATTGATATTAGGCCAGCGCTAATTCGCAAAGCTGTTATTGAGGCAGCTGACCATGATTAACTCAGTGCCTTGAGAAAAGAGCTGTGTGTTTTGTTGTTGAGGTGGCCGATCATGATTAACCCAGTGCCTCGATGTGAGACTTATCCTGATTAACCCAGTGCCTCGATGAGAGACTTATCATGATTAACCCAGTGCCTCGATGTGAGACTTATCATGATTAACCCAGTGCCTCGATGAGAGACTTATCATGATTAACCCAGTGCCTCGATGAGAGATTTATCATGATTAACTCAGGAATCACTTCATATTATTCATTCATGAATAATCTTATAACGAAATAATATAAACACACACAATGTTCTTGCAAAATAACATGTAGTAGATATTATTCTGACTCATATTTGCTAATTATAAACTTTGTTGAATAAGAACAGAAACACACACACACACACACACACACACACACACACACACACACACACACACACACACACACACACACACACACACACACACACACACACACACACACACACACACACACACACACACACACACACACACACACACACACACACACACACACACACACACACACACACACACACACACACACACACACACACACACACACACACACACACACACACACACACACACACACACACACACACACACACACACACCCACCCACACACACACACACACACACACACACACACACACACACACACACACACACACACACACACACACACACACACACACAAGAAGGAAGTTACCCTAGGGTATCTCCCCCCAGGGGAAGATGTCCAGGCGAAGATACCCTGCCACACCGGCATCATTAATTAACAGTAACATCATTCTTAATTAAACAAACAAATATATATATATATATATATATATATATATATATATATATATATATATATATATATATAATTTGGCACTTGCTTTCTTGTTAACGTAAGCAGAATTTTATAGACTATTATATAAAATGTCTTAGTGTATGAAGACATTATCTCGCTCGCCCCCAAGAGCGCATGTATTGGTCATGTATCATACACACGCTTAGTGTCAGTGTTGACGTGACTAGGAGCCAATAATGACACCATATACATCACCTCATATCAGACACAGAACGTTGAGAACACACGATACGCTGAGCAGGACTTATTTGCGATGCATTCGGAAAAACGTTAGCATAATATACAAACACAGAATGTCTCGCGTAACTCCCCAAATACACCAACTAATGTTAGACCAACCACGCACACTGCACGGTGTCATGATACTGGCAAAGCAACAACAAATTTGTTCGCAGCAGCAGTCAAACCTTCCTGAACTGATCTGCGCTCTGTGAACATCCTGCGGCCTCAATACGTTGAGAACACACTGTCTGAATCACCGGCAAATATTTAAATAGAATTACACATTTCTCAGGATAGTTCATTTTTAAGATGCCTTAGTGTATCTCAAGCACTTCTTTCAACAAACCCAACAGGTTTTTGTTTACCTTTAGAGCTTTCGTCACCTTGCCAAGGTGGCTTCATCAGTACTAATGACGACGACTTCCTGGTAGGATGACATCATCGTAGACGTGTGGTACTTCGAAGTTCCTCAGAAGAACACAGTGAACCGATGTACCAAATCCCGTGTAAATGCTGTATGAGAGAAAGGGAGATTGTTCAAGACCAGACTAGATGAACACAGGAACGATGTGGAGAATGCATAAAAAGAACAATGGGAGCTGAAAGAAAAGGTCACAGTGCACCACCAACAAGCCCGCCATCATAGACCACACAACCACCACCGAGACATCTGATAGGCTGGAAAGGATTAAACCAATATATTGTAAACTACGAACCTCCACACGTCTACGATGACGTCATCCTACCAGGACTTCGTCGTCATTAGTACTGAAGAAGCCACCTTTGCAAAGTGGCGAAAACTCTACACTTAAACAAAAACATCTTGAATATGTTGAAAGAAGTGTTTGATAATGAAACATTGAACTAGTCTCCAAAGCTTCTTCTGCTTGAGATTAATACAGCTGATCAGCCCCGCAGTGGGTAAAACAGTGAAATGTCGATGGGAACTGCAACAAGTTCTTTTGGCAATTTAAGCAACATTGTCAGTGTTTAGTACGCCTTGGTATCTAGAACCTTCAACTAAACGTCTCATTTCAAGTAACACTTCATCACTGCACTAAACACCACTACCGAAGAGCATGAACACAAGGCAAAACCGTTCAGTTTAGTATTGAACATTTCTCAGAATAGTTCGTTTTAATTTTGAAACAATTCTTTCAAGATCTCAAACAGGTTTTTACCTCAGTAGAAGTCAGTATCAATGACGTCCTGTGGCTGTTCATAGTTCCCTCGTCTCGGTTGATCGCTGTCTTTCTTTCACGTGTCTCCCCCTTTTGTGGAACTCCCTTTCTACCTCTTTCACTTCCTCCCAGTCTCTTAGATGGTTGTCTGTGCTAGTTGTTGGTGGTGGACTGCGACCGCTTCTTTTCGCTTCCCGTGTAGTGTTATCTCAGTGCATTCTCCACATCTGCATTGTATTAATCTAGTCTGGACTTAAGCATTCTCCCTGTTTCTCCTGTGCAGGCGGCGCCAAACCTTTTACACGGGATTTGGTATTTCTACTTTTTCCTGTAAATTTAGTCTGCAGATGTTTATTCAAGTCAACACCCACTGCCAACTATTTTATTCACCAAATATGCAGTACCGTCCACTTTAACAGTTGTTATTACTGCATGTGTCACTGGTAGGCCTCCCTGAAAACCTTGTAGGCCAGTTTCAAATTAACGTAAACATCGCAAGGCATATTGTAGGTATATTTCGTAGCCTGCTAGATGGCGACACTCGACCGGAATATGACTGGAATAGGCCAACTAAAACCCTGTCCAGGCCGTGATTTGGATCTGCGAAACACGTAGTAATATTTGGGGAAATCAGTCTTTATGTTCTGCATGTTTGTTGATGTTTATTTCAATTTGCATTGCATTATGGAATGTTGAACATATTCAACAATGGAATGTTGAACATATGAACAGTATTTCAAGTAAAAATACGTATGAAAACACAAACAAAAGAGGATATCTGGTAACTTTGTTGCTTTTAATTAAATTTAATCCCCAAGGTGTTAAACCTACAATTTATTTATTGACTTAAAGTACTATTGTATTTCACATGTAACAATGCATGTTACAGTTTGTCTCCTAGTCTGGTTGGCGCCACTCGTAGCCTACTGCGCTCGTTTCCTTATTTGAACAAACTTAATCCAGAATAAAATTAACAAATTGCTCCCAAATAACGGGCGCTGTTGGCTTGTAAGCATAATATAAAATTCCATCGTTCCATTTCAGAAAAAAAAAAGACGTAGCCAAGGTAAGTGGTCGGGAGAGACTCTTGATGATTGAAATTGGTTTACAACTGCCGTACTGTTTGTACCCCGGGGATGAACCAGGCAACACCAATAATAACAGGCACGTTACTTGCACACAACACATTTTATTTGGAGAATTACAATACAGCATCGCACGATTTCTTGGAGAAAGTGCGTAGACATAATAACACGATGACGTTATTAATACAACAAAACAACGCTATTTATTTAGCTTCGATAGCGGCGAAGATATGTGATAAATGCTTGCGGACGGAGGACGTGTTGTCCACAAGAAATGATGCATCAGACGACACCATCACTAGCAGACGTTGGGAGGCGGTGTCTCACACGTGCTACAAAGTCAACCATAACGCACAGTCAACAAAGGTGGTTTCGTATAAGTAATGTATGGGAACGTTTAGCGGAACATCATATGAACACCTGTTCCCGGTTTCGATATCGCAAAGCGACACACGTCGTACAGTATTACTTGGTAGGTTTTTTGTTATTAAAGAAACACAATTACGCGCGTTCGTCGTTCGAATGTTTGCGATAGGCTACCGGTGTTTTGTTAAAATCCATTGAAACAACTTCAGCAGGTTGTTGGCAGTTTACACATATTATATACAGTCACTGTATGTGTTACATATATTATATACAGTCACTGTATGTGTTACACATATTATATAGCTGAAGAAAATATTCAGACAACCAAGAGTTAACTGTATATATTCAGTACTAACGTTATTATTACTAGGTATACACATACACATATGTGACTATACATATTACATACATTGTGAGCAAAGTCCTATATCTAGCCCAATCAACATTCGTTAGAGGTAATTGAACGTAATCATAATAACATTAACCAATTTGGCAAAATCAGAAAGTTGCTTGCCTTCATTTACATTGAACAGTGGCGAAAATGTCAAACAGCTATGCATGGTTCGAAAATATTTTGTTTAAGTATTTAGCTCTACCATCATCAAAAACAGAACATACAACAACGTAATGATATCCGTCACCTAGTTCTTATGAATCTGACACTACAAGTTTGGATATGTCCATCTGATGAAAAATTATTTAGGAAGATGTGACTGCCACACCGGAACCTATACAGCGCGATTTTGTCTCTCATATTTAGTGTATGTAGACAGTTTTCCATAGCGAGATCGTGTTTCAATACGCTATAATTATAGCAACGTTTATTTGTTTGAAAATCAGAATGCGACCTCTGAAAACTGATGTCGTTAATCCTTAACTCTAAACGTCTTTGCAACCATTTCCTATTTACATTTCCATAATCATTCCACGAATTTGAGAAACCACATTAATCTAAAATACGTTTCATTTTCGACGTCCACTTAGATTGGAAATCAGTACAGTGGTGCAGCATTTTCAGAAGTGTAAACGTAATATTTGAAAACTTAATTTGCTTACAATCAAGCATATGTATCCAAAAATATAATTATTCTACTATTTTCAAAAAGCGGTGTCTGCCTACTTCACCATATACCATACACCTTGCGGTATATTTGCTATATTATTTTTTAGAAAAACGCTTAAGGAATCTTTTGTAAAGCATTTCAATATGATCATGTTTTTCGTAGCCCCGTATTTCGTATCCATACAATTACACTGGCATTACTAAATTATCATCCACAATTGTCATTGAATATGACTGGTAAAACATTGCACGTCTTGTTTGGTTGATTTGTTTAGTAGTTGCATGAACGAGGTCGGTACCCAATGAACTTAGCGGCCCCGTCGAGACGCTGTCATTTACGTTGTTTATGTGGACGACAGTAGGTGCCTTTATTGATTGAGCAGGACGGCATGATTTTAAGTCAGTTTTGTACCGTGGATTAGCGAAGTAAAATACACCAAATGAATGCACGCGGTTCCACTACACCTTCTGATGATCAATGACTGGAGACCAGTTGGAATCTTTCGTGTAGTCTCACAAAGTTACATGAATGCACGCGGTTCCACTACACCTTCTGATGATCAATGACTGGAGACCAGTTGGAATCTTTCGTGTAGTCTCACAAAGTTACATGAATGCACGCGGTTCCACTACACCTTCTGATGATCAATGACTGGAGACCAGTTGGAATCTTTCGTGTAGTCTCACAAAGTTACATGAATGCGCGCGGTTCCACTACACCTTCTGATGATCAATGACTGGAGACCAGTTGGAATCTTTCGTGTAGTCTCACAAAGTTACATGAATGCACGCGGTTCCACTACACCTTCTGATGATCAATGACTGGAGACCAGTTGGAATCTTTCGTGTAGTCTCACAAAGTTACATGAATGCACGCGGTTCCACTACACCTTCTGATGATCATTGACTGGAGACCAGTTGGAATCTTTCGTGTTGCCTCACAAAGTTACATGAATGCACGCGGTTCCACTACACCTTCTGATGATCTATGACTGGAGTCCAGTTGGAATCTTTCGTGTAGTCTCACAAAGTTACATGAAAGCACGCGATTCCACTACACCTTCTGATGATCTATGACTGGAGTCCAGTTGGAATCTTTCGTGTAGTCTCACAAAGTTACATGAATGCACGCGATTCCACTACACCTTCTGATGATCTATGACTGGAGTCCAGTTGGAATCTTTCGTGTAGTCTCACAAAGTTACATGAATGCACGCGATTCCACTACACCTTCTGATGATCTATGACTGGAATCCAGTTGGAATCTTTCGTGTAGTCTCACAAAGTTACATGAATGCACGCGGTTCCACTACACCTTCTGATGATCTATGACTGGAGACCAGTTGGAATCTTTCGTGTAGTCTCACAAAGTTACATGAATGCACGCGGTTCCACTACACCTTCTAATGATCTATGACTGGAATCCAGTTGGAATCTTTCGTGTAGTCTCACAAAGTTACATGAATGCACGCGGTTCCACTACACCTTCTGATGATCTATGACTGGAATCCAGTTGGAATATTTCGTGTAGTCTCACAAAGTTACATGAATGCACGCGATTCCACTACACCTTCTGATGATCAATGACTGGAGACCAGTTGGAATCTTTCGTGTAGTCTCACAAAGTTACATGAATGCGCGCGGTTCCACTACACCTTCTGATGATCATTGACTGGAGTCCAGTTGGAATCTTTCGTGTAGTCTCACAAAGTTACATGAAACAGTTGCACTGCACGAAAAGCTGCATCTAACGATTTTCCCTCAACGCAAAGATTTACCTATGGAAATGAAACGTACAGGATCTTGCCACGAGTGGAAAGTGGACATTCGATATAATGACTGATAAAAAGAACTCATCTATGTAAGGGACAGTGCTGATACGGCAAGATGGGGGCAAATAAGAACGACAAGGAGCCCCTTGAATGAAACGGCTGGGTGAACAATTCCTCATGTTATGAATGTTATGAATAGTTAAAAATGTGACTGAAAGTACTGCACATGGCACAACATGATCCAATACGTACTTAGGGCAAGTTACAGGGCAGTTGTTCCTAAACCAAAGGAAGTACGCCGGCACCAAACAACTATCGGCCATTTGTGAGCACCACGTTTTCTGGTCCTTGCACACACAGTTCTCTGTAACATACACAACAACGGTTGTATCGATGCACTCGGGCGATATTAAGGGCGCAACGACTGTCATGGTAATCAATATCGGATTATTTAGCACCATTGACATCATAATTATATACTAATACCACAGTCGAATACACCGTCGTCATCTTCACTACCGCCATCACAATGGTCATGCGGGAGGCACGGAGGATAACAGTGAAAGAAAGACATACTAATATAAAAATGAATCACACGAAATACCCATGGTTGTTGTTGGGAGGCAATTAACTAATAAACGGTTCAGTTATAGATGTGTTGACGTTGATACACTCGTAGTGGTTTCAATAAAGTTATAGTCCAGAGGGCGAAAACGAACAGAACACGCGCGTGTAGCAGTAATCACAACAGCACTGGCTGCAAACATGTCGTACTTACTAGAGCAAAGTTCACCATATTTGCCTTCCGGACACACACACTTGCACAGATTCTTGTCAAAGACGCCGCTGACGCAGGTTTTTTCGACGCAAGCTGCAATATAAACCAACACGACGGATGACACATGGTAACCAGAAGAAACAACGTCATTACCTGATCATATATCACACCCCATAAGAGTAGCACAGGTCGACACTCACAGTCAACATGACGATCATTTGCAAACGTGCATTGTATCGTGTGCACGAGCAACAACAACATAGCGATGGTTCAACCGCAAATGACAGTTTTTAGTTCGGTGAATTAAGCTGTTGTAATAATAATAATAGTACTTTAACTATGTCATACTTTTCATTTAAATAAATCGGTATGAACGCACGCACGAACGCACGCACGCTCGCTCGCTCACACGCACGCACGTACGCACATACACACACGCATACACACATGCATGTGAAGAACTTACTGCAAGTGGCGGATGTTGCAGGGTCGCATTGTTCTGAAACATAATGACAATACATGTGAGTACTGCATTCACCATTCTAGTACAACGACGGCTAAGCAACATGAATATATGTTATCAGAATTACATATCAGAACAGAGCATTTTGAACTGATGAGGCCTAACTATTACTTTATACAAATAAAATTAGCTCGATTTCCTTATATGGTGTATATCTTTTAATAAATCCTAGAATTTTATTACCCCTTGCAGCTGCAATATCACACTGCTCTGAAACCTTCATATCAGTGTTGCTATTCCTACATAAAAGTATTTTTCTTTTACGGAAGTACCAAGAACAGTATCTCCCATTTCATAGGTTACATCCACGTTCCTGTGTCCTGGCATTTAGGCATTTACCTTCCCAAAATTGAATAACATTGCCATTTTCAGTCCATTTAACTAATTTGTCTAGATAGTTTTGTAAATATTGGTTATCTCCATCATTTGTAATATATTTAAACACTTTTATGTTACTCGCAAATTTCAATACCATGCTTGTTATATAATCGTCCAAGTCAGTGATATT
This sequence comes from Lamellibrachia columna, assembly GCA_963662155.1. Lineage (NCBI taxonomy): Eukaryota > Metazoa > Annelida > Polychaeta > Sabellida > Siboglinidae > Lamellibrachia > Lamellibrachia columna. Next base: position 49,841,488 of record OY759267.1, read on the forward strand.
GATTGATTAATTGATCGATAATTTTATTTTCATTCGGTAACATACTTAGTTGTACACCATATTCGATGGCCGAGCCATTTACGCATTATTTACGTATCAGTCATGCAACATATATTTACATATGTACATAGGATTACCAATAAAAAATAAAAACCATAACATACATAAACAATAAAATTGATAAAACCAGAGAGTATTTAAAATGGTGATGTAGCATTCAAATAATGGTGTAGTGACTTTGAATGTCCTGTGGTAAGCTATTCCATAACTTCAAACAGGACACACTGAAACTGCGTTGATAGCAGGTAGTTCTGGTTTTGACTTTGAGGCATTTCTGGTATGTCTGATAGGAGTGACTGTGATGTAAGGAGTGACTATTTGATATTTTAATAATAATAATAAAGGTCGAAATACTGAACCTTGTAGTACCCCACTTAGAACTGATTTCCAGTTTGAAACCTCCCCATATGCTACAACACATTGTCTTGTGTCAATCAGCCATTTTTCTATCCAGTTGATTATGCCACCCACGATACAAAGGGCTTTTAATTTAAGTAGTAGTTTCTATGTGGCACTTTGTCGAATGATAATTGTTATGATAATTTTGAAATAATGACACGTCAACTGGTGAACCATCAACATATATAAAGTATGATGATAGACATATTTATAATAAAAAAAATTATGCAAATAACACTTTGAGATTAATAAAGGACATCACATATACATACATACATACATACATACATACATACATACATACATACATACATACATACATACATACATACATACATACATACATACATACATACATACATACAAACATACACACACTCACATACACACATAATATTATATATATATATATATATATATATATATATATATATATATATATATATATATATATATATATATATATACATACTGTTGTGCTGCAGTTGTTAACTGACCCCATACACCCTCGCCTCTGTTTGTGCCAAGAGAAACTACCTTCTTCGATTTTTAACATATTGATTGCGTTGGCATAGACAATATCAAATAGGTTATTGATAGCCTCCTTAAACGTAGCTTCTTTGGCTTCAAACCATTTGACCGATTCGTCATGTCTTTATTCTTCGTCAACTTGATCCGTCCATGAAATAACATCCCTACCTTGTACTACAAGTCACGTGCTAATGTCATGTTACAGTCATACACACCATGACACATGACAATTTCAAATTTCATTGATATCTGTGATGTCGAAGAAACGTATATATATATATATATATATATATATATATATATATATATATATATATATATATATATATATATATATATATATATATATATATATATATATATATATATGTGTGTATATATGTGTATATATGTGTATATATGTGTATATATGTGTGTATATGTGTGTATATGTGTGTATATGTGTGTATATGTGTGTATATGTATATATATGTATATATATGTATATATATATATATATATATATATGTATATATATATATATATGTATATATATATATATATATATATATATATATATATATATATATATATATATGTGTGTGTGTGTGTGTGTATATATATACACGCATCATGATCAGGTAGAGGTGTGATTGGTGTCACACTCCACATAGGTATTGAAACCTTTAGACTAGATACACATTACCCGGATGGTTTCGAGTAGATACACCCTAACCAGAGGGCTTGACACGTTTCGATTAGATGCACTTCCTCTGAGAGGACTTGATTCGTTTCTACTACACACACTGGCTTCTTCCCTGTTATATCATCTTGTTAGCTGTTTTGTGTGAATGTTACTGTCTGTAAATGCAACATTGTATGTGCAACACTGTATGTACACTGAATTAGTGACTATTACCCAAAAGGCATGATTAGTTTCGATTGAAATTTTGACGAACTTACCACACAACGAGGCGCTGCACCGGTAACCTCGCTGTACGACACTGGAGCAGTTGTTACAGGCCGTGCCTTTCACGAATGGTTTCTGCCCATTGTAGTTGCCGCTGAAATGAAAATATTTATTATGCAGTGATCTGCCAAAGGACCGCCATATTTACATTATTATCATAAGATTATCTCGAATATTATATTTATTCCCACATGAGCATAGAAATTCATACTTTAGTTCATGCCAACATTTTACTATAAGTGTATTTTGGAATGAAAACAGGTATGCCGTACCACAAACATTTAAATCAGATAAACGTAGGACTGGCTACTGCTGTTGGAACCTACGCGGGATTGTAGTCGCATGCCAGGATTGATGCTTTTGTCCACGGACTCGACACTCCCTCAGTTACTAGGGGGCACCGGGCGATGCTGCAGCCGACTTCATAGCTCTTTGCCCACACAACCTACGAAGCATAACATACCTACATACATGCATGCATGCACACATGCATAATATACATGTATACATACATACGTATCACACATATCACACACATTTCACACATCAAACACATCACACACATCACACACATCACACACATCACACACATCACACACATCACACACATCACACACATCACACACATCTCACACATCTCACACATCACACACATCACACACACCACACACCAATCAAACACGCATCACACACATCACACACCAAACACACAAATCACGCACATCACACACCAATCAAACACAAATCACACACATCACACACGTCACACACATCACACACCAATCAAACACAAATCACACATCACACACGTCACACACATCTCACACATCTCACACATCTCGCACATCACACACATCACACACACGTCTCACTTCATGTCCGGAGCAAACAAAATGTCATTCCCTTTAAACAGTGCACATGTATACACAATTACATTACGAATAACTGAATGACCAACATTTCGAAAAGACTGCCAGCACTATAGATGATTTATGTATTATTAATAATTTGGCTATCAACGCGGAAATTTGCTTAACAATGTAGATGTCTTCCAATTTAAAAAATACATACATTCATGATGATAGTCTCACTTTATTAATTGTACTACCGTTTGCATGAAATGGATGTAAGGTCGCTGTACCCTTGTAACCAAAATAGATACGAGTCGGATTTGATTATCTCACCTGTGTATAATGACCACACATCTGCCCTGTCTGACACACCATAGAACTGTACGTGTAAAACTTCTTTTCCGACCACCAGCCATTTTTCACGACATTGGATACATTCACAGTCGGATAGCCTTCGTAAACCTTGGACATGTGCAAGTTCTGGCCAATAGCGGTACCATCATCGCAACTAAAGCACAATTTCCGGTTCCTGTTAATTCCGTTGATCAATAATCGACAGCAAGCGAACATGGGCAAACAGGGACAAACATAATCACACAAACTAAAATCAATATACATGTGTACAAGAGTTTAAAACATATATTAAATCAAGTATGCATATGGGCTAAGAACGTGAGGTGTGATGTTAAACATGT
>OY759267.1:49849972-49869972 GCA_963662155.1 Lamellibrachia columna
TCATCAGTTGACGTTGCAAACAGACATGTTCTTGTTCGCATAGCATAGCGTGACGTTAATTTTGAACACTAGTGTATCTTTTCTGCGCATGAGGACTTGGCGACTTCCCGGCAACATAATTTGCGCGCGAGAGCAAATATCAGTGAAAGGAAGGAACACAATTGTTGTGAATTTGTCACATTGTATCGGCGGGCGATAAAAGATATTGATAGTTTAATGCACTTGCTCAAACCCAAAGGATTAAAAATGTAACCCGAAATGACCAAGTCGTTTGTTCAATAGCAGTGGGCGATAATACAACTAATATTATAACCAGTATCACGTTATGTCTCATGTAGACATGGTAGGCCGAAGTTAAACTAGTTTAGTGTGTTCGCTCTCTGCGTGTGTTTATATGGTTACAAAAATAAAGACGCTGGCGTTATATACTTGAACGCGAGTGTTCTATTCCTTGTTTTAGAACGCTTAAATGTGTTCACACTTTTACATAGTGTGCAGTAATCATAATCTGTGCAGAGCCACGCTAAAACTAAAGCTCAAGGAGATGTCACTGAAAGTGTCATCCAAGAAAGTTGATGCTGTGAAACTAAAGAACCCATAAATAAAAGCTACTTTTCAATTGGAACTGAAGAATAACTTTAATGCTCTGGAAGACTTGTTATATTCCGATCGTTGTGTTTATTGTTTAATTGCACAATCTTAGGAATACATTGGTGCTTACTTTTGTTTCGTATATGCATTAGTGGGCATGTGTGTATGCGTGCGTGCGTGTGTAATGTGTGTGTGTGTGTGTGTGTGTGTGTGTGTGTGTGTGTGTGTGTGTGTGTGTGTGTGTGTGTGTGTGTGTGTGTGTGTGTGTGTGTGTGTGTGTGTGTGTGTGTGTGTGTGTGTGTGTGTGTGTGTGTGTGTGTGTGTGTGTGTGTGTGTGTGTGTGTGTGTGTGTGTGTGTGTAATGTGTGTGTGTGTGTGTGTGTGTGTGTGTGTGTGTGTGTGTGTGTGTGTGTGTGTGTGTGTGTGTGTGTGTGTGTGTGTGTGTGTGTGTGTGTGTGTGTGTGTGTGTGTGTGTGTGTGTGTGTGTGTGTGTGTGTGTGTAATGTGTAAGCCACGTTGTTGTTACTATGGAATAACGAATGTCCTACCTGCGGTGTCCGCGGGGCTATTACCAGGCTCTGGCAACGGGCTGCAATAACAAGTCAGTGTCAGTATCAGTGGTGGGCACTGCACACTTCCTGTTGTTTAGCAAGTCACACTGAGACAGGATTTTTCCTCGCATTCTACCTGTCGTAACAGCTGGTTGACACGACATTTGTTTTAAAAATTTTAACATATTTTCATGCATGCTAGCTATCTGTTTTGTGCCTGTGCGTTTATAGTATTTCACAAGATACAATGCCATTATGTTTTTATATTCCTGGTAGTTTAGTTAGAACCATGTCTCCCTCCCTATCTTTCTCTCTCCCTATCCCTTTCTTCCTCTATCCTTATCTATCTCCCCTGTCTCTTTAACTATGACATACATAATGATGATAGGCGAATCAAGAACGAAATACAGACACATACAACTAAATGCGACCTTGCAAAGAAATGTCTTAGGCACTTGCATTTTTACTTAATAACATTCCAGCATTTGTCAAATAAAAGCTTAGAACGCGTAGTCTACAGTGACATGCTAAATATGTTACACATTATTTTCACAACATTGCTGAGTTACATGCACAAAGCCAAAATGTTATATATGCAACATAATAAAAACTAACTTTCAACCTAGAAAAAGTGTGCCTTAACTACAAACACATAACTATAATCGTGTGAGAATGCTTAGACACAGGCATACGTATGCATGCATGCACTCACGCACACACCCACGGACGCACCTACGCACGCACGCACGCACGCACGCACGCACGCACGCAAGCACACACACACACACACACACACACACACACACACACACACACACACACACCACACACACACACACACACACACACACACACACACACACACACACACACACACACACACACACACACACACACACACACACACACACACACACACACACACACACACACATACACGCACGCCCAAACACACATTTTTTAATACGTACCTACATACTAAGAGATAATATTATTATGTTTTTGTTCTTTTCTTAGAAGAATTCAATTGGTTTAACCTATTGATTTAGTTTAATTTCCCTTTACAGGGTTCTCCTTGATAGCGACTGTGAAAGTCTTAGAGAAATCTCTTGACCCTATTTGGTGCTTACATTTATATATTATGTTTATAATTATGTTTATACACTTATGCTATGCTATATACAATTATAATTTGACATGGATATATGTATTTTAAATATCTGTTGTGTCAAATAAAAACAATTCTTCTTCTTCTCTTCCTCTCTCCCTGTCTCTCTCCCTCCCACCTCCCGTCTATCTCCCTCTCTCCCTATCTTCATATCTGAATCCCCATCTCTCTCGGCCTCTCTCCCTCTCCCTTTCTCTCGATCTTGGTACATGTGTCTCTCTATTAATGTGTATGTATCTTCATACATCTGCCGCCCCTCTCTCCCCTTTCGTCCTTCCCTTCTCCTGGTTCCCTGTCCCTTTCCCATGACGTCTCACTCACCTTTCTCCTCCGACAGACACCATGTACTGTTCGTCTCCATTCGACTGTACTTCGAGTGATGCGCTGAAAGCAAACAGTGCCGTCAGGACGACACAGAGAAGACCCATCGCTGCCATGTCTCAGTCGATTGCCGGGTTCGTCAGCGTGTTCAGGTCGTATGGGTGACGACGACTAGAACGTGTCCCCTTATATAGCCACTCCCTGGTCACACACAAAAGGGCAGCTGATCGAGCAGTTAATGATATGTTGGTGTTTACGCGTCCGTTCTGATTGTGCTGTGGCTTATCGCGTTCTAATGTAATCTTTATTACGACATGTTTAATTGCTGAACATTCAGAAAACGCGCAACACGACGTGTCATGACGCGATACATGAATAGCGCAGTAACTGATAGGATACACACGCAACTTTGCCACAAAAAAAAACCAGTGTCGTTAATCCACTGTTTGCGAGCCCCCGTCTCTCTTATCGCCACCACAATACGACTCTTTCGTAGGTGTAGACGGTAAGATACGAGACGCGAACTGCGTCTGTCAGGAGTAAAACGATCGGTCATAGGTAACCGTTCCCTCATTAAAACAACGTTTAATTTAAGTACGTATTATAACCGTGCCATACAACCGACAAGCGATTTGCTGACAAGTATAAAACACCGCCATATTTAACAGGAAAAAGCCTGAATATCCAGGTGCAATAGATAAAAATAATAATAATGTCGCTGTATATTAATTACATACTTTTGTCATAATAAATATGGTACAGGATATTTGTCTAAAAAAATCAATAATACTAAACACAAGTTAAATAATATATCTTTACTTCGTATATGTGTACATCATTGCTACTCATCAATTAGTATAGTATATAGCTATTAGCTATGCATACATGTTGGTTATAATATGCAACTGAAGAGGTCAGGAGGAAATCCATTCATGACAGATATTGTCAGTAACACATCCAAGCAAAATGATCACGTTGATAATGTGTATACAACTATGTATACGAATATATTACTAAATGTACTAATGTCTAATGAAAAGTAAAATATAGACTACAGCATGTCGAAACATGACCTATGGACTGACTATATACTTGTGTGGTTTTGCACAGTTGTCCGACGAGCGCAGATAAACTAATGTTTAGTTTCTCTTGGCAATGCTCCAAGATATAAACTTTTATAATCCTATTGATTACTGCCGTTTTGTCACACGTACGAAAAGCTCTACTGGTGCATTGGTAAGATTAATATTCTAAATAATAGCCCACAAAAATCACACAATATAGTCATTATCAAATGTCACGTCGTATTTACGACAAATCGTTTCTACAGAAAGCGTGACCCGTATCTTATGATATCTTATGATATCTTATGATATCTTATGATATCTTATGATAAAATTCGCATTATTTCTGAGAACAAATAACTGGAAACAATGTATTAGTAAGGAGGAACAAAACGAATCTTGCATTTTCTATTTAGCGTGATTTGTTCATTTGCTTTATTTATTTAAAACCCACCGACTACACATTCTAAATATGCAAAATTCTATTCACTCGTACCTACGCTGTCGTCGAACGTATAATATATGTTTATAGATTATACGTTCGACTACAGAGTAGCGTAACATGACGCACACCTATATGCACGCACGCACGCACGCACGCACGCACGCACGCACGCACGCACGCACGCACGCACGCACGCACGCACGCACGCACGCACGCACGCACGCACACACACACACACACACACACACACACACACACACACACACACGAGAGCAACACTTCAGTCTGCTAGAATATATAAAACAACAGTTGTGGAAACATCAGCAAGCAGACTATTTAAATGCTCACATACTTAAAAAGGTAATTGAGGTGATTCGACGTATTTCATTAACTAAAATCACTGCAAGAAAATTAAAAAAAATTATTCAGATGTGTGGTCTGCTTCGCGGCCAGTGTAGAATTAATTATGCATAGTATCAATAAAGATTACGAGATTATTAGATAATCTTCACGACAGAACTTATGCCCGCCCGCCCGCCCGCCCCGCACCGCCCGCCGCCGCCCGCCCCGCCCGCCCCGCCCCCGCCCGCCCGCCGCCCGCCCCGCCCGCCCGCCCGCCCGCCCGCCCGCCCGCCCGCCCGCCCGCCCGCCCGCCCGCCCGCCCGCCCGCCCGCCCCGCCCCGCCCGCCCGCCCGCCCGCCCGCCCGCCCGCCCGCCCGCCCGCCCGCCCCGCCCGCCCGCCCGCCCGCCCCGCCCGCCGCCGCCCGCCCGCCCGCCCGCCCGCCCGCCCGCCCGCCCGCCCGCCCGCCCGCCCGCCCGCCCGCCCCGCCCGCCCGCCCGCCCGCCCGCCCGCCCGCCCGCCCGCCCGCCCGCCCGCCCGCGCCCGCCCGCCCCGCCCGCCCGCCCGCCCGCCCGCCCGCCCGCCCGCCCGCCCGCCCGCCCGCCCGCCCGCCCGCCCGCCCGCCCGCCCGCCCGCCCGCCCGCCCGCCCGCCCGCCCGCCCGCCCGCCCGCCCGCCCGCCCGCCCGCCCGCCCGCCCGCCCGCCCGCCCGCCCGCCCGCCCGCCCGCCCGCCCGCCCGCCCGCCCGCCCGCCCGCCCGCCCGCCCGCCCGCCCGCCCGCCCGCCCGCCCGCCGCCCGCCCGCCCGCCCGCTCCGCCCGCCCGCCCGCCCGCCCGCCCGCCCGCCCGCCCGCCCGCCCGCCCGCCCGCCCGCCCACGTCATCATAAACACGCACGCAATCACCCGACCACAAAATCGAGCGTCCACGTATCTCGCATGGAGTAGTGTACTTGTCTATCGCCGAGACACTCCCGGAATGAGATATTTCTGCCCGGGAGTCAATATCCCCGAAGCACGGGGAGCCGTACTGTGTCGGTGCCACTAGTCATTGTGTGGTGTTTAGTCCAGGAGCATTAGGCTTGAACATGGAAATAATTAATATAACGTTATTTTTTTCCAGGATTAGTTACAAAATACCACATTGAACAACATATCAAGAGTCCCCTAGTTTCCCCGTGTGCGTTTGTCACAACGAGGCTCTATGATGGCTATTGTAGACTGTAGGCCATTGGCTTGCCATTTCTGACCAGTTTCTGACACTTCGCTCTTATTTGTTAGTTTTATCCCATTCAGCACAACGATTTGTGAACACCCTTCACCTGCCTCACAATAATGATACCATATATACCATTTACCATATATACCATTTACCAAATCAAAGTGTTTTGTTTTGCTATTATGACACCCACTGACATTACCCCTGGGCACCTATTAGGTCGGAAGTCCGTATTTTGTCAATGATATACCATTGTAACCCTTTAGCCACATTACAGTGGATTTGTGTTACTGTGACACCCACTGACAGTACTCCTGATCATCTGGAGCAACTTGGCATCTCTATGTACAAGCAATGTACAAGCATTGATTTCCTGACCCCACCCCACCCCGTAAGGACGGGAGTGCCTATTTTGTCAAACAAATATATATTAAGATAATATTGTAATCATTTATCTATATAATATCTATAATATATCTATAATATATTATCTATATAATATGTGTTTAGTTTTCTGCTGTGACACCCACTAATATTACTCCTGGTAATTTCGAGTCATCTGAAATATCTCTATGGGTAAATGTATCGCTATTCTGGCTGAAATATCTCTATGGGTACATGTATCGCTATTCTGGCTGAATAGCGACACACACACACACACACACACACACACACACACACACACACACACACACACACACACACACACACACACACACACACACACACACACACACACACACACACACACACACACACACACACACACACACACACACACACACACACACACACACACACACACACACACACACACACACACACACACACACACACACACACACACACACACACACACACACACACACACACACACATAGGTGTTATAATAGCAAAATACCAATTTAATTTGGCTAAAGTGTCACAATTATGTCTTTTCAATTATGTTTTTTTTGTACTAAAAAGCAACAGCTTTGACAGGGAGGGGACTGTGACAATACGTACACCCGCGGGAAGATTACAGGGTGGGGACTGTGACAATACGTGCACCCACGGGAAGATTACAGGGTGGGGACTGTGACAATACGTGCACCCGCGGGAAGATTACAGGGTGGGGACTGTGACAATACGTGCACCCGCGGGAAGATTACAGGGTGGGGACTGTGACAGTACGTGCACCCGCGGGAAGATGACAGGGAGGGGATTGTGACAATAAGTGCACCCGCGGGAAGATGACAGGGAGGGGATTGTGACAATACGTGCACCCGCGGGAAGATGACAGGGAGGGGACTGTGACAATACGTGCACCCGCGGGAAGATGACAGGGTGGAGATTGTGACAATACGTGCACCCGCGGGAAGATGACAGGGAGGGGATTGTGACAATACGTGCACCCGCGGGAAGATGACAGGGTGGGGACTGTGACAATACGTGCTCCCACGGGAAGATGACAGGGTGGGGATTGTGACAATACGTGCACCCGCGGGAAGATGACAGGGAGGGGATTGTGACAATACGTGCACCCGCGGGAAGATGACAGGGAGGGGACTGTGACAATACGTGCACCCGCGGGAAGATGACAGGGTGGGGATTGTGACAATACGTGCACCCGCAGGAAGATGACAGGGAGGGGATTGTGACAATACGTGCACCCGCGGTAAGATGACAGGGTGGGGACTGTGACAACACGTGCACCCGTGGGAAGTTGACAGGGATGGGACTGTGACAATAGGTGCACCCGCGGGAAGATGACAGGGTGGGGACTGTGACAATACGTGCACCCGCGGGAAGATTACAGGGTGGGGACTGTGACAATACGTGCACCCGCGGGAAGATGACAGGGAGGGGATTGTGACAATAAGTGCACCCGCGGGAAGATGACAGGGAGGGGATTGTGACAATACGTGCACCCGCGGGAAGATGACAGGGAGGGGACTGTGACAATACGTGCACCCGCGGGAAGATGACAGGGTGGGGATTGTGACAATACGTGCACCCGCGGGAAGATGACAGGGAGGGGATTGTGACAATACGTGCACCCGCGGGAAGATGACAGGGTGGGGACTGTGACAATACGTGCTCCCACGGGAAGATGACAGGGTGGGGATTGTGACAATACGTGCACTCGCGGGAAGATGACAGGGAGGGGATTGTGACAATAAGTGCACCCGCGGGAAGATGACAGGGAGGGGATTTTGACAATACGTGCACCCGCGGGAAGATGACAGGGTGGGGACTGTGACAATACGTGCACCCGCGGGAAGATGACAGGGTGGGGACTGTGACAATACGTGCACCCGCGGGAAGATGACAGGGAGGGGACTGTGACAATACGTTCACCCGCGGGAAGATGCCCAATGACTCAAGACGACCAAGAGCCGGTGTCACAACAACAAGATACAGTTAATGTGAGGCCGGTGTTGTGTGTTCAAATAAGACAGAACTTTGACCTTAAATCTGTCCTACCAGGGTACGTATATTTTATATATTGGATGTTTTGTTCAGTAGATCATTACACTTTTTGTTTAATAATCGATAATTTTCAGTGGAAAAGTTGTGTTTGTCATTCGTGATGTTATAGTTAAAACAGGGGAATTTATATATATTGTTCCATGTGGATGTTGCGAATATCCTTAGAAAATTAGCTCTGTGCAATTTATTTCCATGTAGGGTCCATTTTCTACGTAATGCTCCTGGGCTAGTTCATGAGTTGGGAGAAATTGCACATTGTCCATTTTCCGGTAATCAAATATATGCAACAACGTCTCTTGTGGGGGGGGGGTGATAAGATAAGTAAAACATGAGGATAAGTAAAAAATAACTGTCTTAGTAGATGGGGTGGATAGGTCTAAAAAACCTGTCCTAGTAGATGGGGTGGATAGGTCTAAAATAACTGTCCTGGTAGATGGAGTGGATAGGTCTAAAATAACTGTCCTAGTAGATGGGGGTGGATAGGTCTAAAATAACTTTCCTAGTAGATGGAGTGGGTAGGTATAAAATAACTGTTCTAGTAGATGGGGTGGATAGGTCTAAAATAACTGTCCTAGTAGATGGGGTGGATAGGTCTAAAATAACTGTCCTAGTAGATGGGGTGGATAGGTCTAAATAACTGTCCTAGTAGATGTGGTGGATAGGTCTAATTAACTATCTTAGTAGATGGGGTGGATAGGTCTAAATAACAGTCCTGGTAGATGGGGTGGATAGGTCTAAAATAACTGTCCTGGTATATGGGGTGGACATATCTAAAATAACTGTCCTGGTAGATTGGGTGGATAGGTCTAAATAACTGTCCTAGTAGATGGGGTGGATAGGTCTAATTAACTATCCTAGTAGATGGGGTGGATAGGTCTAAATAACTGTCCTGGTAGATTGGGTGGATAGGTCTAAATAACTGTCCTAGTAGATGGGGTGGATAGGTCTAATTAACTATCCTAGTAGATGGGGTGGATAGGTCTAAATAACTGTCCTGGTAGATTGGGTGGATAGGTCTAAATAACTGTCCTAGTAGATGGGGTGGATAGGTCTAAAATAACTGTCCTGGTAAATGGGTTGGCCATATCTAAAATAACTGTCCTGATAAATGGGGTGGACGTATCTAAAATAACTGTCCTGTTAGATGAGGTGGGTAGGTCTAAAATAACTGTCCAGGTAGATGTAATGGATAGGTCTAAATAACTGTCCTGGAATGTGGCGTGGATTGGTCTAAACATAGCTGTCCTGGTATATGGGGTATATAGGTATAAGATAACCGTCATGGTAGGGGGTGGATATGTCTAAAAATAACTGTCGTGGTTGATGGAGCGGGTAAGTAAAAATTATTGTCCAGGTAGATGGGGTTAGCTAAAAATAACTCTCCTGGTAGATTGCATATTGCGTATTGCAATATTACATTTTGAGAAGTGCAACGCCCGGAATACTTTTGAAAGTTGCACTACAGTATTGCGAGTGTCTACAGTATTGCTGGAATACTTTTGTGGAACTATCTTGTCTTCATATCAAAAAAGGAACATGGCAATTTGTAGTGCAATTGTTTATTGCAATATTACAATTTGAGTATTACAAAGTCCGGAATATTTTTTTTAAATTGCACCACAGTATTGCGAGTATCTACAGTGTTGTTTGTGTTGTATTTTGCGGAATTATTTTGTCTTTATATCAAAAAAGGAATATGCCAAAGTTCAAAATGTTTCTATCTAAGTGACAGTGATTAATTAATTTTATTAATAGTTAAATATATATCCGATACTAAACTATTTTACCAAGCATCCAATGAATTGTCTTAACTGAAAGCAACTTAATGGATATTAACAAACACGTTAACACTACTTTACTCTAAATGCTACATACATTAAATGTGTTAGAGACAACACTACTAAGTGTATGATGTACTGTTGAGAATTTGAGATTGACAATTCATATAATGTAACGGATTAATGTAAACTACGTCATGGAGTAAAAAGGCTTGTGTTTGGTAAATCAGTATTCCAAGTATTTGCAATTGCGTTGTGTTATTGCGCCCACCCTCTGGTGGAGAGGTCTGAAATGAAAGGTACTATTAAAGGGTGGATATGACAACGATTCGCCAGACGGCGCCTCCGTTGGAACACCAATGCATAGAACCCCATAACAATATTCGGATGGGGCGCCACCTGCACACTACAGATAATCACACTAAGATTGTTGTGCTAGTATATCTGTAGTTTTAACTGACTTGATCATAGTATGTGGTCTAGTGAAGGTTAGGTCAGTGTTGTGGTCCACTGACTACACTCTTGGCTGGGCAGGTGATGCAATAATTGACTTCGTACACTTTGACGGACCCTATACAAGTATAACATGAAGTGTAATAACTGCAAACAGGCATTGCAAGTAGGCACCTGCAAGTAGGCACCTGTAAGATCTGCCAAGAGTGTGTTGATGCAGCAGCGTCTGTAGATGGGGAAGAATGTACAGACAGTGTAAATGTGCAAAATAAACTTTGGGTAAATGAGTTATTGGTATACTGTATGAAATTCTATGCAGCTCAAGACGTACTTGATACTAAACAGGTGCTCTGTCATGGGCTGGGTGGTCCCCAGAACAGGAGTCAAACAATAGAAGTAAGTCAATTTGTACAAAATCTAAAATCTTTTAGCCCAAACAGCGCGTGCGCAGTATGCTGTTCAATGGATGAGTGTGCCACTGACAGACAGATCCTACGGGGGCAATTCAATGGATGAGTGGCAGGCAGACCCTACTGGGGCTATTCAATGGATGTGTGTGCCACTGACAGTCAGACCCTACGGGGGCTATTCAATGGATGTGTGTGCCACTGACAGGCAGACCATACTGGGGCTATTCAATGGATGTGTGTGCCACTGACAGGCAGACCATACTGGGGCTATTCAATGGATGTGTGTGCCACTGACAGGCAGACCCTACGGGGGCTATTCAATGGATGAGTGTGCCACTGACAGGCAGACCCTACGCGGGCTATTCAATGGATGAGTGTGCCACTGACAGGCAGACCCTACGCGGGCTGTTCAATGGATGAGTGTGCCACTGACAGGCAGACCCTACGCGGGCTGTTCAATGGATGAGTGTGCCACTGACAGGCAGACCCTACGCGGGCTGTTCAATGGATGAGTGTGCCACTGACACGCAGACAGGCAGACCCTACGGGGGTTATTCAATGGATGAGTGTGCCACTGACAGGCAGACCCTAAGGGTGCTGTTCAATGGATGAGTGTGCCACTGACAGGTAGACCTTACGGGGGCTATTCAATGGATAAGTGTGCCACTGACAGACAGACCCCACGGGGCTATTCAATGGATGAGTGTGCCACTGACAGACAGACCCTACTGGGGCTATTCAATGGATGAGTGTGCCACTGACAAACAGACCTTACGGGGGCTATTCAATGGATAAGTGTGCCACTGACAGACAGACCCTACGGGGGTTATTCAATGGATGAGTGTGCCACTGACACGCAGACCCTACGCGGGCTGTTCAATGGATGAGTGTGCCACTGACAGGCAGACCCTACGCGGGCTGTTCAATGGATGAGTGTGCCACTGACAGACAGACCCTACGGGGGTTATTCAATGGATGAGTGTGCCACTGACACGCAGACCCTACGCGGGCTGTTCAATGGACGAGTGTGCCACTGACAGGCAGACCCTAAGGGGGCTGTTCAATGGATGAGTGTGCCACTGACAGGTAGACCTTACGGGGGCTATTCAATGGATGAGTGTGCCACTGACAGGTAGACCTTACGGGGGCTATTCAATGGATAAGTGTGCCACTGACAGACAGACCCCACGGGGCTATTCAATGGATGAGTGTGCCACTGACAGACATACCCTACGGGGGTTATTCAATGGATGAGTGTGCCACTGACACGCAGACCCTACGGGGGCTATTCAATGGATGAATGTGCCACTGACAGGCAGACCTTACGGGGGCTATTCAATGGATGAGTGTGCCACTGACAAACAGACCTTACGGGGGCTATTCAATGGATAAGTGTGCCACTGACAGACAGACCCCACGGGGCTATTCAATGGATGAGTGTGCCACTGACAGACATACCCTACTGGGGCTATTCAATGGATGAGTGTGCCACTGACAAACAGACCTTACGGGGGCTATTCAATGGATAAGTGTGCCACTGACAGACAGACCCTACGGGGGTTATTCAATGGATGAGTGTGCCACTGACAGGCAGACCCTACGGGGGCTATTCAATGGATGAGTGTGCCACTGACAGGCAGACCTTACGGGGGCTCGCTATTCAAAGGATAAGTGTGCCACTGACAGACAGACCCTACGGGGGCTATTCCATGGATGAGTGTGCCACTGACACGCAGACCCTACGGGGGCTGTTCAATGGATGAGTGTGCCACTGACAGGCAGACCTTACGGGGGCTCGCTATTCAAAGGATAAGTGTGCCACTGACAGACAGACCCTACGGGGGCTATTCAATGGATGAGTGTGCCACTGACACGCAGACCCTACGGGGGCTGTTCAATGGATGAGTGTGCCACTGACAGGCAGACCATACGGGGGCTGTTCAATGGATGAGTGTGCCACTGACAGGCAGACGATACGGGGGCTACTAAATCATTAGGTTCTCCAATATCAGCAGTAAAGTTGACAAAACAGAGTGTGTAACTAACAGGCTGTGTGCTGTGAAAGTAATAGTATAGAATATCGAGTTTGTATTGTTTAACACGTATATGCCATGTGACAACAGTTATGCAAATCACTATTTAGTTGAATACATACACGTTTTTAATGAAGTGAGTGATATTTGTAACAAATCTGCATCTCAATATGTTGTGCTGGGCGGTGATCTTAACACAGACTTATCAAGGGATGCTCTTTAGACAATTGAATTTGTTAGTAGCGAACAAATGTGTCTATGTATTGATGTCGAATGTTCTAATACACCTTATACATACTGCTCAGAGAGCAATGGTTGTAAGTCAACAATAGACCATTTTATGGTAACACGTCTCGGACCCAGGCCTCCATATGTCTCGGACCCAGGCCTCCTTATGTCTCGGAACCAGGCCTCCATATGTCTCGGACCCAGGCCTCCATATATCTCGGACCCAGGCCTCCATATGTCTCGGACCCAGGCCGCCATATGTCTCGGACCCAGGCCTCCATATGTCTCGGACCCAGGCGTCCATATGTCTCAGACCCAGGCCTCCATATGTCTCGGACTCAGGCCTCCATATGTCTCGGACCCAGGCCGCCTTATGTCTCGGACCCAGGCCTCCATATGTCTCGGACCCAGGCCTCCATATGTCTCGGACCCAGGCCTCCTTATGTCTCGGACCCAGGCCTCCATATGTATCGGAACCAGGCCTCCTTACGCATCGGACCCAGGCCTCCATATGTCTCGGACCCAGGCCTCCATATGTCTCAGAACCAGGCCTCCATATGCGCAAGTGCATCTGCGTGCTTCGTTGGTGGGGAGTCTCTGACAACTATAGGGCGTTGACCTTAGGCAGCATCATTAGCAAGCTTTGTGATGCCATTATAATCAAACAACAAACTGGAGTTTTTGATACATCGGATTCGCAACTTGGGTTTAAAGATGGCTTGTCTACAACAATGTGTACATTTACGGTAAAAGAAACCATTTCATATTACGTAAATAATGGTAGTGCTGTGCATGTTTTATTATTTGATGCTTCTAAAGCATTCGATAGAGTGAAATGTTGTTTGCTGTTTAAAACGCTAATTGACAAGGGTATGTGTTCATTAACTGCAAGACTTTGCTCCACGTGTATACAAACCAGAAACTACAGGTTAGATGGAATGATGTAATGTCAAACCGATTCAATGTGAAGAATGGGGTTCGCTAAGGAGGAGGATGTAAAAAGACCTTAGTATTGGCTGTTATATTGGGCAACAGTTCTGCGGAGCTGCAGGATATGCAGATGACATTATACTATGTCCTACTAGTTCTGGGTTGCGAAAAATATTTAGGTGTGTGAAAAATATGCCAAACTACATGATGTGTTGTTTAATGGGTCAAAAAGCAAAATACTGGTGTACAACAAGAAGGATGCTGATCCGCATGTTGAAATAAACGGTACGGATGTTTCTACAGGTGAGAAAACTATGCATCTGGGAAATGTGCTTAGCACAACCAATCGGTATGAAATGGTGTTTGATGGTATCAAGAAATTTAATTTTAGTGTAAATAGATTTATGTCTGCGTTTGGTTCACTTCAAGCTGTCGTCAAAAACAAATTCTTTCATCAGTATTGTTGTGCAGTGTACGGATCTCAACAACGGCCACTGTGGTATGACACAATGTGCATACAGTGGCGTAATGCTTTGTTTAACTAACATAACTAATGCGTTAATAGAGTCCCCGGATGTTTGCACAAATTCTGGAAAAAGCATCCGGGTTCTGTTACAATAGGAAGTGCTACAAACAGTGGCGATTAACGGTGGTTCTACCTCACACAGCTTTGCTAATCGAGGCTAATAAAGAATAC
This sequence comes from Lamellibrachia columna, assembly GCA_963662155.1. Classification (NCBI taxonomy): domain Eukaryota; kingdom Metazoa; phylum Annelida; class Polychaeta; order Sabellida; family Siboglinidae; genus Lamellibrachia; species Lamellibrachia columna. The sequence goes on from OY759267.1 coordinate 49,864,669, forward strand.
GTGTTGGTGCACGCGCGCAACAATTATGCCATGTTCCCATTAGGCAGTCCACCACTGCACACAAAGCGGACACGACAACATGAATGGTGATTCCGTTTCTTTTGTATGTTACCAGCCCACATGATGTGTATGCGCGATCTTAAACAGTCGCTTCACTGCATCTTTGTATTTAAGTTTGGGTCGATCTCTGTTTCTATATCCTTCAGACATTTGAGAATACACAATTTGCTTAGGAAATCTGTCCATCTGAGATTTATTTGCATCAGAAGCCCTTTCATGCTTGGATTGGCTGTTGCTCTCTCTAGCTCCGCATAGGTTTTTGGTGATGCGTCTAATGTATTAGTGAATAGTTTTGCTTGTAACATCTGCGTTCAGCTTTCACCGCTGATTAGCTTCGGTGAACAGCAAGCAGAGCGAGTACGTCTTTGCCTGTCATTGCCCGATACAGTAGTCTCTCCTGTAACAAGACACACGTCGTAGCCTCTCTAATGGATACTGGTGACCGCGAGGCGCCAGGCCGATTAAACGAGGGATCTCGGAGCATGTGCACTACGTCCCAGCTATGGGCAAATACCAACAATTATAGTCTATGTTGCGGTTTTAGTATATTTAGCTAAAGTACCTGGTGGTAGCACTATAGGGACGGTAGACACTGTGAACTGCCCTGCCCTTGAGTAAGAGCTACAAGACTATAACATATATGAACAAACAAATCAAGTATTTAATCAAGGTAATTTATTCTTCAAATCTCACAGTGGTCTATTCAATCACGTGCATGATCGTTTTATTGCTGTAACACCTGGCATTCCAATAGATCGTCGTAAGAACTAACTAATGTCGTCCACTACGACACGTGTAAAGAGTACATCCGCCTGATGCGAGTCGACGACCTCGTGCGTACAATTAGCTCCATCAGCAATTAGACATCGGGGGTGGCTTCACAATTTCACACACCCTGAAACAAGAACGCAGCATGAAAGACACTCTAAACATGTCAAATTTTTTATTTTTGTGATATTCAAGATAGCCATTTTTGGTATCTAATATTTGGCTACAATTACCTTGTAGAGAAGTTAATACCCATTGTTTTTTATTAAACGTTCAAATGTTCTTTATGCAACAGTAGAAACATATTTATATTAAACAGACCAAAGTGCATGCACTAATATGTAATAATATATGACACTGTTCATAAACAGTGATGCCTCTTGGATCACAAAAAAAGGTTTGTGACGGTGTGAAACGACTGTGATATATATATATATATATATATATATATATATATATATATATATATATATATATATATATATATATATATATATATATATATATATATATATATATATATATATATATGACATATTTATGGTAGGACTGTCACCATTAAAGCGCAGCCCTCCCAAATATACCACCATTCCAATGGCCTCTTTGTGTCAGACCCCGCTCTAAGTTATCCGGTAGGATATAATTCATTACAATTCATTACATCACGTGGACGCCAATCACGTGGACGCCAGTCACAACACCAATAATAAGCATCATATCGCACAATAAGCGGCATAAGTTCAACGAGACAGTGTAATTCGACACTCACTTCGGGCACGTTTCGGAACAGTTTCTGCGAAGCCAATTGTACAATGACGGACGACTGCAATAGGACTTGGGCAGAAGTCTGCAGAAATTGTTCGTGTTCTTGCATGCACAAGGATCTGAAAGGTTAATGTCAGACTTGTAGTGGTACGCTAACACACAGGACAACGCTAATCAGGCGAAGTGAATTACTCTGACATTAGCAGAGCCACTCTCAATAAATAGAATGTTCTCGTATTACCTCTTTCCTACTGACACCACACATTCACCAACACTACATACACCACACAGTCACCAACACCACTGACACCACACAGTCACCAACACCACTGACACCACACAGTCACCAACACCGCTGACACCACACAGTCACCAACACCGCTGACACCACACAGTCACCAACACCACTGACACCACACAGTCACCAACACCGCTGACACCACACAGTCACCAACACCGCTGACACCACACAGTCACCAACACCGCTGACACCACACAGTCACCAACACCACTGACACCACACAGTCACCAACACCGCTGACACCACACAGTCACCAACACTACTGACACCACACAATCACCAACACCACTGACACCACACAGTCACCAACACTACTGACACCACACAGTCACCAACACTACTGACACCACACAGTCACCAACACCAATGACACCACACGGTCACCAACACTGCTGACACCACACAGTCACCAACACTACTGACACCACACAGTCACCAACACTACTGACACCACACAGTCACCAACACTACTGACACCACACAGTCACCAACACCACTGACACCACACAGTCACAAACACTACTGACACCACACAGTCACCAACACTACTGACACCACACAGTCACCAACACCACTGACACCACACAGTCACCAACACCACTGACACCACACAGTCACCAACACTACTGACACCACACAGTCACCAACACTATTGGCATCACACAGTCACCAACACTACTGACACCATACAGTCACCAACACGACTGACACCACACAGTCACCAACATTACTGACTCCACACAGTCACCAACACCACTGACACCACGCAGTCACCAACACTACTGACACCACACAATCACCAACACTACATACAACATACAGTCACCAGCACTACTGACACCGCAGTCACCAACAGTCACCAACACTTTTAAGCATGTCAATTGTGGCAGACGTTTTGTTACTTACATTCACAGGCGTCGCCCCAGTAGCCTTTCTTGCAGGCGCACCTGCACAGCCTGTTGGAGAACACGCCTCCTTTTGAGCACTTCTTCGGTATGCACGCTGAACACAAATGAAATTGCCATTAAACATACAATACTAGTTATTCCTTAATATAAACGATACAATTATGTTGTTATGAAACCCGGTCTTTGGAACTACGCGTATAACAATTCACCGCCTGGCAAACCTATTCCGTCACTCACCATTTCAACGTTACTGGGAAACTTCAATTAGTGCACACAAGCTACTGCTTCACACCATTTCACCACTGATTGTATTGTTTTATCTTGTTAAATCGTATTACGATCTCATTGGATTATCGTCCAAAGCAGCCACGTGGACATATACTGGTTATCATCTGGTTATCAAAATCCAAAATGTTAATCGGTACATTTAGCATAATTTCAGTTATCATAGTCCTCACCAGTGCACATTTACAAATGCTGACTTCACCGTGTAATAATTAAAGCATATTAACATTAACAATAAGAATTTCTGTGAGGTGAAAAATATCCGGTGAACATAACACAAAGAGGCTTCGTCGTCAGACACTGTTTGGAAATACTTACTAATATTCTAAATATCACTGCATTTGGATGTAACACGAGTACACGAAGTACTCCTATTATCTTTATTATGGTATGCACTTGTAAGGCTTGTTTTTAACTTATACAAGTAGGCCCCTATTATCTTTATTATGGTCTCCACTTGTAAGGCTTGTTTTAAGTTATACAAGTAGGCGGCCCCTATCATATGTATTATGGTCTCCACTTGTAAGGCTTGTTTTAACTTATACAAGTAGGCCCCTATCATATGTATTATGGTCTCCACTTGTAAGGCTTGTTTTAACTTATACAAGTAGGCGGCCCCTATCATATGTATTATGGTCTCCACTTATAAGGCGTGTTTTAACCTATACAAGTAGGCCCCTATCATGTGTATTACGGTCTTCTTCCTTTGTGATGCGTATCTTAACTTAGCATATATTTTTTATCATTTGCTCCCTCTCATACGATTTGTTTTAAATTATACTTACATTATCTTCTTATTGTGTCATTATCTCCCTTTATAAAGATTGTATTAACTTAAGGAAAACAAGTAATTAATGGAGGTACATGTATTATAGGGTGTAGTTTGTTATATTGATGTACTGCGGAGATACATTTTATATAGGATACGTACTTCTGGATAACTATTTAATGGTGTTACCAACGTTACTGTCTCTGATTGTACCAATGTTAGATGCGTGCTGGGAATATATTGTGTGATTAGCGTCTTATTTTCATCGTTTCACTGGCCAGAACATCGTGTCATACTTACTACACTGGCGGTTCTTCGCCCTAGTGCATTCCTCTGAAAAAAGAAATGACAATGTCAGGTATTGTGCCCCAGTCATGTTGGATAATTTAACATTCGTAGTAGGCTGAACGTATAGGAAAGCGAAATTACGTAGTGTAACAACATAGAATCGTGTTTTGTAGCTATTTGTCGATGGTAGAACTGAGACAAAAAGGAGAGAGTGGTAAAATACAAACAAAAGGACACAAGTTAAAATACAAATCAAGCACCAACTTTCCTCAACTTTCCTCAACATTTCCATTGCCATGCCAATCTGGAATATTTATGATGGTATAATCGGCGATTGCCAAAGTGGCAGAGCTAAGTTAATGTTCCGTTTGGATTTTGGACGTCGCATTCATAACCATAAAGAAAAGAACAATTATAAGACCAAGTTGCAGAAACCGTTGCCACTTTTCAACACAGCATTCCTTACTTGCTCAAATAAACGGGCGTACGCTATGCGGTCGATCACGACTTAATCTTGCACAAAAGGTGCCGTGATATCCTCGTCTACTTACTGCATAGATTCTTCTTGCACATGTATCCCGAGACAGCGATGCTGGCGCAGTCTGTACAGGGCTTTCCAATTTTGTACGGCTTGGTTCCTGATGGATGTCCACTGAAGACAGATTGTAAGCCACTGTGTCAGACGGGTTTTTTTATTAGCAAAGTGTACTTTTCATGATATAAACATGTACCAACGATTGTATGCTCACACCGGACTATAATGTTCATCAAATGTGTCTGAAGGAAGATGACAACATCTTTCCTACGTTGTTGTTACTGTTATTGTTTGTCAATTTAGATGTTTCCTTCCGATACTACAGGCTATCCCTATGCATCATTTCTACCTCTAGTGTTTTCTGTTATAAAACCAATTGTATATAAGTCATAGCAGTATCGTCATCTTCACAAAATATGACTGGCATAATTATTGGGCATTGACCATTGAAAGAAGCTGGAGAGAAGTGAATTCATTAAGAAGCTGTAATGTTGTCTTTGTTCGTCTAGGCCCCTTGCATATTACCAATAAATTGTGCGCAATTGGGTCACTAGCACGTTCAGCTATGCCCCTACTGCGCAGTCAGAAGTTGCAAAACTGACTGCTTGGTCGTGTCAACTTGCCT
>OY759267.1:49879972-49902833 GCA_963662155.1 Lamellibrachia columna
AGGTATAGTAATCTTGTCATGGAATGATGCTGGAAGTTGGCGATTATGTAAATAATATATGATGTGACGCAAATAAAAAATTACAATGAGGCGTCTTAATCTAGCAATCTAGTACAATCTAACGACGTGATAATGGAAAAATAAAGTGAATATTCGTTACAATTTGCAAAAAGATATATTAATAGTAGTAGATGTGACGCATATAAAAATATAACGTTTTAATCCATCAATCTAGCACAATATAACAACGAGAAGCAAAATGATAGTTGAACAATATAGTGAAGATTCATTAGTATTTGCCAAAATAAATAAATAAATGAATACATAAAATGAATAAATAAATAATACTATATGTATGTGTACCTACGTCAGTACAGGTTAAGCCCAAATCAAGTCTAAGTGGAAATTACGACATGTTGCAGTACGTCGAGAGCAGGCGTTGTTTTAACTTGTTTTTAAATATTGGCTTTCTGATTTAGAATTCTGTATGTGTTCAGGTATGGAATTCCAGAACGAGGGCCATGAGTATTTAATTGTAAATGTCCGTATCTTTGTCCGTGCTTCATGCATAAAGTAATCATTGCTGCTCCTAGTAGTGTAATTGTTGATTTCCATATTTCTTTGAAATAGTGTTGAGATGCCGTTTGGAAGTGCTTGACTAGTATGCTGGTACGTAAGTAGCCCTAGCTGCAGTTTGTAAATATCTTTTTTTTGGAAATTGTTCTGTTTAAATAGCGGTTCAGAGTGAGCGAGGTAATCATAGTTGTTAATGATTCTAATAGCTTTTTTTGCAACTTTCTGATCTGAAATAAATCGTTTTTAAGATGTATGAGGGAAATGTTTAAGTTTGCAGAGTATGCCAATGTTTTGCATTGACCAGTTTAAGTGTTTGTCTATACACACACACCAAGACATTTAGTAATGTTAACTTGAGGGATGGCCGATCCGTTAATTTGTATTGCTTGAGATGAGATATTGTACTTTTTATTTGTTGATGTGAATATAATGTAGTTCGAGTTTTTATATTTAGGGAAAGTTTATTTGTGTGGAACCACTGTGTTATTTTTTATAACAAAGTAAGTATGTGCCCTCTGATACCATAGCAGTTAAGTTTTTGGAATAGTATATTGTGGTCTGTAGTGTCGAAGGCTTTAGATAGATCAATAAATATACCTATATTGAAGGTGTTGCTTTCGGTTCCACTTGATATTTTATTTATAAGGTTGATTACAGCCATGTAAGTGGAATATATTTTCCTGAAACCGTATTGGTCTTCGAATATTATGTGGTACTCGCAGAGAAAGCGTTCGAGTCGATTATATATAATACGCTCCAAATTTTTTGAGAAACATGGCAGAATTGAGATTGGTCTATAGCTGCAGAAGTTTGTATAGCTGCAGAAGTTATTCATGTCATTAATTTTATGTATTGGAATTACTTTCGCTATTTTTAGTTGATGTGGTACCACTCCAGTAGAAAATGAATTATTAAATATATGCGATAGCAGGGGAGCTATTTGGGGACTTATTTCTCACATAATATGTGGATCAATGTTGTCAAAACCACGAGACGTGTTAGACGTAATGTTGCGTAATAGTGAAACAATTTCCTCGGGGGTTGTGGGTCGGCAGAAAAAACTATTAGGATTTGTTTGAACAAATTCACTTGGATCATTTCCTGTAGTGGGTATGTCTTTAACAAGATTTGACGCCACATGTATAAAATAATCATTTAATTCGTTTGCTATGTCCTTTGGGTTTGACGTTTCTGAGCCGTCCAACAAAGTGAAACTTGTGCTCGGGTTTGTTATTTTCGATTTACGTTTCTTTAATTAGCTGCCATGACTTCTTTGCATTACCTTTTTGGAGATCAAATTGTTTTTACAATGAATTTTCTTTGAAAGCCTGATTATATGTGTCAGTTTATTTTTATATGTTTTGTAGGTTGTTTCAATGTCAACTGTTGGGATCTTTTTAAATTGTTTATTTAAAATATTTTTGTACTTGCTTAAAGTTAATATTCCCTTGGTCAACCAATCGGAGCTGGGATAGTCTCTAACTTTACCTTTTTTAATAGGGAGACATTCATCAATTAATGTATTAAGGGTGTTTATGAATGCGTTGTATGAGGCATCTGGATTAGATCCGTTACACACATCATCCCAGTTTGTCCACTTTATTTTTTTAAAGTTTTTTCCCTTTTAATTCGTCTGTACAGTGTTTTGTGTCCTGGTTTAAGTGGGAGGTTACAAATGACGTAAATGTTGAATATTGGGAGGTGGTCGGATATGTCAGTGTTTGAAATGCCTGAGTGGATTGTGTGTTGTTTTATTTTGGTGAATATATTATCTATTATTGTAGCCGAGTCATTAGCAATTCTGGTTGGTTTACTGATGGTTGAAGCTATCTATCGTTGAAGCTATCTATGTTAGTATTTAGAGGTGTATATACATAACCTATTATGAAGGTATTGTTGTTTAATTTGATCTCAATGAAAATGGATTCATAATGACTACAGTCATATCTCTTCATTATGTCATGTCGAATGTTATGTCGGTGTTTGTTGGATATGTAAATGCCAACCCCGCCTCCTCTCCCTTCTTGTCTGGGATACGTAACCAGAGTATAACCGTTCGTGTTATAGCAATTAGTGTCATCGTGGTCAGTAAGCCATGTCTCAGTTAACCCTATGCAATCAAATGAAATGTTTAGTGTTTCTAGGCACAATTCTAGTTTTTCAAGTTTTTTGTAGACTGCCTGTATTAACAGTTAGTGTAGAACAAGTGTTTTGCTTCAAGCTGGTGTATAAGCTGATCAGTGAGATGAGGAAGAAAGGAGGAGGATAGGAGGACGAAAGGAAGAAGATAGGAGGAAGAAAGGAGGAAGATAGGAGGAAGAAAGGAGGTAGATAGGAGGAAACAATGAGGAAGATAGGAGAAAGAAAGGAGGAAGATAGGAGGAAGAAAGGAGGAAGATAGGAGGAAAAAATTAGAAAGATAGGAGAAAGAAAGGAGGACGAAAGGAGGAAGAAAGGAGGAAGAAATGAGGAAGATAGGAGGAAAAAATTTGGAAAATAGGAGAAAGAAAGGAGGAACAAAGGAGGAAGAAAGGAAGGGGAGATAAAAAGAGGGCGTAAAGCGATAACACCGGGGGGTGGGGGCGGAGGCGAATCAATGGAATGATCGCATCTTTAATATGCCCACCCAATAAGACCACATAACTGGTGAAGCACCTAGAAGGTGACCTTCTATGCACGCAACCCGACACCTCCCTCGCCCTCCCACGCACCCAACCGGTCACTTCACATATACCCTGCTGGTCACCTCCTGCGCCCTCCCATGCATCAACTCGATCACATCCCTCGCCCTGCCATGCACCCACCCGGTCACCTCCCTCGCCCTACCATGCACCCACCCGGTCACCTCCCTCGCCCTTCCATTAACCCACTCGGTCATCTCCCTCGCCCTTCCATGCACCCACCCTGTCACCTCCCTCGCCGTTCCATGCATCCACCCGGTCACCTCCCTCGCCCTTCCATTCACCCACTCGGTCATCTCCCTCGCCCTTCCATGCACCCACCCTGTCACCTCCCTCGCCGTTCCATGCATCCACCCGGTCACCTCCCTCGCCCTTCCATTCACCCACTCGGTCATCCCCCTCGCCCTTCCATGCACCCACCCGGTCACCTCCCTCGCCCTACCATACACCCACCCGGTCACCTCCCTCGCCCTTCCATTCACCCACCCGGTCACCTCTCTCGCCCTTCCATGCACCCACCCGGTCACCTCCCTCGCCCTACCATGCACCCACATACACACGCCCGCGCACCCACGCACTACCACGACCCACTTGTCTAGCATCGTGTTTGTTGTCCGTCTTTGTAAGTCACCGACTCTGCCGCTGCCCAACGTCGGTTTACTCCGCCTCACGTTACAACTACTGTTAGGTTTTCACGCCTCACGTTACAAATATTGTTACGTTTTCACGCCGAACAAATACGGTACCTACGAAGTGGATGGTTGTCGTAAAAAAAACATTGAACAAATCGTTTCTTTTAGGACTATTAATCAATCTCAGCGACTCCACCGAACACTGCATGATGCTAAACATTCTCACCGAACACGGCATTACACTAAAACCTAACACAGAATGACGCTAAGCGTTCCATGGTACACGGCATTACTCTAAGCTTTCCCACCGAACGTTCAATGCAACGGTTTTTGTGTCGCTTTTAATATGATTTTGGTCATCGACAAATTACATTATCCAATCATTACCGATGTTTACACGTGTCGTCAATATGACACTACATGCATAAACATTGGTGGCTTGTTAACATATGTTATTAGTGTACACGACGTGGAAGATTTAATATTAAGAGCACTAAAATCTCCCTTCATTAGTCCAGTGATGTTACACTTAAATAAATATATAAATAAAAGTTCTTCGATGCGTCAAACTCTATAGCCTAAGCCAAGCACTTCGCTTACAAACTAAAAGTCAATTAAAATAAATAAATAAATAAATAAATACACAAATAAATAAATAAGTAAATAAATAAATTGCCATAGAAACATGAGGAGATGTTTGTCGGTGAAAGCAAACGCCTTCACGGTCTGCCGTTGTCGAGGTGACAGAGAGACCATTTAAATGCCAGCAGATACACCCACGTAGCCCCCACATAGTCGGGCTATTGCCGTCGTAACGGTCGGTCGACTCTGCGGTAGCATTCACAAATATGAAAACAGAAATAAATTCTGGATAGAATTCCCGCTGTGCTCAGACGTTGGGTCTGCCCAAAGGAGTTATTATTGGGGCGTCCTGTGTCTAGAGCTCGCGACCACGCCTTTAAGATCTATGGATATCATGAACGCGCTATCAGTTATAGACAATCGTTTACCAATCAATTGACAGCAAATTAGATTGGTTTACTTAATTTCCACATTTGATATACCCGTGTAATCCAGGATGCTCGCATGAGCTTGAAAAAACTTACAATTTAATGTCGGTCAACTAACGTCGCACTTGATATATTTGTAAGTGCTGTTTTAAAATTGTATCACCGACAAAACGAGTTGCCCAGAGTTGCGCGGGAGAAAAGTTGCCCAGAGTTGCGCGGGAGAAATGGCAGCAGCTGCAAGAGATGTTGACGTCTTGCACAGACCAGTGAAGTTTGGGTAAGGCAACGCCAGTGACAATGACATCTTCAGGCCCCAAAACTATGTACAACTGTCGGGTTCACGAAAGCCTTCGTACTGTATGAAGGGACTTGCGTGAACGTTTCACGTTGATCACGTAAGTGGGAACAATCGTATAAAGCACGCATAGCGTTTCTAACAATTGTAACTACGAACTACCATTGTTCGGAGTTACGTAATCTAAGTCACACGTCTACACTTCGTAATATCTCCACCCTCCGGAATCTTTATTTTTGTGACATACGAACCATCCCTGTGAGACCCGGGCACGCCTACAAAATGTTAGCCTCATACGTCCGAAACTGTCGGAGATACGAGGGAATATACCGACACAGTCACACACGACTTTATAGTACAGAAGAACATGGGATTATGCATATCTACACCGTAACAGACGCCCTGCCGACGGATCTTCGCTCGATCCAATTCTGAACGCCAATTTCACACAGAATCAATGTTTCCGATACTTGAAGATGACACTAACGTCACGAGAGATATGTTCACACCCAACAGACGGTCGCCTCGCGCACTCTCCGTTGAAAAGGGCAAAGTTGTATTACTGAGACAACCGGAAAGTCGCAAATCGCAAATTGTCAAATGTCACTGTACGTTTGTTCACCGGTAGAGTTACATCCGGGCATCTGACTTATCTGGACGGAAACGTTTGAATCCATTTTATTTAATATTTTTGCATTTGTTGCCTAGGTAGGGAAAGTGCGACGTGGCTTCGATCAGATCACAAAATCAATAAAAAATGTCCTGGCACGTTCGGTAACAATGATACGCGCGTCGCTACCACGTGACCACAAGGAACTGCATGTCATATGTTTGACTGCTCGATCTTGTTGATACTGTCTATCCAGGCATAATGCGACGAGTAATGGATGTGATGAAAGACTTTATGGTGCCAGTGCATGCAATAGCGAGACAGAACATGTTGTGGTGGGCTCTAAAGGATGTCGACCATTTCCGCTAGCCTATTCCGGAGCCATTTACAGAAGACTATGAACATTAGGCACTGTTAACATTTCATTTGACTATTGATTAATTTTATGTTTCTAATGAACACTATATTTTACTCAAGTATTAATTCAAAGTTTGGTCTACATAATTTGTTTGTCTGTCCAGTCGAAGAACACATGGGACATTGTGTAGGGTGGATGGAAATAGAAAGATTATGAACACTGGTATTTATTAGTACATTGTATTTGACTAATGATAACTATTATTGTTATAATGAACACTATATGTTTCTTATGCATCAAGTCATAATTATGTTTAGTCCTATGTAATCATTTTACTTTTGGTCCAATCGAAGGCATTGGGTGGTCCAATCGAGGAAACCATGGCCACGATTGGTCCGTTTTGTTATTTTTTTAAATACATTTTTTTCAAAATTCATCAATGATTTTTTTGTGATTAATAGCTTGTTGTTGAAAATAAAATATAAACTTTATGTTAGTATGTTGTTTACATCAATTCCATTTGTTTTCGCGTCTATATTCAAGATTATTGTTACGGGTCCCAATCCCGGCAACTTTCCCCTATAACCAGTAAATGTGAATGCCCTGTTGACTCAAACTAAAAGGTGGTACTACCCGTTACAATATAATCGGTCCGATTGACTCGTACAGGTGAATTGGTCCAAGTGAAAATGTCGTACGAGCCGACACACGTTACGATTACGTCGTACGAGCCGACACACGTTACGATTACGTCGTACGAGCCGACACACGTTACGATTACGTCGTACGAGCCGACACACGTTACGATTACGTCGTACGAGCCGACACACGTTACGATTACGTCGTACGAGCCGACACACGTTACGATTACGTCGTACGAGCCGACACACGTTACGATTACGTCGTACGAACCGACACACGTTACGATTACGTCGTACGAGCCGACACACGTTACGATTACGTCGTACGAGCCGACACACGTTACGATTACGTCGTACGAGCCGACACACGTTACGATTACGTCGTACGAGCGGACACACGTTACGATTACGCCGTACGAGCCGACACACGTTACGATTACGTCGTACGAGCCGACACACGTTACGATTACGTCGTACTAGCCGACACACGTTACGATTACGTCGTACGAGCGGACACACGTTACGATTACGTCGTAGGAGCCGACACACGTTACGATTACGTCGTACGAGCCGACACACGTTACGATTACGTCGTACGAGGTGACACAAGTTACGATTACGTCGTACGAGGTGACACAAGTTACGATTACATAGTACGAACTGAAACACGTTACGATTACGTCGTACGAGCCGACACACGTTACGATTATGTCGTACGAGGTGACACAAGTTACGATTACGTCGTACGAGGTGACACAAGTTACGTTTACATAGTACGAACTGAAACACGTTACGATTACGTCGTACGAGCCGACACACGTTACGATTACGTCGTACGAGCCGACACACGTTACGATGACGTCGTACGAGGTGACACACTTTACGATTACGTCGTACGAGGTGACACGCGTTACGATTACGTCGTACGAGGTGACACACGTTACGATTACGTCGTACGAGGTGACACGCGTTACGATTACGTCGTACGAGGTGACACACGTTACGATGACGTCGTACGAGGTGACACACTTTACGATTACGTCGTACGAGGTGACACGCGTTACGATTACGTCGTACGAGGTGACACACTTTACGATTACGTCGTACGAGGTGACACGCGTTACGATTATGTCACAATTCAACCTAATCGATGTCTAAACAATTTTTTTTGCATAATTAGTAGTGGAAGTGGCATTGAATAGGGGTCCTTTAACTGTAACATTTGCATGACGTTCTTCCATTTGTATAGTATAAAATCACCATATTTCGCTTACTTGCCACTCTTACTAGCCACTCTTGCTAGCCACTCTTACTAGCCACTCTTACTAGCCACTCTTATTAGCCACTCTTACTAGCCACTCTTCTCCAACGTAATTCACTTAGCAAATAGAACGTAGAACACTTCACTGTCAAATTACACTTATATAAATAACCCTCGGCCAAGGAATTTGCCATTTATTGATACAAAAAATAATGGCACAATTTTAGTGGCACTATTCAGTATTCATTGAACGTCGATTTTGACACTGCCACATACTCGTGAACTTTGCAGGTCTAGGGGAAGGTCTAGGGGAAGGTCTATGGGAAGATCTATGGGAAGGTCTAGGGGAAGGTCTAAGGGAAGGTCTAGGGGAAGGTCTATGGGAAGATCTATGGGAAGGTCTAGGGGAAGGTCTAAGGGAAGGTCTAGGCGAAGGTCTAGGGGAAGGTCTAGGGGTAGGTCTAGGGGAAGGTCTAGGGGAAGGTCTAGGGGAAGGTCTAGGGGAAGGTATAGGGGAAGGTCTAGGGGAAGGTCTAAGGGAAGGTCTAGGGGAAGGTCTAGGGGAAGGTCTAAGGGAAGGTCTAGGGGAAGGTCTAGGGGAAGGTCTAGGGGAAGGTCTAAGGAAAGTCTATGGGAAGATCTATGGGAAGGTCTAGGGGAAGGTCTAAGGGAAGGTCTAGGGGAAGGTCTAGGGGAAGGTCTAGGGGAAGGTCTAGGGGAAGGTCTAAGGGAAGGTCTAGGGGAAGGTCTAGGGGAAGGTCTAGGGGAAGGTCTAGGGGAAGGTCTATGGGAAGGTCTAAGGGAAGGTCTAGGGGAAGGTCTAGGGGAAGGTCTAGGGGAAGGTCTAGGGGAAGGTCTATGGGAAGGTCTAGGGGAAGGTCTATGGGAAGGTCTAGGGGAAGGTCTATGGGATGGTCTAGGAGAAGGTCTAGGGGAAGGTCTAGGGGAAGGTCTAGGGGAAGGTCTATGGGAAGGTCTAGGGGAAGGTATAGGGGAAGGTCTATGGGAAGGTCTAGGGGAAGGTCTAGGGGAAGGTCTAGGGGAAGGTCTAGGGGAAGGTCTAGGGGAAGGTCTAGGGGAAGGTCTAGGGGAAGGTCTAGTGGAAGGTCTATGGGAAGGTCTAGGGGAAGGTCTAGGGGAAGGTCTAGGGGAAGGTCTAGGGGAAGGTCTATGGGAAGGTATATGGGAAGGTCTAGGGGAAGGTCTAGGGGAAGGTCGGTTTTCCCAACACCGGTGCCGTTCCTGTGGTTATACCAGTGGCGCCACACGGTGGACTGGGGACCAGTCTAGGCCATTATTACCACGAATTCCAAATTGGACCCCAGCGATGTTTTCACACACACCAAGCGGTAAACATTCGCTGTATTTATTTCGCCCTAGTAGTACCTAGCATGTATTCAAACTGCTCTTTCTGCACTAAAACCGATTTTTTTTATATAAACTATTTATCTTAATGCGAAATTGCACTTGCTTGTCAAACACTGAGCGTTGCATTCACTTAGATTTGCTAATACCTTTTTGATTGACATTTAACATACTTAAACGTGTAGTCGTGCTTTAGGAGCACGTGAAGCATGATTGTGTGAGAAGACATTTCCCTGATGTATTTGTTTGTTGTGGAAATATTTTCCCTAGACCCCAGCTACAAAAATGCTTCGGCGTACCAAAATGGTAGCGCCTTCTAGCGTAAGTTAATACGGTTTGTAGGGAATTTGTCTTAATCCCTAAAATTTGTATAACATTTGGCATACATATTAGACTTGACGTGACACCAACTCACGCACACGTTCAGATATGTGAGTTCAAAAGAGCCCCCTTTTTGAGAGAATTGTGTTAACTGTAGCATTGTCAGAAATCATCCCAGAAATCTCCCGGCTGATTTGTATACGCTCGAACCCTGAGGATGGGCCTGAAGTGTACACCTTTTTCGTGTCTTGTTAAATCTTGTTAAGGTATACACATCTTCTCATTGACACCCGAAGGCGTTTATATGCTCATTCATTCAAATGCTTATTTGCTCTCACCAAGGCTTTAAAATGTTCACACTTAATTGTCCACAATCGAAATTATATATAGTATACCAGGTCGAGTATGTTATTGTAGGCGGCTTAAACTGTTGGTTTAACGTTACCAATGTTATACTTAACTTATCAATAAACGTCTGGCACAGACTCTACTGCTATATGCAGTGAAATATGTGTAATTTTTTTACGAGAAATAATAAGAAAATAAAAACGGGCATGTAACAAACATGTCGATCTAGCTGATGTAATTATAGAGGGTCTACTACATTATAATTAACAAGTAATCGATCTTATATCCAACAGTTTTATTGCAGTGATAATGTTGATTAAATATGTGTGGAACCAGAGACGAGGCAATACTTTGCACGTGGAATAAGGCGAAACGGTCGTATTATGACAACTTTTATTATTAATCATAACATCCGGGCGAGATGGGTATTAGTGATATTGTGTTTACGCAGCGTCATAGTGTTTACCTGGTAACACAGTTACACATTTATGCAATTACATCGAATAATAAAGTAAGGCACGCACACTTAATGAACCAATATTGTAGGAACAAAATCAACACACAAGCTTCAGTGTCGTCGGCCACAATGCCTGTGCACCACCTAGCGATTAATCTCTTTCTTGTGTATGTGTGATTTGCCGTAGACATACATGAGAGTGTGTGGCAGGGGTCTCTTCCTATCTCCCACCATGTTTAGAAGCCATCTCCCACCTCCCGCAAATCCCACCTCCCACCAATTTATTTAGGCTAACCTCCCACCAGTTTTAAGGCCTCTCACTTCCTGCCACACCCCGACATTTATAACATCGAAGGCAACGCACGTAGATTTTGGTTATCATCAAATAAAGTGCGTTTTACCAATACGAGATGTTCAAAGTTTCAGGGATGTGAAATATTGTCTTAATCAACGACATAATTTTAGATATGTTTGTGATTCAAAACTTTGAAATGGCATTCGGCAAATTGTGTTGGAACATTACATGTTACTGGTCTGCAGTGAGGGAATATGACAGTAGACGAGACAATCCAAACGATGAAATTGATTGGTTTATGAAATTTGCAACTGGAGCGGAGAATCGGGTGAACCAGCGACAACAATTAGGCCTATATTATGGCTCCTCAAAATGTAGCAACAGAGGCGCCATCTGGCGACCACGGACAAAGCAGAGATCGGGTATCACGTGCAGTTATTATAAACTGTATAGTCGGTAGTGTTTCGTATACGAACATATGTTGTGTTTACCAATTACGCCGCTTCCTTCACAACAATCTCGTCTGCGTAGTGCAGTATTGCCAATTAACCCATTCATGTTCCAATAAATAGCGGACTGGTGCACAATACAAAACGTCGCAAAGTGAATATACTCATTGATGCATCAATAACATGTACACAACATGTCATCGAGTAATATGTAGAGCAATTATTGCCACCGACTAATCTATACACGGTCGAGTCCTCTCCGGCAGTGACGCCGATACGACGGAATGCAATTTCAAATACTCCACTGAAGTTGGACTGTTTTAGTGATGCGCCTCCACCAAGACAGCAACGTGTAAGAGATCTTTGTTCCTACCAATAATGATAACACTTACAGTGCTTAGTAATGCGGTAAGCATATATATATATATATATATATATATATATATATACATATATATATATATATATATAATATATATATATATATATATATATATATATATATATATATATATATAGTGTTTTGTAATACGGTAAGCAAATATATATATATATATATATATATATATATATATATATATATATATATATATATATATATATATATATAATATATATATATATATATATATATATATATATATATATATATATTTATATATATATATATATAGTGTTTTGTAATACGGTAAGCATATATATATATATATATATATATATATATATATATATATATATATATATATATATATATATATATATATATATATATATATATATATATATATATATATATATATATATATATATATATATATATATATATATATATATATATATATATATATATATATATATATATATATATTTGCTTACCGTATTACAAAACACTATATATATATATATATATATATATATATATATATATATATATATATATATATATATATATATATATATATATATATATATATATATATATATATATATATATGCTTACCGTATTACTAAACACTAAATATATATATATATAATATTTGCGGGAAAAGTTAACGTTGCTGAAATTTTTTACATATGACGTCACACATAAACGGAAGCGCGTGCGCGTAACGACCACGAAACCCACTTGAACAGCCGAATGAAGAAACACGTATTCGCATTTAATCGCAAGGTTTGTTAAATGTTTCCATGTGGGGGTGGCCGGGTATGCGCTACGGGGCGTTACATGGGGTGTCTTGGCGACCGTTATGTTCGTATTTAAAAAGTCTGATATTGACAGCTAGACGGGCAAGAAGAATAGATGATTAATAATAATAATAATAATAATAATAATAAAACTTTATTTTTACACCATCAAATTCGGGGCTACTGCCCCGTTCACGGGTGTGTACAGACATCAGTTCACACGATACAAACTTGTATGTAGATAATGATAATAGTAATAATACATGCATAATAGACGGGGAGGAGTCTTACTCAAAACGAACGAGGCCAGGATTACGAAGTGTGAAGGGGTGGGTCTCAAAAAGTCAAAACTTAGCGTCACGTACTTTATGGATAGCCCCTTATCCGTCTGCCATCAACCTGGAAGTAACATAGTGATCCCGCCCCGGCAGCTGATCGCTGAAGTAGGACGTCGCCAGCGCTACAACTATCGGGTGAACCGTGCCACCGCCAACATGTCCTCGACGCTGCTTGCATCGGTGGCTCTCGCATGCCTCGTCTTCCAAGACCTCGGCGCCGACGATGTCGACTTGCAGGAAGTATGTAACATCTTATAAACTGTTGTTTTACTGCTCTGGCTGACCTACAAACCCCATTGGATGTACGCGACAAGCCCACTATCGCCACACAATGAGTCATAGTTTTTTTGCGGTTGAAATAGCTGTGCGTGCGTGACACTGCCACGAGCAACGTGGTAACTTGTAAACAGACCCAGAGTAAATGTTCCAGCTTATTTTGAAAAGTCTCTTCCGGAGAAAGTTTGCATGTCCAAGTTCAAAGCATACAACAAATAACAATAATACTTATTTATACACGCGCACGGTTCTAGCATTACCGACAAGTATTGAATGGGGTAGTGCGTTGAACGTCCTACACCAGTTTCGAATCCCGGGACAACATTTCTCTTTCTGAAGATAATCCTGATGGCGTATGTTGTTGCGGGGTCCTAATGATGCGTGTGTTGTTGCAGGGTCCTGATCGTGTATGTTGTTGTGATCGTGTGTGTTGTTGCATGGTCCTACACGTTGTTTTCAGTCGTACGGGACTTCTGGACGATTCTTATACGGTCGATATGTTAAAAATTACTTCAGAAAATAGTCATTCAAATTTGGAAAATAAAATCACCACACACTCCATGAACCCACCTAAAAGCTCCCAGAACAAATCTCTATTGCAATAGAATATAGCTTTTTTAGACAATGGTAGTGTCAAAGGTCTACTGCGTGTCTGAAAAGTCACACGAAAACTTCCCACACCCTAGGTACCTCTCACACAAGTATGAGTTTGCTTCCCTAAGAACTCCATTACTCTGATGACACGTGATGGTGTTCGTTGCTTGCAGTCATACGGACAGATGGCGATGTCCAGCCCGTTGTTGAATGGAACGCGACTGCTGTTCCGTGCGCGGCGGGCATTGGTGAGAGACACAGACAAGCACGATGTGACAGCCCAAGAGAGGATCGCTGCGCTGAAAAAACACAACGAACTCCGAGGCAAAGTCTCGCCATCCGCCACGAAAATGATTCACATGGTAAGGTCGACACCGGGAGGAAGGGGATGAGGGCGATAATAGGAGAATAGAACAAATATATATATAATGATACGTTGGGGCTATGATGGATGGAAGCAATGTACAGTGATTTGTTGTCTGTTTAGGTGCATGTAACACCGTCAGCGAGTAGTGTTTCTGTCTTTGTGGTTTCTTGTTCGTCTATTTATGTTTAACACAGTCGGTGAGTGGTGTTTCTGTGTCAATGATTTCTTGTTCGTGTAGTTATGTCAGCGAGTGATGTTTCTGTCTCGGTGATTTCTTGTTCGTCTATTTATGTTTAACACAGTCGGTGAGTGGTATTTCTGTGTCAATGATTTCTTGTTCGTGTAGTTATGTCAGCGAGTGATGTTTCTGTCTCGGTGATTTATTGTTCGTCTATTTATGTTTAACACAGTCGGCGAGTGGTGTTTCTGTGTCAATGATTTCTTGTTCGTGTAGTTATGTCAGCGAGTGATGTTTCTGTCTCGGTGATTTCTTGGTCGTCTATTTATGTTTAACACAGTCGGTGAGTGGTGTTTCTGTGTCAATGATTTCTTGTTCGTGTAGTTATGTCAGCGAGTGATGTTTCTGTCTCGGTGATTTATTGTTCGTCTATTTATGTTTAACACAGTCGGCGAGTGGTGTTTCTGTGTCAATGATTTCTTGTTCGTGTAGTTATGTCAGCGAGTGGTGTTTCTGTTTCGGTGATTTCGTGTTCGTCTATCTCTGTTTAATACGGTCGGAGAGTGGTGTTTCTGTGTCAATGATTTCTTGTTCGTGTAGTTATGTCAGCGAGTGATGTTTCTGCCTCGGTGATTTCTTTTTCGTCTATTTATGTTTAACACGGTCGGCGAGTGGTGTTTCTGTGTCAATGATTTCGTGTTCGTGTAGTTATGTTTAACACAGTCAGCGAGTGGTGGTTCTGTCTCAGTGATTTCGTGTTCGTGTAGTTACGTTTATCACAGTCAGCGAGTGGTGGTTCTGTCTCAGAGATGGAACTGGAAACTGGCAGATATGGCACAGGAGTGGGCAGACGCGTGTCAGTACAAACACGGCCAACCAAAGCGGGACAAGTTGCCGTTTCCACAGATTGGCCAGAACCTGTGGGTCCATACCGGTAAGACTCCTCTCAGGGTTAACCCCAAGTAACATGTTTGGACAACATAAGAACAGCGATCATCGCCAATGTGAAACTATGTATTAGTAACAAAGAGGCATTTGACATAGCCACATCTAAAATGTAAAAAAGTAATGTGAACAAAATAAGCGGGTGATATAAAACAAATTCTGACGAAATTTTTCTCCATGAAAGGTAATCATTAATACGTAAAATCTACTGCTACCAACTAAATTAACATGTGTTTAATTTAGGAACGTATACTGCCAAAATACGTCTTTCAAAATACATATACATCCACCTTGTTAGAAATGAGCTAAATTATAATAGTAATAATACATAAAATACTTCTATTGCGCTAAAATCTTCGGGAAACCCAAGCTCGGCGGCGCACCAAAACAAAAGGGGTTAAGCAGTTCATAATCGATATGCAGTTCCACTTGTAGGGAGTGGGATTGGTACGCTGGGGAGCTATGGAGAATAAGCACCTTTAAACAGGTGGGTTTTTAGTTTACGGAGAGATGTTGTTATATTTCCTACACACTTAACACAATAACAGGGAATGAATTCCACAGAGTCGGTGCAGCAACTGAAAAAGCTCTCGTTCTGACATTTGTCTTAACACTGGGAACAGTAAGTAGATTAGAATTAGATGATTGAAATAGTCTAGGCTGTCTTGCAGGAGTAAGCAATGAATGTAAATATGCTGGTTGCTTGGATGAAAGTGCTAGATAGGTGATTGTACAGATCTTAAAAATAATGCGATGTCGGACAAGGAGCCAATGCAACACTCTAGGAAGTGGAACTGAGTGAGAGAAACGAGGAGACCGGGTAACTACCCTTGCCAAACAGTTTTGTACACGTTGAACTTTCAAGATATCATTGAGGACTATATTACGTTAAAGGGAATTACAATAATCAAGTGTACTGCTAACAAGAGCATTTGCAATAGTTTTGGCGACAATAAAAGTCATATACCGGCGAATACGACGAAGGTCACGAATATGATAAAAGCAACAACGACAAGTTTGTGAAATATGCTGTCTAAAATTTTAATTATCATCTAAGGTGACTTCCAAATTCCGTGCTGAGACGGCCGGTGTAAAATCCTGGCTTAGCAGAGGTGTCGGGAAAAAACAATCAAGTTTACCACGCTGCTTTTGTGTACCAATAATAAGAAACTCTGTTTTATTTGCAGTTAACTGTAATTTGTTGTTAGTCGTCCAGTGGAATATATCATGGAGACAATCCCTGAGTTGGTTTAAGGAGCAGTTTTACACTATAAGTTAAAACGATGTTGATATATTTATTAAATCATAGTTTTGATGTTGATTTTGATCAGTTGATTATCGGTTGATATTACGTTATTGGATGATTACTACTCGGTCTGTTGTAACACATATATTATGCATTTAAGGAACAATGCACTGTTTGTTGATGTCACTCGAGTGTCGCCAGCCAGATAACACCACGATTGCCGGAGACACGAGTGGTGTTATCTGGCTGGTGAAACTCGAGTGGCATCAACAAACAGTACGTTGTTCCCGTTATAGAAAGGTAAATTAAAGTGAAATCAAAGGCACTTTTTTGGGCCTTTGCACCCGTAAGAGTGCCTACAAACTAACCATTTGCAATTATAATCAAGAATATCACGTAGGTGGTTTACTGGCAATCTGTTGTAAAAGTGCGAAATTCTGGTCTAATCTCATTTTTCGTGGAGGCTGACATATTCATCAGTGTTTGCAATTTTGACCAATCAGCGGCGATCAGCCACTTAACCCCCGACGCGGCTGTGACGTAGGATGTGTATATCTTATCTTTAACGTGATTGAGATGAGCAGTTACATTTGTATTTGCTTTTATATTGGATTTACACACAGCAAAAACTCTTGGAATGCTGTACTGTGTAACATTCGGATGTAAACACGATTTAGCGAGGTATAGAGGTTTGTCTTTTTATAAATTTTCACTGGAAAAACTGACAGTAGTGAAGCAATGAATTCATAACTGTGGGCGGGCTGGTCGGAAGCCAGCGCGATATGCTAGACTTTGTTCGGACCATTTTGAAGAGTCGTGTTTTGAAGTTGATATATTTTCATCAACTAATCAATCTACTGGGTCATTATCCTTCAAAACGTCGGCGACTGAGAACGTTAAAGCCTGAAGCGGCACCGACAATCTTCCAGCAAGTCGCCTCAGTCGAAGGCTTCGACACAACGCAAACACTCGATCAAGAGAACTGTCAAATCAGAACGCGAGGAGGTTAGTAAACAATGAATGAATGGACTATCTTGCCAAATAAGTTGATTTTAGACGCAAACAGCATGTCCAAACTTATTAGCAAGTATGTGACTATAATCGTCTACGTCTACGTATAGGCGTTTAACGTTGAAGTTGTTGGAAACCTAGTCAGCACTCTTGAAGTAGGATTCTGAACAAATATAGCGCTGCCCATGCAAAACAGATTTTCGGTGTGCAACGAGGTATATTTAGTTTACCACGCGTGATATTCTTGATTATAGTTGCAAATGGTTAGTTTTCAAGTACTCTTACAGGTGCCAAGGCCCAAAAATGCCTTTGGTTTCACTTTAACACTCGAGCATGTTTTTTCACTTCCTATATCCTGTTCGAAGGAACTGATGCGAACGTGTGACGCACATTACGTAAATCAGAACAATCCAAGAAATAAATGCAACGCGTTCGAATAATCGCACGTCTATGCCAACGCGCGTACTTCATCGTGTTCGAACAATCGCACGTCTATGCCAACGCGCGTACTTCATCGTGTTCGAAATGATTCAAACGTCAGCTGAATTTTCAGAACTCGTATATCACGATAAAATGCTCCAGACCAATCAGGTTGTTTTATTATCGTGATATATCCATCTGGATAATGCACGGTCTCTTCGTTCTGAGAACCATGTGTTAAGCATAGAGTAGGGTGGGGCAATACGCCTACTTTTTTCGGGAAATCGACTCATGGGAAAACCTTTTAGATATCTCTCTGATATATTGGACGTATCACCTAGTTTATTATCTTAGCTGAAAATCTAGTGTTGACTTTCTCGATGGTCAGTATCACAGAAATAAGTTATAGCCATTTTAGCAGAAGTCCTGAAAATGGGCGTTTTGCCCCAGGGGTGGGGCAAAACGCCCCTGGGCGTTATGCATTAATCAGCCTCATTTAATTATTAGTTTACTTATTTCGCATTACCAAAGTGATGGTATTATTGGTACACTTCAGTATAGCGAAACCTTGATGCACATCATAGTAAAAAAATTGTAAATAATTTTATTAAGAACCGTGACTGAAATTGTTAATTAATTAGCTCCTTTTCTCTGAAATTCAACAAGTGCGTTATATTGTATATGTTTATTATAAACTGTCATACGCAGGCGGAAATTATCAACTCGTCTACTCACTTTCAGATTCAAATCTGACAGATAATAGTACGTCCCACCCTGAGCGTTTTGCCCCAACTAATGTTGGCCTTTTTGCCCCACACGTTCGATATTAACATGTCACCTTCTGTATATTACTGGCTTTTATCACTCGCATCCACAACATTCACAGCATTAATGATTACATATTTGTCTACTGCAGACACTCAACGCGTTGTCTCAGTTTCTTATGGTTACTGCCCACAAAACGACTTTTAGGGTGACCATTTTTTTAATTTATAGAATCAAAAGTTTTACATTAAAAAAAATATCACATGAATTTCGTTTTCTGCCACCGTATTCTAACCAAATGTGAAGAACTGTGTGTGGCTTCATTTGGCGATCTCGAAATTCTTATTTTCGCGGTGTGAAACTAGTTAGAGGATGGGCTTTATGCCCCAAAACTTGCGTTATGCCCCATGCTACTCTACGTTTGTGAATGTCGAGTGGGTATCAGCACGACTAGCCGTTAAATAATCTGGAGTAATCTCTCGGCCCCCGACATTTGTACCAATACTAAACACACGCGTATTCTCTTCGTCTTCATGAATTAATTTACTCCATACAGCACTTTCGGGCGCTAACACATGGTGCGCGAGCCACAAGTGCATCAACCTGAACAACTGTTTTAAAACCAACATAGTGCATATAACGCCATTAGTGCAAGTGTTTGTGTTTGTCTGTCGCCTGGCCACAAAGTCTATCTGTCACCTGGCCACAAGGCCAGTGTCTGTATGTCACCTCGTCGCAAGGTATGTGTCTGTCTGTCACCGGGTCACACGGTCTGCGTCTGCCGCAGGGGGCCACGACATCGAGGCCGCCGTCCAGGTGTGGTACGACGAGGTGAAGGACTATGACTACAACGCGAATACGTGCAATAAAGTCTGCGGACACTACACGCAGGTAGGCTACACCTACAACGCGAATACGTGCAACAAAGTCTGCGGACACTACACGCAGGTAGGCTACACCTACAACGCGAATACGTGCAACAAAGTCTGCGGACACTACACGCAGGTAGGCTACACCTACAACGCGAATACGTGCAACAAAGTCTGCAGACACTACACGCAGGTAGGCTACACCTACAACGCGAATACGTGCAACAAAGTCTGCGGACACTACACGCAGGTAGGCTACACCTACAACGCGAATACGTGCAACAAAGTCTGCGGACACTACACGCATGTAGGCTACACCTACAACGCGAATACGTGCAACAAAGTCTGCGGACACTACACGCAGGTAGGCTACACCTACAACGCGAATACGTGCAACAAAGTCTGCGGACACTACACGCAGGTAGGCTACACCTACAACGCGAATACGCGCAACAAAGTCTGCGGACACTACACGCAGGTAGGCTACACCTACAACGCGAATACGTGCAACAAAGTCTGCGGACACTACACGCAGGTAGGCTACACCTACAACGCGAATACGTGCAACAAAGTCTGCGGACACTACACGCAGGTAGGCTACACATACAACGCGAAGACAACGGGTCATGTCTTTCTGGGGAGAATGGGTCATGTCTTTTTCGGGTAGGCTGCGGACACAATGCGGTGGCAATGTGTCCTGGCCATCTGGAGCGTGGTAGCTCGGCGTAGAGAGCCGGATTGAGTCGACCGAACAACACCAACAGCCACGACATGGTGTTGTTGTTTCTGGCAGCACCAGTCCGGACATAGTGTTATTGTCGCTAACACCAACAGTCGCGGCTTAGTGTAATTGTTGCTGGCACCAACAGTCCCAGTATGGTGTTTCTGTTGCTGTTGTTGACATTGATATTGTTGCTGGCACCAATAATCTAGGCATAGTGTTATTGTTGCTGACACCAACATTGATATTGTTGCTGGCACCAACAATCCCGGCATGGTGTTATTGCTGCTGACACAAACATTGATATTGTTGCTGGCACCAACAATCCCGGCATGGTGTTATTGTTGCTGACACCAACATTGGTATTGTTGCTGGCACCAACATTTATGTTGTTGCTGGCACCAACAGTTCCGGCATGGTGTTATTTGTGTTGGCACCAACCGTTTCTGCATGATGTTGTTGATACGGTCCCCAATAATACCGTTTTTGGGGTTTAATGCACACTTGTTCTGCTAATACAGTTTCATGACAGAGTTTCGTCTTAGTGCAACTGAAGGCATTGTGCGGTCAACTTAACATTAACCTTAATTGGAACATTTATATGTCTTCACTTAATTATTATTTTTTTGTTTTTTTACTGTAATTTAATTAACAACAATTTCAAGTTAATTGTCCCATATCAATCAATCAATTTGAGTTTATTTGGTTACACATTTGTAATGTTTTTACAAGTATGGTCATAATTAATTTCATCTGTTAACTCAGGAGATTCTCTAGAAACTCAAGGGGTTTATTACGAGAACCACCTTTAATTAGGTGTAGTAATCTTATAATGGAATGATGCTACAGATTGGAAATCATGTTAATAATATTAGATATGACGCAAATAAAAAGTTACAACGATGTGTCATAATCCAGCATAATCTAGCACAATCTAACACCGTGAGGCAAAGTGATAATTGAACAATAAAGTGAATATTCATTGGTATTTGCAAAAGAGAAAATGAAAAAAATAATAATAATAATAATAATAAATAAATAAATAAATGAATAAAACATAAATACAAATTTATGTGACGTGAATAAAAACTATAATCCATCATAATCTAGCACAATTTAACAACGTGAGGCAAAGTGATAATTGAGCAATATAGTGAAAATTCTTTAGTATTTTCCTTTTTTCGTTTTTCGTTTTTAAGATGTATAAGGGGAGGAAATGTTTAAGTTTGCAGAGTATGCTAATATTATATGCAAGTTTAGTTGGCAGTTTGTTCAAGTGCATTGACCAATTTAAGTGTTCGTCTATAGAGAAATTTAGTAAAGTTAACTTGAGGATGGTCGATCCGTTAATTCGAATTGCTTGAGGTGAGTATTGTACGTTTTATTTACTGATGTGAATATAATGTAGTTCGTGTTTTTATATTTATGGAAAGTTTATTTGTGTGGAACCACTGTGTTTTTTTTTATTTTCATTATTAACCTCATCTATGAGTGAAGTTAAATTTTTATGTGAATGATACATACTTGTATCATCTGCAAAAAGAGTGAAATTCATTATAATTGATATGTTGTAAAGGTCGTTGATATAAAGTATAAATAATAGTGGCCCTAGCATAGAGCCTTGCGGCACACCACTCGTCACGGTCTTGAGATTTTAATTTACATTGTTGTAAGTGATATATTGTGTCCTCTGCTCTAGGTAACTCCTGAACCAAGTATGTATGTGCCCTCTGATACCATAGCAGTTAAGTTTTGTAATAATATATTGTGGTCTATAGTGTCGAAGGCTTTAGATAGATCAATAAATATATCAATATTGAAGGTGTTACTATCGGTTCCACTTGATATTTTATATGTAAGTTTTATTAGAGTTATGTAAGTGGAATATTGTTTCCTGAAACCGTATTGTTTTTTAATATTATGTCGGACTGATTGAGTCGATTATACATCAGACGCTCTAAATTGTTTGAGAAACATGGCAGAATTGAGATTGGTCTATAGTTGCAGTTCTAAGTTATTAGGGTCTTTTATGTATTGGGATTACGTTTGCTACTTTTAGTTGATGTGGTACCACTCCAGTAGAACATTAATTATTAAATATATGTGATAGTAGGGGAGCTATTTGGGGACTTATTTCTCGCATAATATGTGGATCAATGTTGTCAAAACCACGAGACGTGTTAGATTTTATGTTGTGTAACAGTGAAAACATTTCCTCGGGGGTTGTGGGTCGGCAGAGAAAGTTATTAGGATTTGTTTGAACAAATTCACTTGGATCATTTCCTTAACAAGATTTGACGCCACATGTATAAAATAATCATTTAATTCGTTTGCTATGTCCTTTGGGTTTGACGTTTCTGAGCCGTCCAACAAAGTGAAGCTTGTGCTCGGGTTTGTTATTTTCGATTTACATTTCTTTAATTAGCTGCCATGACTTCTTTGCATTACCTTTTTGGAGATCAAATTGTTTTTACAATGAATTTTCTTTGAAAGCCTGATTATATGTGTCAGTTTATTTTTATATGTTTTGTAGGTTGTTTCATTGTCAACTGTTGGGATCTTTTTAAATTGTTTATATAAAATATTTTTGTGTTTGCGTAAAGTTAATATTCCCTTGGTCAACCATAGGGAACTGGCATTGTCTGTA
>OY759267.1:49903033-50058033 GCA_963662155.1 Lamellibrachia columna
CTTGCGGTGGCCTCTGTTTTTAGCACCTTCCCACAATATAGTTTGTCTTGGAAGTATGTTATTATCCATATGATCCATATGACCTGTTCATCTACGGTTTATTTGCACAAGAAGCTGTTCCATGTTCGCGATATTTGCTCTTTTGAGTATTTCTTTGTTCGTAATGTGATCTTTCCATGCTCTGCCCAAGGTGTCCCATGTGTAAGATATGCAGCTTCCTAACTTGCTTTCGGTATAGTGTCCATGTCTTAGTATCAGCAAAACTGCATACATTGCCAACAATTACACCTATCCTAACATAATATTTCATTATCTATGTTTCGCGTACTTTCGCTTATCCACTGGTACTCGAAACGTGTATATGCCCAGACTTAAACACGGCGCTATTCTACAATGTTTGATTTGACAAGATTTTAACAAGATTGCCATCCCAAACGAAAAGTTCCAGATGGCAAGTGGATAAGGAAGCCATTGGATTACCGAGAGTCCAACAATTTTAGCATCTATGTATAGCCCGCCCTTATCTGTTATCTGTCAATTCTATTTTTAAATATTCACACGACTAGCATTAACACAATCATTTGACAGTTTACTCCATTCCTGTATCGCCCTCTGTGAGAAAGAATACTTTCTCATGTCCAACCTACAATGTTCCTTAACTAATGCTGCTCTGTGTCCTCTGGTTCTACTGCCTTCTTTAAGTTTGAAGAACATATTACTATCTATATTCTCATAACCATTCATTATTTTAAACACTTCTATTTGGTCTCCTCTTAGTCGCCTGGTCTCTCGTGTTGTAAAACTACATTCTAATAAGCGGCCTTCATAACTAAGGCCTCTCAATTCTGGAATAATTTGTGTTGCTCTTCATTTTATTCTTTCTAGCTTGTCTATGTCCTTATGATATGGCCTTCTTACGCTATGGCATCCATGCTTGTATGCAATGTAACAAATGCGGTATGACTATTGCTGTTTCTCCTTATACGTGATAGTTCTCCTAATTAGCCCTAGAATTTGATTTCCTTTTGAAGCAGCAATCCGACATTGCTCTGAAACTTTGATTTCAGCACTAAATGTTCTTTTTTAAGTCCTTTTCCTGTGTCGTTCTATTTAGTACGGCATACCCCATTTTATATTTTCGTCCATGTTTCCATGTCCTGTGCCTATGCATTTACACTTACCAAAATTGAATAACATTTGCCATTTTTCTGACCATTTAACAAACTTATCTAGATCATCCTGTAAACGTTGTTTATCTTTATCATTTGTAACCTTTCTGAATACTTTTGTGTCATCTGGAAATTTCAGTACTTTGCTAGATATGTCATCTTCAAAATCATTTATATATATATATTAAAAATAGCATAGGGCCTAATACTGATCCATGTGGTACCCCACTCAAAACAGATTTCCAGTTTGAAATCTCACCAACTACTATTACTTTCTGTCTTCTGTGTGTAAACCACTTTTCTATCCAGTTGATTATACCATTACCTGTGCCATGTGCTTTTAGTTTAAGTAATAATCTTTGATGTGGCACTTCATCTAAAGCTTTTTGAAAATCTAAGTACACAACTTCCACTGGTGACCCATCATCTATGCACTTTGTAATTTCTTCCAAAAAACATAAGAGATTGGTTAGACATGACCTTGCTTTTAGAAACCCATGTTGAGATGTATTTATTAATTTATGTTTTACAAGGAATTCCAACATGTGGTCTCTGTTTAATGTTACGAGTAATTTTCATATAACTGATGTTAAACTCACTGGTCTGTAATGTTCGGACTCGTTCCTAAATCCCTTCTTAAGTAGCTGCGTAATGTTTGCTTCTTTCCATTCTGAAGGAACTATTCCTTCTTCTAGTTAATCCTTTTTGCAAGTGGTGGACTAATTTGCTCTACAATTTCCTTAAGGAGTTTTGATATTATCCCATCAACTCCAGGTGATTTATTATCTTTCGTCTTCTTACTTTTCTTTTCTAAGGCAGTTACTCCTGAAATGATCTGATTTATTGCCCTCAAATTTAGTAACTGGAACTGGAAGTGCTGATATCTTCTATGGTAAAGGCTGAACTGAAATAATCATTCAGGACCTCTGCCATTTGAAACCCGTCTGAAAATATGTTTCCACTGTTGTTTTCCAGTGGTCCGACTTTATCTCGAACTTTCTGTTTACGCATTACATAAGCATAGAAACTCTTGCTATAATTTTTTATTTGACCTGCCAATTTTTTTCAAAATTCTTTTGGATTTTTTTATTTCAGTTGTAGCTAGGTTAAGTGCCTCTTTGTAGTTTGTGTAGTCTTCTACATTTCCAGTGTGTTTATATACCCCCACAGCATCTTCTTGTGAGCAATTATTCTAATAGCCTCTTTTGACAGATGTTTCTTCCTGGACCTTTTCCTTGTTTTCTTTATGGAACAAATCTCACAGTAATGTCCTCAATCTCATTTTTAAAGTCCAGCATTCTGTTGCCGTCTTGTTCTTGAGCAACGTATTCCAATCTATATATGTCCCAGTAGCATTCTTATCACTTGATTTTCTTTAGTTTAGTGCAACCTCCCTTACTAACGCGTTTTTTTTTATATATAGCCTATGTCGTATATATATATATATATATATATATATATATATATATATATATATATATATATATATATATATATATATATATATATATATATATATATATATATATATATATCTTAATGTAACGCACACGACCTACATTAGACAATTATGTTGTCATTAATGTAGCGTTACTTAATAACTAGGCGTATAATATCGTGTTGTTTGTAGCGCTAAAGTATTACAACGGATGGCCGTGCTTAGGTGAAAGCTGTCTCGGTGAGTAGGCCTAAACACACACGATCAGACATCACTCACATCACTGCTGTAATTAAATTCGCATGCACAGTTTGGATCACTTGTTTGTGTACCGATGACACCGATGACACCGATGACGTGTATTTTCTATCACATACCCAACAGTGGACTAATGATAAATGTACAGCCTTATCATGTTATTACCATTAATGACGTATATCACGACCAGTCGTTGATAGTATGTGTAATGTTAGAATAATTTTTAAGTTGTTACGACGTGATTTTATCATCTGCAGTGAATGAGCTGGAGATCATTCGTAAGAAGTTAAACAACCAACGTAAGTATCACTGATGACATCACTAGCAATGTTAATTATTCTGATGCTAACTGTAAATGCGATGCTGCGTTGATAACTTCATCTTGAAAATAATATTATCAAAACAGTGTTAAAAAAGAAGTACATAGGGTACTATGCATTGTTCGTTAAACACAAAGGCCAAGCAACCAAAAGAATAACAGCATCGGATAAGTCATGTGCGCCTACAAATTATTATCAAGTAGACAACGCGAAAGTTCATCATGTTTTATCTTCAAAGTGGCGCATTGTGTAATCTTTTCAACAGATCCATGTGATATCGGGTTGTAGCTCAGACGAATTGTAGCTCGGAGGAGTTGTAGCTAGGGCGAGTTGTAGCTCGGGCGAGTTGTAGCTAGGGAGAGTTGTAGCTAGGGCGAGTTGTAGCTCAGACGAGTTGTAGCTCGGGCGAGTTGTAGCTAGGGCGAGTTGAACCTCGTATGTTGAATCTAGGATGAGTTGAACCTTGGATGAGTTGAACCTTGGATGAGTTGAAACTCGGACGAGTTGAAACTCGTATGAGTTGCAGCTCGGATGGCTTGTAGCTCGGATGAGTTGTCGTTCGGACGAGTTAAATCTCGTATGTTGAACCTCGGATGGCTTGTAGCTCGGATGAGTTGTCGTTCGGACGAGTTAAATCTCGTATGTTGAACCTCGGATGACGTGCAGCTCGGATGAGTTGTCGCTTGGACGAGTTAAACCTCGCATAATTTGAAACTCTGATGAGTTGATCCACGGATGAGTTGTAGCTCGGATTATTTTACATTCACCAACATAATCGTTACGTCAATGTGTAATCTTGTCAATGTATCCACGTGACATCACATGTGGCAGATTTCAAACAATTGATGAATATACTGTTTTTCTTGCCAAATATTTTGTATTACTAGTTTTGTAATACAAGTGACAAGTTAGTCATGTTAAATTAGGCAGGACTGAGCGCAAACAATGAAATGACTGAGTGGGTGGTGGCAATTTGTATGTTAGAAATGACAATAGCGCATGTTTTGTTGACGTTGTTGACTGTAACGCATGTGTTTTGACTGTAGCGCATGTGTTTTGACTGTAGCGCATGTGTTGTTGACGTTGCTGACTGCAGCGCACTTGTTGTTGACTGCAGCGCATGCGTTGCTTACTGTAGCGCATGTGTTGTTGACGTTACTCACTGTAGCGCATGTGTAGTTGACTTTGCCCACTGTAGCGCATGTGTTGTTGACGTTACTCACTGTAGCGCATGTATTGTTGACGTTACTCACTGTAGCGCATGTGTTGTTGACTTTGCTCACTGTAGCGCATATATTGTTGACGTTACTCACTGTAGCGCATGTGTTGTTGACTTTGCTCACTGTAGCGCATGTGTTGTTGACGTTACTCACTGTAGGGCATGTATTGTTGACGTTACTCACTGTAGCGCATGTGTTGTTGACTTTGCTCACTGTAGCGCATATACTGTTGACGTTACTCACTGTAGTGCATGTGTTGCTGAATTCGCTAACTGTATCGCATGTGTTATTGGCGTTGCTGACTGTAGCGCATGTGTTGTCATTCAGCCGAGTACGTCATCAAGGTGGCTTTCATCATCACCTGCACCGTCCTGGCGATCGTTTTCTTCATTCTCATCTGTCTCCTCGTCGTGAAGTGCAGCGGTCAGTAGATGTTTCCCCAGATCCAACGCCGCAGTTAGTTCACGAAACAGCCAAACCACCAGATTGCATTAAAAAACCTACCAATCAACTATTTAAACTAGCACAATATGACGCCGGTGCAGTGGTTAGATTAATTATGTTAGTTAAAGGAATGTACGGCGATTTCCATTGGCTGATTCGTTGGCATGCCGATAAATCTGTGGAAGTGGTAAACATCTGTGCTCGAAGGCGTTACTAAGAGAGTGGAGAGTAATAATAATATATAAAATACTTCTAATGCGCCAAAATAATCGGGAGACCCAAACTCAACAGCACACCAAAACAAAAGGGGTTTGAGGTTGGACGAGTTGGAGGTGGGACGAGTTGGTGGTGGAACAAGTTGCTGGCGGAGGAGTTGGAGGTGGGACGAGTTGGTTCTGGAACGGGTAGGTTTTGGGGCGAGTTGGAGCTAGTATGGGATATGCGGTAACCAAACACCTTTCATTACGAGACCACTTACGTTCGTGTTTCTTGCTTGCAGCGTAAATAACGACCCAAGCACAAGTACGGGGGGGGGGGGGGGAGGAAAGCCCCAGTCGACTTGTTGGACAAGAATGGAATGGTGTCCGAACTCAACCTTACGACTGAGGATGCGATATCCAATATATGATCTGGTGTAATTATTAACCAGAGTGGCAATATAACATCATCTTTACTTTCAATATCTATTCACATATTCATCGCATATTTTTAATTAGTGGTGAAAATGTTGGTTGTAACCGCGCACTTTATTTGCAGCACTAACGCTAACGCGTGTTTAACTATGCAGCATTTAAAACAGCGCGCGAAAGGAAACAATTCTTTAAAGATTGTTGCAAATCTATCGGGAAATACCTGGCGACCGAAGCCTAGGTTGGTGAATCTGAAATACCTGGCGACCGAAGCCTAGGTTGGTGAATCTGAAATACCTGGCGCCGAAGCGTAGGTTCGTGAATCTGAAATACCTGGCGCCGAAGCGTAGGTTCGTGAATCTGAAATACCTGGCGCCGAAGCGTAGGTTGGTGAATCTGAAATACATGGCGCCGAAGCGTAGGTTTGTGAATCTAAAATATCTGGCGACCGAAGCCTAGGTTGGTGAATCTGAAATACCTGGCGCGGAAGCGTACGGTGGTGAATCTGAAATATCTGGCGCCGAAGCCTAGGTTGGTGAATCTGAAATACTTGGCGACCGAAGCGTAGGCTGGTGAATCTGAAATACCTGGCGCCGAAGCGCAGGGTGGTGAATCTGAAATACCTGGCGCCGAAGCCTAGGTTGGTGAATCTGAAATACCTGTCGACCGAAGCCTAGGTTGGTGAATCTGAAATACCTGGCGCCGAAGCCTAGGTTGGTGAATCTGAAATACCTGGCGACCGAAGCGTAGGTTGGTGAATCTGAAATACCTGGCGTGATTTGAAAATGAGCCATGATACGGAGATGCCACTGAGGTCCAGCACATATAAAGACCTGGCTCGGTCTGCCGCTTAGAGGAATGTACGGCGGTTTTCATTGGTTGACAGGTACGACGTTGGGTGGAGCTTTCCTATCATTAAAATTCCAAATTATCTGAATATTTGGTTCCCAAAGAACATATAATTTAACAATGCTATACGTCAAGTGTTATCTTCTCTTTACTGTTGTAATATATTTACCATAAGAACAGGCTAATAAACCATCCGTTATGTTCCACCTTCGAAATTTTAGATTTATTATCCGGGCTTTATAAGCAGTAAAGCGGTAACTATTTATATCGTAAGACACATTTTAATTCGTGTATATTCGAAAACATTAAAAGGTCACGATAGCAACACTTGTTGTATGGATGTTATTTTTTAGCCAACATCAATGTTATAGATACTAATAAAATCAGTGTTACAACGTCCAACGTCCAACGAAAATAGCCGTGCATTCCCTTTAATGTGAACCAACCATGTTTGCCTGCTAAGCAAAATGGCGATAAGACATAAAACATTGCTAAGGTTAAAACGGCTGTATGCAGGTATCCTACGTGCCGAGTTGACGACATTTCAACGTGACGCTTATAACCACGCCCGCAAGAAAACCTATGCATAATTGCGCGTCAATCAACTATCGTTGCTTATTCTCAGAATAAAATTGTCGTCGTATTTCGATCACATGCACCATCACAGTAGACTCGTGTTTAAGATGACCGTAATTACGGGTAATTAATCTCGCCGTTCTTCCCGACACTCCGCCCTTACGAGTAATTGGCTATGCTGCAGGAACGTTTGAGGATCGTCCCCAAACATCGAAGGGATCGTGTTTCGTCTTTGCGAGATCCGCTAGATGGGGGTACTGTTTTGTTGACTGGTAAACTAGATAGGTATGTAGAAAAGCGTTGCTCCAGTGTGGGGTCGGGTTTCTTTATGTGCAATAAACATTGACAGTGCACTCAAGTAATAATTTTAGTATATAATAAAATATAACGTACACGTCGATTGACAATATTAGCCAAATAAAGGGCAACGAAACGCGACGATTCTTGCGCCGTCATAAAGTTCTCAGTTAGCGCCTGAATATGTTGTCCTTGACTACTAAAACATGCAGCCATATTTCTCATTAAATAGAGACCAGTGCACAAAACAAACCTCAATACTCACTACAGTATTTCATGTCGATGATATTATGGAAAACATCCCCTACATGTGTTTTACATATCACCAAAACAACATACATCTCCTATCTAACACGTTGACTTGCGTGTGCGTCGTTAACTGTGTAACTGTGTGTCGTGTCAAACAGCTATCTTCTTCACACAATGATCCCCAATCACGCATACTCAATCGCAATCTGTGATTGACTTCTGTCTCGGGAGACAATGTCGTATACTGGTCCGACTTGTGGCGCCGCAGTATACCTATGTCAGGGTGTTTCTCCGGAAGGGGAGCAAATCAGAAGGATTTTGGGGAATGAAACGGCTTTTATCTGTGTAACTCAGTGTGTTGGGAGCAGCGAGTGACCAACGCACCAACACCAACACCAACGCCAACACCGACACCAACACCGACACCAACACCAACACCAACAACATCGTCGATGACGTGATGCACAGACGGCGGAGGAGACTCGGCCATGTTCTCCGCATAGACAGGACGAACAGTCTTCCACGTGCCGCTTTGAAATGGACACCACGTGGAAACAGAAAACATGGCAGACCACTGGGCACCTGGAGAAGAAACCAAGCTGGCTGGGAAGGCCTGGAATGAACTCAGCTGTTTCGCCCAAGACCAGGCTGTCTGGAGGAGATTTGTTGGCGGCTTATGCTCCAGTGGGAACGTGAGAAGTGAGTGAGTGAGTGAGTGAGTGAGTGAGTGAGTGAGTGAGTGAGTGAGCTGAGTGAATGAGTAAGTGAGCTTGTTATGTCTGCGTCCAGTTTGTAAAGAAACCAAGGTGCCCACTCACGCACCACGATATAGAGGCGTGTTGTTGTTTGTGCAACACTGGTAGATTCTACACGTAGAAAACAGAAAGAGGGTATAAGAAAGCCAACCCAACTATTTATTATACCTCATACATTTGAGTGCCATTGTATGTGGAATCATGTAAGCCATTTACAAATGGTTGCGAATAACACGAGCAAATCCAATACCACGAGCAGATATGGGTCGACGACTGATGGCCAGACATGGGTCGACGACTGATGGCCAGACATGGGTCGACGACTGATGGCCAGACATGGGTGTATTTACTCCGGGCAACTCATTCAAGCATTTGTGTCATACACAGCTGCACCTAAATTAAGGAGTGGCAGGTGATAGATATACGCACGGATGTATTTCAATAGTGCGTCAATGTAGAGATGGTTATTGTCATCACTCATGCTCCGTCACCTCATGATTGAACGTAGAATTAAGGAAATGTGCAGTGTGCTTGTGTGCCAGTGTGTCGGCGTGCCAATGTGTCGGCGTGCCAGTGTTATTGTCATCACTCATGCTCCGTCACCTCATGATTGAACGTAGAATTAAGGAAACATCCCGGTGAGGTGTTGAACGCAGCCCAGATGCTTTGCTGCATGTGACAGCGGATGACACCGATCCTGGACAGCGACTGGTCGCACCCCCTGGGTCTAACATAGCAGCACTCATGATGTGCGGTAAAGTTAAATTAGTTATCTTATTCAGGCAATTTGCTTACACATTTTTCCATAACTTTGCGCACATGTTTTGAAACAGAATTCACAAGTTAGGTCTCTCAGTAATAAGTAATGTATAAATATTATATAGCATTGGCTTGGAGTGGCATGTTTTTGTTCTATGTCAAGTTGAGTTATGTCATAGTTAGTTACTGAACGTATGTCTTTTTGTAGTATAATATTGTACTATGGTTGTCGACTGCACCGTAAAGTGTCCTGCCTAGTGATTGCGCTAATGTAAATACATGAACTAATTTTTAGCCCATTATTACTAATTAATACAGATGTGCATTATGTCTGCTTTCGTAAATTCTAGAGTATTTTCAAGCCTGACTGGAACAGCTAGCATATTAAGAATACCTCCTCGACCTTTCTACTCGGGAGGGGGGATTTAATTATGAAAATTGGCTTAGTAACCCCATATTCTGTATAACTAGGTAGCAAATAGGATGTAGAACTAGGCAACAAATAGGATGTAGAACAAGGCAGCAAATAGGATGTAGAACTAGGCAGCAAATAGGATGTAGAACTATGTAACAAATAGGATGTAGAACTAGGTAACAAATAGGATGTAGAACTAGGTAATAAATAGGATGTAGAACTAGGTAACAAATAGGATGTATAACTAGGTAGCAAATAGGATGTAGAACTAGGTAGCAAATAGGATGTAGAACTAGGTAACAAATATGATGTAGAACAAGGTAACAAATAGGATGTAGAACAAGGCAGCAAATAGGATGTAGAACTAAGTAGCAAATATGATGTAGAACTAGGTAGCAAATAGGATGTAGTACTAGGTAACAAATAGGATATAGAACTATGTAGCAAATAGGATGTAGAACTAGGTAACAAATAGGATGTAGAACTAGGTAACAAATAGTATGTAGAACTAGGTAACAAATAGGATGCAGAACTAGGTCGCAAATAGGATGCAGAACTAGGTAACAAATAGGATGTAGAACTGGGTAACAAATAGGATGTAGAACTAGGTAACAAATAGGATGCAGAACTAGGTCGCAAATAGGATGCAGAACTAGTTAACAAATAGGATGTAGAACTAGGTAACAAACAGGATGTAGAACTAGGTAACAAATAGGATGTAGAACTAGGTCGCAAATAGGATGAGGTGGGACAAATAACTAGAACTGAGGGCCAAGTCATGCACTGGAGCGAGTCACCAGGAGGACAGCTATATATTCATTAGTTTACTTCACTTCTTGTGTATCATATTAACAACTGATCACTTGTAGTGGTAGTAGTAAACAAAAACGTGTTATCTCGCGCAGTGATAACTTGTTATTATTCAGGAATACGCCCTGCTACGTTCTGACGTGGCACGTAAACGTTAGATCGTTGTCAATACACCTGATAGCGAAGTGTCTCGGGGCGACACCGGCTGACCGGTGAACGTGTGTCGTGGTGACTCAGAAAAGTGCACAATATGTGGCCTTCTTCGCACACGACACCTATAATTAGCGGTTTCTACACAGTGGCCCATTAAGTTAGTAACCGAAATGAAGGGCTTTAGTGAATGGAACGGAACAACACACCGGGGGTGGCATTGTATAACGGGCATGTTTACTTCTTACTTAAGTAAACAAATTTGTGTAGGTAGCGATAGTGTTGTTGTTTATTAGCTGCTAAGCTAAGCGTTCGCTGTATTGTAGCAGTTCGTGATGTTTACGTTAGTGCCCGTGATGAGAAAAGGAACAGCTACTGAGTCTATATACGGGACACAGCCCAATACCGAGAATTCGTCATCGCCTAGATATAGCAGTAGATGGAGTTGTTTTCCATAGTTATATTTCATGTCCCTCTCCTCATATTATAAATGGTTTCCGTCTATATCTCCTACGAAGTATGAAGATTTGTTTTCTTGTTTTGGAGAAGAAGCAAAAGTGGTTTTGTCTTTTACGGCTATCAGACGTTTCGTAGGACATAATGTCATAATAGCTTAGCCTCTTCTTAATCCCACAATTGGCATTCCATCGAAGCATCTTCGCCGAAGAAGACAATGAAGATCGACATGTGACTATAATGTTCTCTCAATGGTTGAATAAAAACATTTATTTGGCTATTTAATAAACACGTCGGGCTCTGCGTGAAGAGCGGTCGGTGTTCTTGCTAAATAAATGTGCAGTGTGCTTGTGTGCCAGTGTGTCGGCGTGCCAGTGTGTCGGCGTGCCAATGTGTCGGCGTGCCAGTGTGTGGGCGTGCCAGTGTGCCGTCGTGCCAGTGTGTCGGCGTGCCAGTGTGTCGGCGTGCCAGTGTGTCGGCGTGCCATTGTGTCGGCGTGCCATTGTGTCGCCGTGCCACTGTGTCGGCGTGCCAGTATGTCGGCGTGCCAGTGTGTCGGCGTGCCAGTGTGCGGGCGTGCCAGTGTATCGGCGTGCCAGTGTGCCGGCGTGCCAGTGTGTCGGCGTGCCAGTGTGTCGGCGTGCCAGTATGCCGGCGTGCCAGTGTGTCGGCGTGCCAGTGTGTCGGCGTGCCAGTGTGTCGGCGTGCCAGTGTGTCGGCGTGCCATTGTGTCGGCGTGCCATTGTGTCGCCGTGCCACTGTGTCGGCGTGCCAGTATGTCGGCGTGCCAGTGTATCGGCGTGCCAGTGTGCCGGCGTGCCAGTGTGTCGGCGTGCCAGTGTGTGGGCGTGCCAGTGTGCCGTCGTGCCAGTGTGTCGGCGTGCCAGTGTGTCGGCGTGCCAGTGTGTCGGCGTGCCATTGTGTCGGCGTGCCATTGTGTCGCCGTGCCACTGTGTCGGCGTGCCAGTATGTCGGCGTGCCAGTGTGTCGGCGTGCCAGTGTGCGGGCGTGCCAGTGTATCGGCGTGCCAGTGTGCCGGCGTGCCAGTGTGTCGGCGTGCCAGTGTGTCGGCGTGCCAGTATGCCGGCGTGCCAGTGTGTCGGCGTGCCAGTGTGTCGGCGTGCCA
This sequence comes from Lamellibrachia columna, assembly GCA_963662155.1. Classification (NCBI taxonomy): domain Eukaryota; kingdom Metazoa; phylum Annelida; class Polychaeta; order Sabellida; family Siboglinidae; genus Lamellibrachia; species Lamellibrachia columna. The sequence continues at coordinate 49,914,954 of OY759267.1, forward strand.
GTGTGTCGGCGTGCCAGTGTGCCGGCATGCCAGTTTGTCGACGTGCCTGTCGAGGGGCAGAGGCAATAAACCATACTAAGAACTTAACTCGAGTCTGCCTCATACTCGTGTCATGCTCAGCTGGGTTTTGTGCTCAGCTGAAGGTTAAATCTTGTTGAAACAGAGCTGTTTCTCAAATACAAAACGGCCAAATGGAACTCTTTTTGTATGAAGATAACAAACAAACCACTGTTGTAAACACTATTGTCTTCCGAATATAAACAGCGATGGACGAAGTAACTCTTCAATGCAATACAGATGCACAAACTAAGTAGTTTTTGTCACATCATCAGACAAGAGTGAATTCCAAGGGATATATTGGAGGGAATATTTGTCCTGACATATGCCAGTCTATCTTCTCGAAAACGACGAACGTTTAATGACATCAGTAAATGTATTCGTGACATACCGTCTTTGTCTATGCTTGATTACGGCGTTGAGCAAATTTCACACCGTACTCAATTCACAACGTACTCGGTTCACAACGTACTCGGTTCACAACGCACTCAGTATTTCAGCATTTCGTGCTCATCTCGGCCCACGATTTCGTACTTACCAAGTTTATAACCTGTAAGTGTAAAAGCGAATTTTCGTCGTGAAAGGTGCTCATGGAAGGTTATAACTTGGTGCCGAGGGCTATGAGAGTGCCCGGGGCTATGGCCTTGTGAATCGCGCTGTCCATCTCGTCGAGTCCTTGTTATGCTGTCTGCATGAAGTATATCATGTCATTCAGTTCAATGCTGCGTAGTCTACCTAATAAATAAATACAGCTGAATGGAATGAACAAAGGTCGACCAACAGAGTTACCGACTGTGGGAATCAGACGTGTATCAAGAACAATGTCAAATGTTTAGATTACCTGGTTCATTGAGGTCTTGTAAATGTATTCAAATCAAGAGGCGTACTGATTTAACTAGTTTTTTGAGATCATGGTCCAATCACTGCGCGTGTGTGCGTGCTTGAATAGCTGAATATATTTGATGTGAGTATGTGGGTAATTGCATGCGTACACATGCACTCTTTCTGTCCACACCCAATACCCCATACCCCACACCCCATTCCTCACACCAGTAAATGAGGCTCCCTTGATGCTGTAGGTGCAGTAGTGCAAATTCATGTATGCTAATAAACCAAAGCGTGCGCATCACAACAAATATACGTTGAGAGAGAGAGAGAGAGAGGAGAGAGAGAGAGAGAGATAGGGAGAGAGAGAGAGAGAGAGAGAGAGAGAGGAGAGAGAGAGAGAGAGAGAGAGAGAGAGAGAGAGAGAGAGAGAGAGAGAGAGAGAGAGAGAGAGAGAGAGAGAGAGAGAGAGAGAGAGAGAGAGAGCGGGAGAGAGAGAGAAACATATTGAGAGATAGAGACAGAGAGATTGATATATATATATATATATATATATATATATATATATATATATATATATATATATATATATATATATATATATATATATATATATATATATATATATATATATATATATATATATATATATATATGTATATATATATATATATATATATATATATATATATATATATATATATATATATCAATCTCTCGGTCTCTATCTCTCAACAGAGAGATTGATATATATATATATATATATATATATATCAATCTCTCGGTCTCTATCTCTCAATATTTTTCGCTCTCTCTCTCTCTCTCTCTCTCTCTCTCTCTCTCTCAACGTATATTTGTTGTGATGCGCACGCTTTGGTTTATTAACATACACGAATTTGCACTACTGCACCTGCAGCATCAAGGGAGCTTCATTTACAGGTGTGGGGAATGGGGTATGGGGTGTGGGTGTGGGTGTGGGTGTGGGCTGTGGGGTATGAGGTGTAGATGTGGGCTGTGTGGGCTGTGGGTTGTGGACACTGTGAATTGAAAAAAAATATTTATAACAAAATAATACGTCCGGAAACACAGATTATATATCAACATCACGTCAATGTACACCCATGGTCATGTTATATATCAACATCACGTCAATGTACACCCATGGTCATGTTATATATCAACATCACGTCAATGTACACCCATGGTCATGTACTCTAAAAAAAGTATAATTTAACAAATGTGCATCGTGTCTGTTGTAGACTAAACAAAATGTAAACAAGAATGCAGTGTGATGGTTTACTGTACACAAGTTTACTTCTACATATTCTTTAATGTTAAACAACATATACAATAAAGTGGCTCAGTGAATAATTAATTAAACAAGTGAATATTATAAAGAGGATGGCTCATATGAGACCGACCACGGCTGGTCTTAACAGGAGTCTCCTTGTCCAATAATGAATGATTTCGTTCTGTATTGAAATAGTTGTTCTGTGCTTTACACTTTGTTCATCGTAACTTAAACATTTACATGTGTATGTTTGTGATTGAATGAAATTGTCGTGATGTATATGTGAATGTTTTGCGGGGTATGTGCATGTGTATTGAATCAAATGCAGCGTCACTTCAGCTTCACCTTCACAATTGTGTCTACCTGGAAAGCCGGGCTATATTTATTCAATGAAAGACGTGACTCAAGAACGTCACACGTATCTCCGACCGTAAACAACACGCGCGCCCTTTCTTTTGTTATATGCTGTGACCAAAATAGGCTAACACTGTACCCCTTTGATCCAACATTGTAATGCAGTATTGATCACTGGTGCGTGGATGACGCGCATCGATCCTTTGTCAAGCACCGGTTTGACCCATGTTGATTAGTCCGCCATTATACCTGGCGCTGATCTCCACATCGTTTTCTTGTGTCAAGCCGTGATAACGTGATCGTGAATCTGTCCACCGATGCATTAATATTAGTACAAACGAAGTTAACTAACATACATTTTAACAAACATTACGTTAACTGAAACAAACACTCGTTCGAATGCGCTCACACGCGTAGTGGTCCGTCCACTAATACGCGCTTAGGAGTGACGCACATGGCAGGTACTCCGAGCCCGTGACAAACAGCACGAATGCAATTATGTTATCGGGGCGAATCAGGTTGACCCAGCTGAATTGTTTGACCACTGCGTCACCGCTTTAGGGCGGGTACAAGGCCCGCCTCTATCTGCGGTCAAGCGTGACAAAGTCGTGTATATATTCAGCTGCACCGCTCTGACTGGCACAGTATCTCAGAAACGCAGAGACAAAGCTGATACAAATTGCAAAGATTACTGACAACGTATAAAGATAATATAACAAAATCTACGAGATTACAGAACAACTTCTACTAGATTGTTCATCAGTAGACGACGTCCGAGAGCATGGAGAAGATGTATCGGTGTTGTCTGTTGGCCGTCGTCCTCGTGGTCGCGGGCCAGGTCGACTCACTCACTGGGCTGAAGACTCCCGACGACGTGAACTTCGTCAAGTCGAACCGGGTAACGACGCTGGAGGACGCGGTCGAGATGTTGCCCCGACTTCGCCGTCGCAGAGCCGCCGCGTTGTCTGAGACCGAGAAGACAGAAATTGTGGAGAAACACAACGCACTGCGTCGACTGCAGGGCGCCTCGAACATGGAACACTTGGTTAGTGCAGCAATGTGTTTTATCACATACACTTCTTCCTAAAAACGATATCATGAGACTATAAGATATTTAAAATAACTTTGCTATGATGTCTCCTCAATAAAATTCAAATTGGATGATATATTTACTGTATATATAAGTATATCAGTTTTATTTTGTATTACACTGTATTGATGGAGGCACTATATCGCTCACTTTCGCAAATTGTGTACTGGAAGCAATGTGCATTGCATATGTTGCATCAACAAAACATATCAAGAAAAAAGAACATGTGATATCATAAACGTCTGGACGCGATATGAACATTGACATTTTGACAGGTGGGAGATGTTCACAATGACACTGGGTGTTACTAGCTACTCAGCTTTGTTGCAGATTATCTCATAAAGACGGTTCTTTTAATTATATACATTCCAATCTACATTATTAAGTTACCGCCGAGTTTGTGTGTTAGCTGTTATTTTCGTCCATACATACTCGATTTCAGAAGTTGATTTATTATTATTTATAACCAAATCATCAAGAGTTTTGCAAGATGGTGTCGTATTTTTCAGAATAGTAATAATAACATTTAATGCTAATAATAACATTTAATACTACTGATAATAATAAGTAATAAGTAATAATAATAATAATAATAATAATAACATATTATACTAATAACACATATTTTTAGCGCCGACTCCCGTAATATATAGATCGATGCACTTTGCAATAAAATAATAAATAACCAAATAAATAACCAAATAAATAACCAAATAAATAAATGTGTACATAATTGTGCTTATAACCTACACTAAGAATAAACTCATTTAAATGTACGTAGTAAATGTTCGAATGTAAACAGTTATGCACTGGGATAAATATATTTGATTTAACATCGACGTGTATTAACATTAATAAGTTGCGAGTTGTATCTAAGCAACCGAATTTGACAATGGGTCAGTGTCAAACTCGACTTGACAGACAAAAAAATTTCATATCACGTCGATATTTTTTAACAAAGTCGTTTAAAATCAATTCAAATGTTGTTGCAAATCTAATGGGGCTCGGAAATCTTTGGGATTTTTCTTTTGATTTGTTTACAGTGTCCATGTAACATGGTGTGATGTTACCAGTCTTTATCATTATTTTAATGCTTCCAGTTTTGTGAACGTGGTTACTTGTTCTATTGTGTCTTCTTCGTCGTCTTCACTCTTTCCAATTCAATTCAACTTTATTCTCAAAAACCTTGATAGGTTACGCGAGAATAACAATATTGCAAACTGTTACTACAACATATAATAAAGCGACAAGAAGGAATTTTTATTTGATCTCGATACATGTGTCGGTTGGAGTGTTATTACGTCTAACGAATAATTCTGGAGTGTTTTCCTAAATGCATTTTTCAGTTTAATTGTCGTTATTAACGAGAATGGATGACGAGTGATATGTCGTGACATTTCTACGAAATTTCTGTTTTTGTGCATGTCAAACACGATCCCCTCAGTCACAAAGGAACGCTGAATTAATTACACTATTTAGTGTCAATCGTTGCTACTTCGTGCAATGCGTCAAGACAAATCATTTGGTATGACGCATTGCACGACGTAGCAACGATTAACACTAATAACATCCTGTGATCACATTATTTCATAGTGACGCAACGAGTGCGTCAGTTTGACAGCTCTAGCCGCAGTGACGTAACTCGTTAGAGGGAGCCTTCGTGCGCCGACGCGCTATTTCTGTTTGTGGTGGCTGACTCAAGTCTCAAGTGGTTGTGCTCCAAACAGCCCAAACTTGGGCTAACGCAGGAGTTTGTGGTGGACTGTGCGCATGCGCTGTGGGTGGTACATACAACTGAAAGACTAGTATCTTTAATGTTGCTGAAAGGGTTTTATCTGATAGTTTTATTTATTTTATGTATGAGATGTTAGATGAAAAATTTTAATAGGTTGGTAATGTGTATGGATACTGTCGCTGTCTTGCCACATGCACACATAGACAGTCTCCATACCCACACCATGGATAAGTTTACGCTGAGCACTGTGTTTTAAAGGCAGTTTAGGTGAGGAGGTGTGGTGAAAGGGAGTTCCATGATAGCTTTTTGAAATGATTTTGGGTTTTTTATGCTGGTAATTTTTGGTGGAATCATATTCCATAAGCGAATGGCTCGGGGATAAAATGAAAACACCATTGCATTTATACGACACCTGGGGGCTACGTAATGTCCACCGGTTCGAGAGCGGGTTAGTAGGCCTGGAGGGGGGGGGGTGATCTTAATAATGTTATTTAGAATTTTGTAGAAGGTTGTGGCTTGTTTAAAAATACGTATGTAGCTTAATTGAACGATGCGCATGTCTTCGTGTGGCCCGCCCGCTGCAAGCACCAACAACGTCGTTTTCACGATAAACGATCATTACGATCTTTAGTTATGTGTTTACGATTTGAGTGTCTCTTCGTTTTGACAACGACACGAATTTTCTTTAGTTACGTTGTGTGTGTCGTGTCGCGCCTCTGGGTGAAATTAAACAGTACACTTAATGTAAACGACAACAACACTGGTGCAATATACTCGCGAATGATTACCTATCAGCGGGCGATAGTTCGACGTTTATGGACCAAGCTGTGTCAAATGCGCAACAAAATCGGAGTTACGGTTCACCGATTTTATCACTGTATTTAACATGTACTAAAATAACTGAATGAACATTAAATACGTTATATAGCATTATAGTGGATCTGTTTGCACTGCAAGCGAGCCTTCCACTCCATTGATGGTTTCGCCTTACACGCTCGTCACAGACACCCCGTGGCAACTGATAATGACGGACAGCCGACGATGACCAGATGATAGTGCGCCTGTGAGAAATTGCGACATTAAATCAGAGTTATTTTCGAAGTGATTCAACCGCAGCAATAGCCTTTTGTTAAAGGCGGTTTTTAAGTATCTCGCTTTTGTGTTTCTGCGATGTCCAGCGCTACTTTTGCTTTTGCGAAAGTCCATCTAGAGAGAGCATATATCAGTGAACACTGCACTAGAGGTGAGTGATGGCCGTCTGTAAACTGGACAATGTCTTCGTTAATGACAGCCGAATGCCCGAAGCGTTCAGGCAAGGACACGGGAGGACACAACATCGTCAGAGGACACCGGACCTTTGTCCTAGAAGAACGCAGGAAAGCAGTGAACATGCTAATTATCTATCCAGTAAAGCATTACAACATTCCGCAGGAGGAAGTGATGAAGGGAGAGGCACAAACGATGAGACGATGAAGGAAAATGACAGAGACATATGGACACTTGTTCTACGTACGGCAGAGTAGGTTTTGATTGTTTGGCCCGCTACAGAATGTAATTTATGTTTTACCTTTCAAAATACAGTGTGATACGTTAGGTAAAGTCTTATTGAAGAGGATGCTTACCATTGTTAAGTATCGCCCAGCTCTATTTGGGATTGCTGTAATGTACCACTGTGCCAAATGCGTTTATGTTTAAGGTAGCTAAACATATATTAAGAGAACTACGTCGTTGGAAAGTCCAACTGAATAATTATGGGTTTGGCTAAAACACCCATTAAATTGGCAATGTTCTAGAGTTCCGCCGTCTCCACCATAAGTACTGACGCATGGTCCTGGAATTAATCCAGATTCCATGGACACATATTTCTTTAGTAACAGTCACGGCTGCGGATATTTGACTAATGATTTTCATTGACTAAGAAGGCAATTCTCATTTGCCGACATGTATTCACTAGCGACACTGTTTCTAGAAGGAATGTTTGTGCATAGTCGCACCCAGGTGTCGGGGTATGAGAGGAACGCTTTGTGAAGGCGACAAAGGGTTTGTTGACTGAGTACAATGCAAGTGTAACCGGCCTAATTAATGAACGCGCCAATGAACTGGCGACTGAATGGTGTCACGACCGGCGTCAACGCTGACTTCGCGAAGTGATTGTGACAGCTGTATTTCTTCCTTGACATAACAATTATATGAACACCAGTGACACTTTCAACGCCCTCCTCAGTTGACTGAGCCCATCGCGAATCAGGTTCGTTGATGGTTAATTCCGTAGAATGTGCTTAGCAATTAATATGCGCAGTAGGTAAAAAAATAGTGTGTACTTTTTTAAATCATCGAAACAATTGACCTTGATCGCAAGATAACTTGCGAAATTGTGACTATAACGTACGCACACGCACGCACGTACGTACGTACGTACTTACTTACTTACTTACTTACGCACGCACGCACGCACGCACGCACGCACGCACGCACGCAAACACAGTGCGTGTGTGTGTGCGTGTGCGTGTGCGTGTGCGTGTGCGTGTGCGTGTGCGTGTGCGTGTGCGTGTGCGTGTGCGTGTGCGTGTGCGTGTGCGTGTGCGTGTGCGTGTGCGTGTGCGTGTGCGTGTGCGTGTGCGTGTGCGTGTGCGTGTGCGTGTGCGTGTGCGTGTGCGTGTGCGTGTGCGTGTGCGTGTGCGTGTGCGTGTGCGTGTGCGTGTGCGTGTGCGTGTGCGTGTGCGTGTGCGTGTGCGTGTGCGTGTGCGTGTGCGTGTGCGTGTGCGTGTGCGTGTGCGTGTGCGTGTGCGTGTGCGTGTGCGTGTGCGTGTGCGTGTGTGTTCGTGCCTATGCACATATGTGTATTGTTGTATTGCGGACGTGTTTTTCAGAAGTGGAACTCGTACCTGGCGAGCATGGCGGCCGATTGGGCCGATGGATGTCAATGGAAGCACGGACAACCAGCCAGAGACGCAGACACGATGCCCTTCAACCCGATCGGTCAGAATCTCTACCTAACGTCATCAAACACCATCGATTTGAGCGGTGCCATCCAGGCTTGGTACGACGAGATCAGTGACTATGACTACGACACGCGCGCCTGCTCGGGCGCTATGTGTGGTCACTATACACAGGTGCGTCAAGTAACGTTTGTGTGTTGTCACTATACACAGGTGCGTCAAGTAACGTTTGTGTGTGGTCACTACACACAGGTGCGTCAAGTAACGTTTGTGTGTGGTCACTACACACAGGTGCGTCAAGTAACGTTTGTGTGTGGTCACTACACACAGGTACGTCAAGTAACGTTTGTGTGTGGTCACTACACACAGGTGCGTCAAGTAACGTTTATGTGTGGTCTCTACACACAGGTGCGTCAAGTAACGTTTGTGTGTGGTCACTACACACAGGTGCGTCAAGTAACGTGTGTGTGTGGTCACTACACACAGGTACGTCAAGTAACGTTTGCGTGTGGTCACTACACACAGGTGCGTCAAGTAACGTTTATGTGTGGTCACTACACACAGGTGCGTCAAGTAACGGTTTTGTTTTCAAAAGGTGACGCTGCTCCTGCCCCCCGCCGTGTATTATTGCACGCCAGTCGCCATCGACCACCGCGACATATAGACTCATCGCACAGTGACCGTGAAACTATTGCAGGCATGCTTACTGTGTGTTGCGTGTGCATGCCTAGGCCTACATTTTCTGTTCTAGTTTTGTGGTGATTTATTTTATAGGAACGTTCGTATTTTTTATTTATTATTGTTGCATCTGATAAATCATACCAGGCCAGTAATGGTAAATTAAAAAAAAACTTTACGTGATTTACTCGAACGTCGTCTCACGATTGATCGCTAGCACAGGCAATACTCGATCTTGGCATGACTCTGACTAGGAATGTTTGCAGGTGGCATGGGCATGACTCTGACTTGGGGTGTTTGCAGGTGGCATGGGCATGACTCTGACTTGGGGTGTTTGCAGGTGGCATGGGCATGACACTGACTTGGGGTGTTTGCAGGTGGCATGGGCATGACTCTGACTTGGGGTGTTTGCAGGTGGCATGGGCATGACTCTGACTTGGGGTGTTTGCAGGTGGCATGGGCATGACTCTGACTTGGGGTGTTTGCAGGTGGCATGGGCATGACTCTGACTTGGGGTGTTTGCAGGTGGCATGGGCATGACTCTGACTTGGGGTGTTTGCAGGTGGCATGGGCATGACACTGACTTGGGGTGTTTGCAGGTGGCATGGGCATGACTCTGACTTGGGGTGTTTGCAGGTGGCATGGGCATGACTCTGACTTGGGGTGTTTGCAGGTGGCATGGGCATGACTCTGACTTGGGGTGTTTGCAGGTGGCATGGGCATGACTCTGACTTGGGGTGTTTGCAGGTGGCATGGGCATGACTCTGACTTGGGGTGTTTGCAGGTGGCATGGGCATGACTCTGACTTGGGGTGTTTGCAGGTGGCATGGGCATGACACTGACTTGGGGTGTTTGCAGGTGGCATGGGCATGACTCTGACTTGGGGTGTTTGCAGGTGGCATGGGCATGACATTGACTTGGGGTGTTTGCAGGTGGCATGGGCATGACTCTGACTTGGGGTGTTTGCAGGTGGCATGGGCATGACACTGACTTGGGGTGTTTGCAGGTGGTGTGGGCCGAGACTCGCGAGGTGGGCTGTGCTTACTCTCGCTGCGACCCGATGTATGGAACAAGCATCAGCCCCGGTACTTACCTCGTGTGCAACTACGGACCCGCGTGAGTACGCCTCATAGCAGCGACATATTACATGTCTATCAAAGTTGGACATTATGTTTTCATAGTAATTAATTATCATGACCGTACTACATCAGCGGTATTTGCTAACGAAGAAGTCATGCGAATGTTGTCATACTTTAAATACATAATCGCGATATTTAACTTCTGTGCACTGAAGCTTCTTTTCATAGTAACTTTTCAAATTTGTTGCAGGGGTAATTACCCTAGGCATCCGTACACGAAGGGCGAGCCTTGCACGGCGTGCGGCTCCGGCCAGGGGTGGTGTGACAACGGACTGTGTCGCAGAGGTGAGAACATATGGCAACATTCTTTCGTTTATTTGTCCGGGTCTCCTTCCACACGCACGCTCTTCTACAACTCCAATGTTCAGTTTTTGTAATTATTTTTTGGTTGCCCAAACCAGAAAGTTCCTTTCCTTTATAGTTTGGTTTCTTCCAGCAAATATTATTTTAGTGGAAATTGATTTAACATGTTAAATAATTATTGTTGAGTACATATAATGATAATACTAATAATTAGTATTGTTATTCATGCAAGGGAAAACGCATGATAACCATGATTGCGCTCCTAAATAATACTGCAAGACAGAAAGGTATATCAATTCCTTGTTTATCTGTATTTCTCAATGCATACGCAGTGTTACACTTTAGCGCTGAACTAGAGAAGATAGTGTATAACTACGAGAAGGTTTCACATTGTTTAACGCGAGCGTTCATTGTTTCAGATTGCGCTACAGGCGACAACTGCGGTAAGTACATTCGCTGTACGCGATCTCAGTTTGATAAAAATTAACAGGTCTAGCTGTTTACTTAAAACATAATTGGACAAGTTGGCAAACCCCACACCCCACCACCCCATACCCACACACCAACACATCCACACACCCTTACGCCCACACATCTAAACACTCGCACACCCATACACCCAAACATACACCCACACATCCACACATTCACACACCAACGTGCCCACACACCCACACACCCACACACCGACAGACACACACACCCACACGCCCATACATCTAAACACTCGCGCACCCACACACCCAAACATACACCCACACACTCACACATATACACACGCACACATCCACACACCAATCCGTCTTTGTCACAACCATCCAATGTAATTCTTATCTTTCTTCCAGAATGCAAGGCGCAATGCGCCAATTGTGGAGTGGTGGACCAGAACACATGTTCGTGCACCTGTCCGAAGGGTTGGATCGGCGAATACTGCACACGTACGTTCCAACGTCGTTCAGTGCTAATTATCGTGCAATATTTTCATCATCTTCATGAGGCGCCATCTCCTCTCGAAAGGCGGCTACCAAGGATCGCCACTCATATCTACATTTGTCTGTCTATGCAACACTTGATCTTCCTCTGTCTCTTGCCATCCACCACTACCTCCAATATTTCCCGATTCTTATATATTTCAGTATCCGTGTGTTATCGGCATAGTTACAGAATACAATGATCTGTGATCGAAATGAAACGTTAACGATATCTTTAGTTTTTCTTTTAATATTTATCTTTTAAAGATAATACAATGTGTAATCTGTTAAGTGTAAGCTTGTAAGTACGTTCTCCGGTAATTCTTTGACAGAGGTTCACACGTATTCACAATGGCAGGATTTTCATACTATATATTTCATACTCATAATATTCCCGGTCTTTATTATTTGATTTCTACTTCATCGGCGATGTGAACATATGGCAATTTAGAAAACTAAATATATTTCGCGATGTAACGCTATTACATTATAAGTACACTTTTTGTAAACTGTTTGGAAATTAAGTGAAATTATGTTTGAGTGGTGTCTTGTTTCAATAAAACCGTGAGTTAATCAGCATAAAACCTCAGTGCCTAACTACGCGATGGTATGTCTACATCGTATAAGGAATTAATGCTAATTCAGTGATTGTACGTTGTGCTATTGGTGATTCTTTTCTTCAGGCGAATGCACAGACTATCACAAATACTGTGGAGCTAACCCGGGCTGGCCGACAAGTTGGTGTGACGATGCACATCCGTACGTCCTAGAATACTGCCCTCTCTTCTGTGGCCTTTGCGGTAAGTGACTTCGAGTGCTACACGAGGGTTGAGAATATGTAAACAGAACGCACAACATTATGTTGTGTGTACGTGTACACAAAATTCTAATTATGTGCAGACGTATATAAAACAGAATGACGAATATCCATGGTGTCTTCCAACTTCCACAGAACATCGCAGAACAGTTACTTGGTGGCCAAAATCAATGTAATATTATTTTAGGATACTCAAAATGGTATGTATTAATTCAGGCCCAGATGGTCGCTCGCTCAGTTCAGGTTGTTTGCCTTTTAACGTTGGCAGACATGAAAGATGTTTTCGGTGGCTATGACCCGAATGACCGCTCAAATAGAGCGCCGAGGAACGCGACACGAGTGTATCTATCGATAGGTTGTCTAAGAGAGAACACAAAACCACAGTATTGAGTTCTGAGTTTTAAGACGAGACGAGGTGGTCCATATTCTCCAGCACACTGTATACCTCCGATTGACATTTGACCTGTTGACCCTACCATTCTGGCCCTAAATGGGACACCAGTTATGTTGAGACTGACAACTACAAGGACACAACACACTAGTAATTAGTGTTGAATTAGGACTAACAGGATATGTAATGTTTAGGAAAGATCGAATAGGTAGAAGGGGCGGGGGAGTTATTTTATATGTTAAAGAATCTATTCAGGCTTATGAAATAAAACTAGAAAGGGAAGCAGATTGCGATGAAGCTGTTTGGTGCAAAATTGTTTCAGGAAATTCAAAATTAACTGTTGGATTAGTTTACCGAAGTCCAAACATAAACGAAGAGGACAACACAAAAATAAAAAACGCTATAAAGGAAGTTAGTAAAGGGGAATGTATCATAATGGGAGATTTTAACCATGGACACATACAATGGAACTCTCTAGAGAGTACAGGGATTGAGGACCAACAATTTCTATTTTTAATCCAGGATAGCTTTCTTACTCAGCACGTACTAGAACCAACCAGGGGAGAAAATGTATTGGATATAGTTCTGTCATCACAAAAAGAATTAGTGGACAATGTAAAAATATTTGAACCATTGGGTAATAGTGATCATAATCAAATACATTTTGACATCAATGTAAAATCAGAAAGTAAAAATAAGAAAACGTACAAGAGAAACTTCCACAAAGGTAACTACAAAGATATGAGAAAATACTTAGCAAAGCTAGATTGGAATAACATGCTGATGAATAAGACCGCAATTGAATGTTGGAATATTCTAAAATATGAAATTGAGAGTATCATCGATAAATTTGTTCCCTTCCAAAAACAAGGAAAACGGTGTAGAAAGAAACACTTGTCAAAAGAAGCTATTAGAAAAATAATGCTAAAACAAACTATGTGGAGGGTTTATAGGCGTACCAGAAAGGAAGAAGACTATGCAAAATACGAAGAGGCACTTAATGCAGCTACAACTGAAATCAGACAATCTAAAAGAAGCTATGAGCAAAAACTAGCATGTAACATAAAAAATGACAGTAAGAGTTTTTATGCATATGTCAGGAGTAAACAAAACGTACAAGACAAGGTTGGACCTGTAGAAGACAGTGCTGGAAATATAATATCACAGGGGTTTTTAATGGCGGAAGACCTAAATGGTTACTTCAGTTCAGTGTTTACCAAAGAAGATATTAGTTCATTACCAGTTGCTGATGCTAAATTTCAGGGGGCTAAATCTGACTATTTATGTCCGTTAGTTGTAACTCCAGAATTGGTAGCTAAGAAAATAAAGGCAATGAAGGATAACAAATCACCGGGAGTGGATGGGATTCCTCCAAAATTACTAATGGAAACAGTAGAACAAATCAGTATACCACTTGCAAGAGTATTCAACTTGTCATTAAAAGAGGGAGTTGTTCCGTTTGAATAGAAAGAAGCAAACATCATACCATTATTTAGAAAGGGTTCGAGAAATAAGTCAGAGAATTACAGACCAGTGAGTTTAACGTCAGTGATTTGTAAATTATTAAAAAGGTTAATTAAAGACCATATGGTGGACTTCCTCGTTAAGCATAAATTATTAAATTCATCTCAACATGGATTCCTTAAAGCGAGGTCATGCTTAACAAATATGTTATGTTTTTTGGAAGAAATCACTAAGTGGATAGACGTGGGATCGCCAGTAGATATTATCTACTTAGATTTTCAGAAAGCTTTTGACAAAGTGCCACATCAAAGATTACTACTTAAATTAAAAGCCCATGGTATCGGGGATAGCATAACTGACTGGATAGAACAATGGCTGACTGACAGAAGACAACGAGTTGTAGTAGATGGAGAAGTTTCAACTTGGAAATCGATTTTGAGTGGGGTACCTCAAGGATCAGTATTAGGACCTATATTATTCTTAATTTATATCAATGACTTGGACGACAGTATAACAAGTAACGTACTGAAATGTGCGGACGACACAAAACTGTTTAGAAAAGTTAATACTGATGGTGATAAACAACATTTACAAAACGATCTAGACAGATTAGTGAACTGGTCTGAGAAATGGCAGATGTTGTTCAATTTTGGGAAATGTAAATGCCTACATACAGGACATGGGAACTTGAATGTAAACTATAAAATGAGAGATACTGTTCTGGGTACTACTGTAAAAGAAAAGGACTTAGGAGTTACAATAAGCGCTGATATGAAAGTTTCAGAGCAGTGTGGTATTGCAGCTTCAAAGGGTAATCAAATTCTTGGATTGATTAGAAGAAACATAACATACAAGGGAAAAAAGTTAATTATACCTCTTTATAAAGCAATAGTTAGACCTCATTTAGAATACTGTATACAAGCATGGAGACCATATCGTAAGAAGGATATAGATACGCTTGAACGCATACAAAGGAGAGCAACTAAAATGATTCCAGAAAAAAGAGAGACCTTAGTTATGAAGAACGCCTGAAAGAATGTGGTTTAACAACTCTAGAGACAAGGAGGTTAAGAGGAGATCAGATTGAACCTTTTAAGATATTGAATGGGTATGAAAATATTGATAGAAATATGTTTTTCTCACTCAAGAAGGATAGCAGAACTAGAGGACATGATGTAAAATTAGTAAAGGATCAATGTAGATTGGACATCAGGAAGCACTCGTTCTCACAGAGGACAATAAATGAATGGAACAAATTGTCTACAGATTGTGTAACTGCTAGCAGCGTGAATATGTTTAAAAACAAGGTAGACACATATCTCAGGAGGGCGGGTTATAAGTAGATGAACATTGTTGGACTCTCGATAAGCCAATGGCTTCCTTGTCCACTTGCCATCTGGGCCTTTGGCTTGGATGGCAAATCTTGTTAAATCTTGTTAACACCAACAAAATATGCTATATATTTTTTAGGGTTTGGAATACAATTGTTTGTTTGTAAATTGTTTCTTTATTATGAAGCTTCATTTAGAAAAGAATCGCTCGTCTGTTGCAGAAGCGGCAGACCCGGCGGCAACTTGCAACCAGACAGTAATGACAACAACTACTACTTCTACTAGTACATCAACAACAACGACACCGACAACAACTACAACCACGCCAACAACAACTACAACGACACCAACAACGACTACAACGACACCAACAACTACGACGACGCCAACTACAACTACAACGACGCCAACTACAACTACAACGACACCAACAACTACGACGACGCCAACTACAACTACAACGACGCCAACTACAACTACAACGACGCCAACTACAACTACAACGACGCCAACTACAACAACAACGACGCCGACAACAACTACAACGACGCCGACAACAACTACATCGACACCGACAACAACTACAACGACACCGACAACAACTACAACGACGCCGACAACTACTACGACGACGCCCACAACAACTACAACGACACCGACAACAACTACAACGACACCGACAACAACAACAACGACACCGACAACAACAACAACAACACCGACAACAACTACAACGACCCCGACAACAACTACAACGACACCGACAACAACTACAACGACACCGACAACAACTACGATGACGCCGACAACAACTACAACGGCACCGACAACAACTACAACAACACCGACCACAACTACAACGACACCAACAACAACTACAACGACACCGACAACAACTACAACGACACCGACAACAACTACAACATCTACAACGACACCAACAACAACTACAACAACACCCACGACAACTACAACGACACCAACAACAACTACAACAACACCGACCACAACTACAACGACACCAACAACAACTACAACGACACCGACAACAACTACAACGACACCGACACCGACAACAACAACAACGACGCCGACAACAACTACAACAACACCGACAACAACTACAACAACACCGACAACAACTAAAACCACTACATCGACGACAACAACAACCGTCGCCCCGTCCGATCCATGTGCGGGAGTGACGTGTCAAAATGGCGGCACCGCGCATGTGAAACAGGATAAGTGCAAGTGTCGATGCACAGCGGAGTGGCAAGGAACTGAGTGTGAAGGTTAGTGTCATTTTCTACATTATATAGTTGAGTATTTCTGGGTCGCGAAGATCACTATTTCAATTTAGTGTTGTCTCCTGTTTCCTTTAGCTATTTATTAGTGTTGAAAATCTATATACTTTTTATTTCAGCCAAGTTATACTTTCCGGGTGACAATTCAATTTGTTTAAATTATCTTTTGTAATAAACTATTTATACTATTTCTATCAATATTACGAATTTTTTTATTCTTTTAAGTTACCATTTTAAGTTTTTATTTGATCATCGCAGTAGTCTCATTGACTGACCGCACATTTCTCCAGATCATCGTAGTGGTCTCATTCACTGACCGCACATTTCACCAGATCATCGTAGCAGTGTCATATACTGACTTTATACTGGCGCTCATCTTCTTGAATTTGTCTTATGCACACCTTTGTCACATCTGAAACCATAAAATATATTATTGTAATCGTAAACGCCATTTTTATAATGAATTAATGAGATGTCCGTGTATGACTGGCGTGTTTAAAGGCGGTGACTGTTTTTGTGGTTGTAGAAAGCCGAGCGCAAGCTAAGATCGGGGTACTTTTAAAGGTCCGCTCCCCCATATCAGCAGTAAGTGATTCTTTCTGGTAATACAAGAAACTGTGTCAGTCAGTCGTGACGTGTCACCACAACGTAACTGTGTCAGCCAGTCGTGACGTGTCACCACAACCTAACTGTGTCAGCCAGTCGTGACGTGTCACCATAACCTAGCTGTGTCAGCCAGTCATGACGTGTCACCAGAACCGACCTGTGTATTCGTCGACACTGTCAAAGACGTTGTGTGAATGTCATATCGAATAGAGTCTGCTGTTGGGTTGGAATGACAAATGCCTTTGTTATATAGGTTTTCGAAACAGGAGAAACAGAAAGCAGAACATAATTATTATGTCCAGCAATGGTTTCTGTGGTTCAATTATACCTACATCAGTCGATGCCTAGCTGTCATGTAGATGTACACGTGAAAGACTAACAGATACATGCATATCGTTCCATTCGAGGGAATGCGTAAACTGTGCATAGACAGAAATGGATGTATTTGTAATTAATTAGCTATATGACAGCATTGACGGCACTGTAGCTAAAGAGCCATCCTTCCACGGCTCGACGTATAATGTCTTGAGTGTGACCTAAACAAGACGGTCGTTGTGTGTTTCCAGTGGAAGCGACTCTGGCGATACATGCAGCCCATCATCGTACGAGCGATAAACCGCTACTGCAACAGTCACGTGTCGACGTGTTGTCCAGGCACAAGCGTCACCAAAAGGTAACGGTTCTGTTACATTCAGCTTTACTTGTTCAGTAACCTGACCAGGTCGAATTCGAGCTCAAACTAGCATGCATAACAAGAATGCTTCTCAGAAACTTTAAGAAACCAGAGTCAGAACAGTTGCTCCACATAGTGAGTTGGAAACGACCAAAACGAAGGTGTGCCGAACACGGCAGGAAGACCGAGAATCACGAACAAAATGAGGGTGTGCCGAACACGGCAGGAAGACCGAGAATCACGACCAAAACGAGGGTGTGCCGAACACGGCAGGAAGACCGAGAATTACGACCAAAACGAGGGTGTGCCGAACACGGCAGGAAGATCGAGAATCACGACCAAAACGAAGGTGTGCCGAACACGGCAGGAAGACCGAGAATCACGACCAAAACGAGGGTGTGCCGAACACGGCAGGAAGACCGAGAATCACGACCAAAACGAAGGTGTCCCGAAAACGGCAGGAAGACCGAGAATCACGACCAAAACGAGGGTGTGCCGAACACGGCAGGAAGATCTAGATTCACGACCAAAACGAAGGTGTGCCGAACACGGCAGGAAGACCGAGAATCACGACCAAAACGAGGGTGTGCCGAACACGGCAGGAAGACCGAGAATCACGACCAAAACGAAGGTGTGCCGAACACGGCAGGAAGACCGAGAATCACGACCAAAACGAGGGTGTGCCGAACACGGTAGGAAGATCGAGAATCACGAACAAAATGAGGGTGTGCCGAACACGGCAGGAAGACCGAGAATCACGACCAAAACGAGGGTGTGCCGAACACGGCAGGAAGATCGAGAATCACGACCAAAACGAAGGTGTGCCGAACACGGCAGGAAGACCGAAAATCACGACCAAAACGAGGGTGTGCCGAACACGGCAGAAAGACCGAGAATCACGACCAAAACGAGGGTGTGCCGAACACGGCAGGAAGATCGAGAATCACGACCAAAACGAAGGTGTGCCGAACACGGCAGGAAGACCGAGTATCACGACCAAAACGAGGGTGTGCCGAACACGGCAGGAAGACCGAGAATCACGACCAAAATGAAGGTGTGCCGAACACGGCAGGAAGACCGAGAATCACGACCAAAACGAGGGTGTGCCGAACACGGCAGGAAGACCGAGAATCACGACCAAAACCAGGGTGTGCCGAACACGGCAGGAAGACCGAGAATCACGACCAAAACGAAGGTGTGCCGAACACGGCAGGAAGACCGAGAATCACGCTGTGATACGGAGCGTGTATTCCGCGGTGAACGCCTTGATACGGAGCGTGTATTCAGCGGTGAACGCCTTGATACGGAGCGTGTATTCAGCGGTGAACGCCTTTATACACTCCTGTCATTAAATACATAATTCCATATATGTTGTGGTGTGAGTAATTTGTTTTGAGCCCTGCAAGGAGTAAGGATAACGAGCGAAGCTTTATCCTCTGGGTGCCTGGTGTCTGTCACCGGGATCAGGTCTGGTTAGGTTGCAATGTTCGTGTGCGCATAGCTTTGATTTCCCTGTCAATGACCGCTGG
Organism: Lamellibrachia columna; assembly: GCA_963662155.1. NCBI lineage: Eukaryota > Metazoa > Annelida > Polychaeta > Sabellida > Siboglinidae > Lamellibrachia > Lamellibrachia columna. The sequence goes on from OY759267.1 coordinate 49,934,451, forward strand.
ACGCTCATCATGGTCAGCTATGACTGGGCGTTGTCAAGACATCTTGAATAGCCAGGACGTCGATAATCGAACCCTGTTATGGATGACATAGAAATACTGTTCCACTGACCTTTATGAGTCCGAGAGTTATAACGTACTTTAATAATACAACCATCGCCACTAACACCAGTACCTCTCTGTCATCACGACCACACGTGTCAAAGATAATCAGACAGTATCCTGCGTCAACGTCAATGTCATAACTTAGGTGTGTGATTATATTATCTTGCAGTGGCGGCAACTACGAGTACCTCACGCCCGCCGAGCTGCAGGTTGGAGCCGGCTACCCAAGGGCATACCGCCGGTCCTACACGCTGGCCCTCATCTACGCCACTGGCGCCCCCAATAACGACCTGTGTGCCTCAGTCAAGGGCGGACGACGCCGACGTGCGATTGACACAGGTACGTTACTCGGGTCCGGTCGAGTCGGGGCGGACAGGGTCGGTTGTCTGAAATGCTGGACCTGGAGGGTCTGTTGCGCAGTGACGCTGCGTAGTGGATGCATAAACACACGAACTCAATCAATCACAACCGACTTCGAGGCTCTTTGCCTTCGATGACGAATCGTCAATTCGCCAAAAGTAAATTTCAGTCTTTTGATTCTTCCAAATTTGGATGTTCGATGATTCGACGCGAGTTTTTCGTTCTACTTGAGATAGAGTTTTCATGATTTGGGACTCACGTCGATTCATCGTAAAATAATCAATAAGTCGATTTACAACAAAACTTAATACTGCCAATGATTTACTTAAAGGTTCCTCCTCAATTCGATTTTGTCACTAGGCTCATTTGAAATTCGTTTAGCGAAAATTCAAACTTACCTAGTTTCCTCTGCAACTTGCTAGCTCGTTTGTGCAACTTTTGTATGTATTTTTTTGTAAAATCATCAGACACATTATTAGATTACTTAATGTTGGATCAAACATTAATTTAAGTGAAAATGGAAACTCTGAATACTCCTTGGTGAAATTTCGTAACTTTGTCATGTGATCGGCGAGAGGATGGAAGTCGCGCCCGCGATCGGCATTGACCCGAACAATGTTTACCATTTTGGATATCCACTATTTTGAGCCTTACCAGATCAAATTACTAAAGTTAATTATTTCGATCATTTAAAAAAAAAAATTCATTGTTATTAAATCGACTGCGGGTGTTACTTAAACTATTCACACGCTACATATTTGGACATCAACGAACTGGATTTGCGATATATTAATTCGGTTGAGGATGAAGTTTTAATACAAGCTATCGATTTAAATGCCCATGTGCAGTATTGCGCCGAACAGCAACATGGGCGGATCCAGCCCCAGAAAAAAAGAGAGGTGCTCAGTTCCCCCCCAAAAAAAAACCACCACGCGGCAGGATTTCTTGCGGACATCGTCTTCTACTGGATCAACTCCCCGACGGTGGCCGTACTTTCGTTCTGTAATCAACTCCGAGGTCTCAAGGGCGTTGTTGTTTGGCGTCTCCAGAACCACATCACCGTGATTCTTAGGTGACTTGTTACGGCGATGTTCTCTTTTTCATACAGAATAACCGGTTTTGCTATAGGCTGCAGCTTAAGGCGATTGTCTCTTTCGCACTGGTTTGCAAGCTTGGCAACAGCCGCTGACCAGTGGACATTCACAAAATAATGCACTAACAAAAATCCGCATTGTAATGTGTCCTAGGAGGATATGGCAGCATGCGGAAATGAAAGAGGTGCCCGGACACCTGATCCGCCCATGAGCAGTATATTGATATGTATATTTGAGCTTAATTCTGTTTTGTATGTCTGTGACATGTAGAACACGTATTATGACATCAGCCTCGCTTCCTGATTACAGGATCGAGCGTGCCGCAAGAGGTCCTCCTGAGCGCTGTCAATAGCGTGCAGAGCAACCTGACAGAGAAAATGTCTCAATGCTGTAACGCCACACTCGACGCCGTCAGCGCTGCCGCCGTCGAGCCGACAGATGACGCCACTGGCGGTTTTCCGAAATGGGCGATCTCTGTCATGATCGTCGCTGGTGTCGCTGCGGTCATCATATTCGCCGCCGTTGCGCTAGTGGTGGCGTTCAGGTGAATATATTATTTGGCTAAAAATTAAATTCACTACTTTTAATTATGTCATTAAGTTGAATATACCCAGAACAGCTATCGTTATATATATTTGCATAGGATACAATGCAATGACCGTGTAATGCATTTTGTCTTAGGATACTGATAGGTTATAGGTTATTTATCTGTTATTCATACTTAACACGGCAATTGCACTTTTATTAGTGAATACAGACACCAAATCTTATTATATAACGAATCTCTTTTCCAGGCCAAAACGGAAGGCAGTCCACATGAGAGGCAAACCGGTGAATTCGGACCAGCATCGCTAGTTGCAAACCAAAGCACTCAGTTCGACAATCGGCGGCAATAAGAGAGACAGAGAGACAGAGAGAGAATGCCGAAACTGGCGTGCTACCTTCTCACATGATTCCGCATCAGCACAGAAAGACAGTTGAATTTAAAAGTGAACTCACCGTTGTAGATCCTTAATCTTACATTGTATACATTAGTTTAAAACTTTTGGATTCTATCAAAGTGGTAGACAGTGACTATGTGCCTTTACTGCATTTTAGTCTTTGGTGTACATATTGTTATGTTATTTCAAAAGAATGCGTACATGTAGCAATATAGCTGAGGTAACGATATTTATCTATGGGGGTAAACATTACCCATACGGCGACTGAAATTGCTGCAACTCCCGTTTGTGATAAAATATTTTTTCATTAATAATAATTTCGCTTCTTAGATGTGTTTCGTAAAAAAATGCCGAACACTGCGTCATAACAAATATATATCCCCTTTTATAATCGTTGGCTTTACATATATGATTATGTACATTGATATTGTGTCGATGCCGTGTACACGTGCAATAATAAAATATTATAAAATTAATTCAATTTCTCCATTGCCTTTATGTGTGCGTGTGTGTTTGTGTGCGCGCGTGTGTGTGTGTGTGTGTGTGTGTGTGTGTGTGTGTGCGCGCATGTGTGTGCGTGCTTTAATAATAATAATAATAATAATAATATAATATATAACTACTTCAATTGCCAAAAAATCATCTTGAGACCCAAGCTCGGCTGTGCATCAAAACAAGTCATTTTAAAGAATATAGTTCGTTAATGTTAAAACGCAGAGACGCTGATCTTGGGACAGCACGAAATGTGTCAGTATATGAATCATATTTACATATATGAAGCGTATATGAAACATATTTAGCAACTTCCTACATGCGTTATGCGATTATCTTATGATGATCACTGTTCCTATTTCATCACTCGAATCAGTAACTGGGTGCGTGGAAAGAAATAGTTTTGCTAGGAAAACAAACTCAACTGAGCGTATCGTGTGCCCCGTTTCACCACTGTGACAAAGAAAGGAAATGTTGAGGGTAAATATGGGAGGATGGGATAGAAGGTTATAATATGGGAGGATGGGATAGAAGGTTATAATATGGGAGGATGGGATAGAAGGTTATAATATGGGAGGATGGGATAGAAGGTTATAATATGGGAGGATGGGATAGAAGGTTATAATATGGCGGTTATCATAGCAGCCAACGTAGGAAGCGAGGAGTAGATGTATATTTTTATTGCTCTCCTCTTCATCCCTGAAGACCGGGGTGAGGCTGATCCTGATACAGGTCGTCGATTATTGTTTCCCTTCTTCTTCGTCACTGATCCCGTTTCACTGCCGTCTCCATCAAACGTTTTTGCACTCCCCCATTCCTTGCTCTCATTCTCCATTGCCGCCCACTCCCTAAAAATCTGTCTTCACGCAATCCTCCCATCTTCTTCTTCTTCTTCTCTGCCTACCCTCCAATCTCAGCGCACCCTCTCTCTTCGTTATTATAATGGGTGGATAACATATTTTTACCAAGACAAGATTTAATAAGACAAAGGCCCAGATGGCATTGGTTTATCGAGAGTCCAACATTTCTTCATCTATGTGTAACCCACCCTCCTGAGATATGTGCTAACCTTGTTTTTAAATATATTCACGCTGCTAGCAGTTACACAATTGTCCCATTCATTTATTGTCCTCTGTGAGAAGTACTTCCTGATATTCAACGTAAACTGATCCTTTGCTAATGTTATATCATGTTATATCATGTTATATCATGTTATATCATGTTATATCATGCCCTCTAATTCTGCTTTCTTTCTTGAGTGAGAAAAATATTTCTATTAATGTTTACATACCATTTCAATATCCTAAAATACTTCAATGTGATCTCCTCTTAGCCTCCTGATCTCTAGGGTTGTTACACCACATTATTTTAGGCGTTCTTCTTAATTAAGTTTTCTCAGTTGCTCTCCTCTGTATTCTGTCAAGTGTATATATATATCCTTCTTACATTTAGAATACGGTATACAAGCTTGTATACCGTATTCTAAATGAGGCATAACTATTGCTTTATACATAGATATGATAAGCTTTTTTCCTTATGCTTATTGCTTATTGTTGACATCCAATTTCCCGTGTCCTGTATGTAGGCATTTACATTTCCCAAAATGGAATAACATCTGCCATTTTTCAGAACATAGAACTAATTTGTCTATACCGTTTGGTAAATGTTGTTTATCACCATCATTGTTAAACTTTCTAAACACGTTTGTGTCATCCTCAAATATCAGTATGTCGCTTGTTATAGGTTTTTGGCGTAAATGGCATTTTTTTTATCATAAAGGCACGTATTACAAGGGGAAGTAAATTTAATTGAGCACTTCTCAACATTTGAATTCTAAGAATATTGATCCGGGATATAGGAAGGAGAGACAAAACTGAATTGAGCACTTTCCAACATTTGAATTATAGGGATGTTGGTCCGGGATATAGGGAAGGAGAAACAAAACTGAATTGAGCACTTTCCAACAACACACACACACACACACACACACACACACACACACACACACACACACACACACACACACACACACACACACACACACACACACACACACACACACACACACACACACACACACACACACACACACAAAAACAAACAAACAAACAAACAAACACACACACACACAAACAAACACACACACACACACACACACACACACACACACAAACAAACACACACACACATACACACGCGCGCTCGCGCGCACACACACACACACACACACACACACACACACACACACACACACACACACACTCACACAGTATTTTCTAATTTTTCATTAAGTAGTCATAAAATGCTGTGTGCAATATTGTACATTAGCAAAAATTACAGGTGAATGCATAGAAATTGTGGCTTCTGGTGCTAACATGTTGAATAAACATGGACGACAAGTTGCAAAACGATTGCATACTGTTTTTTTTATGAGATCAGCAATACATGGCCTGGGTGCCTAAGGCGAACGAACTATTTTTCTAGCCTAAACAATATCACTACGCATCATTGATGCAGCATTGGCTGTAGGCAGGCTTTTCATCCTGCAGATGGTCGTGTTTTGTGCTAATTAATTTTTATTTTGAATCCGCCCTCCTTCCTCACCCCAGAACTACTTTAAATCGTTGGTAGGAACATTTAGAAAATGTCTGATTTTTTACGCTTTCCCCAACATATTATTGAACACGGGTTTACCCCCCAGTAAAGTGTTCGTGGGGTTTTAGTGCGGTGAGAGGCTTTTCACTCCTCCGTCGGTATTTTGGAGTTATGTTTATACAGGTTATTTTAGGGACGGCGAAATAACCCCACCTGTTTGTGGTTAACGTTGTATATTTGGGGTTGAATGTTAGCAAGTACAGGTTACATCTTATAAGAGTGTATTCTGTGCATATTCGTTTATGGTTATATGCGTATTTATTTTACTTCCATTACCAAGTAGGGACGATGTAAGTATGGTGTATGCATATGATTACGTGCGCTGTCGTGCATGTCGGAAAGTGGGCTCTAAGAAACATCAAGTTTCGGACGAGGCTTTATCAAGGGTTCCTGTTATCGTTGTCCCCAAGGGTTCCTGTTATCGTTGTCCCCAAGGGTTCCTGTTATCGTTGTCCGCAAGGGTTCCTGTTATCGTTGTCCCCAAGGGTTCCTGTTATCGTTGTCCGCAAGGGTTCCTGTTATCGTTGTCCCCAAGGGTTCCTGTTATCGTTGTCCCCAAGGGTTCCTGTTATCGTTGTCCTCAAGGGTTCCTGTTATCGTTGTCCCCAAGGGTTCCTGTTATCGTTGTCCCCAAGGGTTCCTGTTATCGTTGTCCCCAAGGGTTCCTGTTATCGTTGTCCCCAAGGGTTCCTGTTATCGTTGTCCCCAAGGGTTCCTGTTATCGTTGTCCCCAAGGGTTCCTGTTATCGTTGTCCCCAAGGGTTCCTGTTATCGTTGTCCCCAAGGGTTCCTGTTATCGTTATCCCCAAGGGTTCCTGTTATCGTTGTCCCCAAGGGTTCCTGTTATCGTTGTCCCCCAGGTGGCTGCAGGATAAGCAATCCGCTTTCCAATAATAAATGTCATCTGTTGGCCTATTTTAAATTTTCTCGAGCAGTTACATTGGACTTGTGTTGCTTATATCATAAAAACAATGTATCACTCACATATGGTAGACATGTAATGTGAAGTACACCATAGGCTGTGGCAACTGAGCCCTCATCCTAATTACAGCTGAGCCCTCATCCCAATTACAGCTGAGCCCTCATCCTAATTACAGCTGAGCCCTCATCCTAATTACAGCTGAGCCCTCATCCCAATTACAGCTGAGCCCTCATCCTAATTACAGTTGAGCCCTCATCCTAATTACAGCTGAGCCCTCATCCTAATTACAGCTGAGCCCTCATCCTAATTACAGCTGAGCCCTCATCCTAATTACAGCTGAGCCCTCATCCTAATTACAGCTGAGCCCTCATCCTAATTACAGCTGAGCCATCATCCAAACGACAGAGTTAACGGAGTAATGGTAGCATTGATAGATGCGCTTTCCTCCACCTCTACACAACGTTCTTCATATGCTAAATGCAATTGAATGCAATACAATTATAAAATAATAATGCAGTAAAGACTTATAGTCAATGTAACAAGAAGTAAGATGTCTGTCATTCTTATACAATCGATAAACATTTGACATCGCTTAAGCTAAGCATCTACAGCGACGACGTGTGCGATAGCGCTACGCATTAACGTGCAAACTGATTATAACGCGTCAGATACGTTGAATGGCCGAACCTGCTACAATTGTCCCATGTACCTAAGAGATACTATTAACCAGAACTATTTGAGATGATTTAAATATCAAAGTGCATTAACTGTTCAATACAACAATCTTTCTGTGCGTATGCTAAATCACATGAGAAGGTAGCACGCTACTTCCGATTATCTGTCTCTCTGTCTGCGCGTCTCTCTCTATATATCTCTCGTTGCGGACGATTATTGAATATCTTGGGGGCTGTCTTCCGTTTCGATCTGGAAAAGAGTTCCATTAGACAATGAGATTGGGTTTCTGTATTCGCTAATATAACTAAAAAGCATTAAGAATAAGATAATATTAAATATAATAAAAATCACAAACAAGGTACAATATCGCAGCATCTTAAGACAAATTACACTAACCTGTCATTGCATTATTTTCAATTAAAATATTAGTTATGATCTTTTCCCTGAGAATAATCATAATTTAATATTTTGAAGTAGAAATGTGAGTTTTGAACGAAAAAGTTATTCACCTAAACGTTGTTACAAGCAACGCAACGGCGGCGAATATGATGACCGCAGCGACACCAGCGACGATCATGACAGAGATCGCCCATTTCGGAAAACCGCCAGTGGCGTCATCTGTCGGCTCGACGGCGGCAGCGCTGACGGCGTCGAGTGTGGCGTTACAGCATTGAGACATTTTCTCTGTCAGGTTGCTCTGCACGCTATTGACAGCGCTCAGGAGGACCTCTTGCGGCACGCTCGATCCTGTAATCAGGAAGCGAGGCTGATGTCATAATACGTGTTCTACATGTCACAGACATACAAAACAGAATTGAGCTCAAATATACATATCGATATACTGCTTATGGGCGGATCCAGGGGGGCGGATCAGGTGTCCGGGCACCTCTTTCATTTCCGCATGCTGCCATATCCTCCTAGGACACATTACAATGCGGATTTTTGTTAGTGCATTATTTTGTGAATGTCCACTGGTCAGCGGCTGTTGCCAAGCTTGCAAACCAGTGCGAAAGAGACAATCGCCTTAAGCTGCAGCCTATAGCAAAACCGGTTATTCTGTATGAAAAAGAGAACATCGCCGTAAGAAGTCACCTAAGAATCACGGTGATGTGGTTCTGGAGACGCAAAACAACAACAACGCCCTTGAGGCCTCGGGGTTGATTACAGAACGAAAGTACGGCCACCGTCGGGGAGTTGATTACAGAACGAAAGTACGGCCACCGTCGGGGAGTTGATTACAGAACGAAAGTACGGCCACCGTCGGGGAGTTGATTACAGAACGAAAGTACGGCCACCGTCGGGGAGTTGATTACAGAACGAAAGTACGGCCACCGTCGGGGAGTTGATCCAGTAGAAGACGATGTCCGCAAGAAATCCTGCCGCGTGGTGGTTTTTTTTTTGGGGGGGGGAACTGAGCACCCCTCTTTTTTCTGGGGCTGGATCCGCCCATGTTGCTGTTCGGCGCAATACTGCACATGGGCATTTAAATCGATAGCTTGTATTAAAACTTCATCCTCAACCGAATTAATATATCGCAAATCCAGTTCGTTGATGTCCAAATATGTAGCGTGTGAATAGTTTAAGTAACACCCGCAGTCGATTTAATAACAATGCATATTTTTTTTTAAATGATCGAAATAATTAACTTTAGTAATTTGATCTGGTAAGGCTCTGTCAGATCGACGACGACGACGACGGTAGCGCTGACGGCGTCGAGTGTAGCGTTACAGCAGTCAGACATCTCCGCCGTCAGGTTGCTCTGCACGCTCTTGACGGCGCTCATGGTTACGTCTTGCGGCAGGCTCGATCCTGTAATCAAACAACATGACTGGTGTCATAATATTGGTTCTACACCGTGCAGAAATATTGAATAAAACACAACAATATAATAACAAAACGTGGATAATGCGTTACAAAATGGACTAGCAAAGCGAAGGATTTTTTAAGGTGCAAGATTATTAGCTAACATTACTATGCGGTACGGCTATGGTAGAGGTGTGTTAAGTGGTCTGAGTCCGGCTGTGGTAGAAGTGTGTTATGTGGTCTGTGACTGGTTGTGGTAGAGTTGTGTTAAGTGGTATGTGGCCGGATGTGGTACAGGTGTGTTAAATGGTCTGTGGCCGGGTGTAGTAGAAGTGTGTTATGTGATATGTGGCCGGCTGTGGTAGAGGTGTGTTAAGTGGTCTGTGAGCGGCTATGGTAGAGGTGTGTTACGTGGTCTGTGACTGGCTGTGATAGAAGTGTATTAAGTGGTCTGGGGCTGGCTGTGGTAGAAGTGTATTAAGTGGTCTGGGGCCGGCTGTGGTAGAAGTGTATTAAGTGGTCTGTGACTGGCTGTGATAGAAGTGTATTAAGTGGTCTGGGGAGGGCTGTGGTAGAAGTGTATTAAGTGGTCTGTGACTGGCTGTGATAGAAGTGTATTAAGTGGTCTGGGGCCGGCTGTAGTAGAAGTGTATTAAGTGGTCTGCAGTCGGCTGTGGTAGAGATATGTTTAAGTAGTATGTGGCCGGCTGTGGTAGAGGTGTGTTAAGTGGTCTTTGAGCGGCTATGGTATAGGTGTGTTACGTGGTCAGTGACTGGCGGTGATAGAAGTGTATTAAGTGGTCTGGGGCCGGCTGTGGTAGAAGTGTATTAAGTGGTCTGGGGCCGGCTGTGGTAGAGGTGTGTTAAGTGGTCTGTGAGCGGCTATGGTAGAGGTGTGTTACGTGGTCTGTGACTGGCTGTGATAGAAGTGTATTAAGTGGTCTGGGGCTGGCTGTGGTAGAAGTGTATTAAGTGGTCTGTGACTGGCTGTGATAGAAGTGTATTAAGTGGTCTGGGGCCGGCTGTGGTAGAAGTGTATTAAGTGGTCTGCAGTCGGCTGTGGTAGAGATATGTTTAAGTAGTATGTGGCCGGCTGTGGCAGAGGTGTGTTAAGTGGTATGTGGCCGGCTGTGATTGAGGTGTGTTAAGTGGTGATGGGCTGGATGAATCGCCAGAGCCGGTCCCATTGGAAACACAACAGTCTCGTGTAGTGGCGTAACCAAGAGCTCGCAATGGGGAAGGACGAGGGGGCAAACCTAATGACCCATTAGTTTACCATGCCACCATGCAATAAAAAAACTGGTTACATGCGAAAAAATTTAAGCATTTAATCCAATAGGGGTCATGGCTCCCACCCAATACTCTACTGGTCTAGTATACGTGATGCCAATCACTTGTTCGTTTCGAACGTCAACTATGCGCCAATCTGCATTTGTTTATTTTATAATAAATATTCTACCCTAAATTTCTATTTCCGTAGTGTTGAATAAAACGCGTGTTCATTGTTGCTACAATACGTTGGAATTATCGGAGAACCCCAATTAAGGTGCACGAAACAAGTACTTATAAATGTTATCGGGGCGCGGATTCTCAACATTACCCCGATTTTGGCTACGGTACGGTATTCTACAATCAACAGACAACGAACAATATTAGTGCTGGCGAGTGAGTGAGTGAAATACATATATGTATATATATATATATATATATATATATATATATATATATATATATATATATATATATATATAGAAAGGGAGAAACCAGGTTAATAGTTCTCAGGTTAAATATTTGGAGAAGAGAACGTCGTTTAAAATTAATAACACAAAAGTGCCCATTAATTAATACAAAGACTATGACTAACCTTGGCAGTGCGTCCCCTGCCACTCGGCCGAACACTGACATTTGCACTCGCCGTTTTGCACTCGCGTGTGCTGCCATTTTTGCACGTGACTCCCGCGCACGGATCGGAAGGAACGACGGTTGTTGTTGGTGCAGTGGTTGTCGTCGTCGGTTTCGTTATAGTTGTTGATGTTATAGCCGACAATTGTTGCGTGTTATTGTTCCGTAACGAAACGCTTTTGAATAACACAACCCATATTTAACTATGGCTCGATTCTAAACATTTCATATTTTGCCAAATAAGACACTTGCATATGTAAAAACTTACATAATTAAATTAAACACGCAACTATTGTTTAACTTTGCTTAATTGCAATGCAGTTTTTAACAAAACAGATCACATCCAGTATTAACTTACCTACTAGTTGATGTCCACCTCTCAGCTGCTCCTGCGTATACACACTTGTACTTTAGTGTTTCCGTAATATACACGTGTATTTCATGCCATCTGTTTCCTTGCAATATTGCGATCAAAGACATTTAAATACTTTTCAACTTTCTATATGTCCGGATACTATGCGTGGGTATCACCAGCACTTCCCTAAAACGAACGTACGGACCACCAGCACTAACCGCAGAGGCCGCACAAGAGAGGGCACTTCCCTAGAACGAACGTACGGACCACCAGCACTAACCGCAGAGGCCGCACAAGAGAGGGCACTTCCCTAGAACGAACGTACGGACCACCAGCACTAACCACAGAGACCGCACAAGAGAGGGCACTTCCCTAGAACGAACGTACGGACCACCACACTAACCGCAGAGGCCGCACAAGAGAGGGCACTTCCCTAGAACGAACGTACGGACCACCAGCACTAACCACATAGACCGCACAAGAGAGGGCACTTCCCTAGAACGAACTTACGGACCACCAGCACTAACCACAGAGGCCGTACAAGAGAGGGCACTTCCCTAGAACGAACGCATTGCTGCACAAACTCTTCGGCCAGTCTGGATTAGCTCCACATTTAGTGTCATAATCTTTACAATCGCCTGCAACAAGAACACAAATATATACTCCACTTACCTAAGTAATACCTGGTAATTAAGTTCCTGGCGTATCTTGATTACTTTTGTTGGCACTCAGTGCAATGCAGTGCAGTGCAGTACAGTTCAGTGCAGTGCAGTGCAGTGCAGTGCTGCTCAACCCAATACACAGCGCTGGAGTAATATATTTTATTTCCGCTCGCCAATCCCTCTTACGCGTGACATTATTCAGTCGATAGCAACGTGCACAAAAAATTGTTTTGTGAAATATATTCATTTGCTCTCGTTGCAGGTAATAAATATTCCACGTGCCACTGTGAGGATGCAGGACATTAGCGTGCGCGGAGTATTGTTATTTTCATTTACAACATTAAATAAAATAAACCAAGCGGTTAAAATACTTGAAAACCGTGCTTAGTATGGAGTTACAATTGGGATTAAAAAGGAGAATTGATACTGATAGCGATATGCTACCAGGTAGCAGAGTATGATAATGCAATAAAGTAAGAATTTATGGAGAGAGAAAATAGCAATCGACACAATAGCTAGTATCAGGATATTTTCCTCTTAGTCCGAATATAATCGGATTACTACAAGACATGCTGAAGACGAAAAGAACCGCCTAGACCAGGACACATTGATATGAAATGTGTATACATTGAAATGCTTTATACTATCATCGACAATTAAATTCTAGATATCTATAATAATATTTCGTTACAAATTACATTAAAAGCAGTTATTTTTCTCTGGCTGAATGAGATAGATTTGTTTAAATCACTATTTCCAGTGAACGATGAGAGATGGTTTATAACAGTTTAAATATGTGAAAAAACTAGACGAAAATGTTGGAACGTACGTGTGCAGTAGTTGCCGAGCCAACCCTTCGGACAGGTGCAGGAACAGGCACTCTGGTCAGCCACGCCACAATCGGCACATTGCACCTTGCACTCTGAAGAAAGGCCAGACTAAAATCGCATCAGTGGTGACGTTCGTATAAGCAATATAAATGCTGCGTTTACTCAAGAAGTCGAAAGACACAATTTGTTGACAAACAGGTGAAGAAGAATGCTTTTAAAGAAGTGGTAACAAACAGGGCCGTAAGACGATCTAGTACTTGGTAGTGTCGCACCACTATGACTGGGGTATGAAGTTATTCAACGGGAGGAACCACTTCAAATATAAAAAAAAAACGTAGCGTTGTAGTTTGACCATCTTGATTTTCGATATGAGAAAGATATGTGTCATTCTTGCTTTCAGTTAAATTGTACTTTTAACATTTATTCAACAATATATGTATTCAAAACCTTTTATAAAGTTTATGAGCGAAGACCCAATCATCACTCAGAATTGGTGTGAATTATTTTCTGGGAACCTGCAGAAACAACCAAACCAATATATCGGCTTTACCACCAGATGGACTAGCAAGATCTGACTAACTTTGTCGAACTTTACCACCAGATGGACTAGTAAGATCTGACTAACTTTGTCGAACTTTACCACCAGATGGACTAGCAAGAACTGACTAACTTTACCACCAGATGGACTAGCAAGATCTGACTAACTTTACCACCAGATGGACTAGTAAGATCTGACTAACTTTGTCGAACTTTACCACCAGATGGACTAGCAAGAACTGACTAACTTTACCACCAGATGGACTAGCAAGATCTGACTAACTTTGTCGAACTTTACCACCAGATGGACTAGCAAGATCTGACTAACTTTACCACCAGATGGACTAGCAAGATCTGACTAACTTTGTCGAACTTTACCACCAGATGGACTAGCAAGAACTGACTAACTTTACCACCAGATGGACTAGCAAGATCTGACTAACTTTACCACCAGATGGACTAGCAAGATCTGACTAACTTTGTCGAACTTTACCACCAGATGGACTAGCAAGAACTGACTAACTTTACCACCAGATGGACTAGCAAGATCTGACTAACTTTACCACCAGATGAACTCGCAAGATCTGACTAACTTTGTCGAACTTTACCACCAGATGGACTAGCAAGATCTGACTAACTTTACCACCAGATGGACTAGCAAGATCTGACTAACTTTACCACCAGATGAACTCGCAAGATCTGATTAACTTTACCACCAGATGGACTAGCAAGATCTGACTAACTTTGTCGAACTTTACCACCAGATGGACTAGCAAGATCTGACTAACTTTACCACCAGATGGACTAGTAAGATCTGACTAACTTTGTCGAACTTTACCACCAGATGGACTAGCAAGAACTGACTAACTTTACCACCAGATGGACTAGCAAGATCTGACTAACTTTACCACCAGATGGACTAGCAAGATCTGACTAACTTTGTCGAACTTTACCACCAGATGGACTAGCAAGAAGTGACTAACTTTACCACCAGATGGACTAGCAAGATCTGACTAACTTTACCACCAGATGGAATAGTAAGATCTGACTAACTTTGTCGAACTTTACCACCAGATGGACTAGCAAGAACTGACTAACTTTACCACCAGATGGACTAGTAAGATCTGACTAACTTTACCACCAGATGGACTAGTAAGATCTGACTAACTTTGTCGAACTTTACCACCAGATGGACTAGCAAGATCTGACTAACTTTACCACCAGATGGACTAGCAAGATCTGACTAACTTTACCACCAGATGGACTAGCAAGTTCTGACTAACTTTACCACCAGATGGACTAGCAAGATCTGACCAACTATACCACCAGATGGACTAGCAAGAACTGACTAACTTTGTCGTACGAATATTGCGTATCACGATTTTACTTACAACAATTATCGCTAGGAATGTAATCTGGAAGAAGTGTAAGACTACTGGGCCTCACCTGACACGCCTCCACAAAATACTCACTTAGGCTTGTTCGTACAATAGGGTGCATCGGCATTGGCTGCTTGTCACCAGGCAATGCATAAAATTCATTATTTATATATATATATATATATATATATATATATATATATATATATATATATAGTATATACATGTATATACATATATATATGTATTATGTATATATATATATATATGTATATATATATATATATATATATATATATATATATATATATATATATATATATATATATATATATATATATATATATATATATATATATATATATATAGTTGAGAAAGGTAGGCAGGTACTAAATCACAAATCAAGTATAGCCTTACATATATAGTCTTACATATATAGCTGTCCCACTAATGCCCAAGTCCATCGACAGATCTGTATTTGGAACAACCGGCCTTTCTCTGTGTAGCCAACTGCCACATTCATTGCGTGATGTTCAGTCAGTGGCACATTTCATGCGCCACCTGAATACTCATGTTTTTCAGTGTGCCTATGGCAATGAGTATAATACTGTTAATGGACGTACTGCTGTCGTTGACTGTTGTGCTTTTACTTGATGACGTTTCATTTATGACTTTTACACTGACATCCTGGAGAAAGGAGCAGGGTCATTGACAGAAAGAGTATGGATCTTTGATTCGGCAGCTATCTAGGACAAGATGTGTCTCAGACTTAAGGCACTATTTGTATTACTTTCAGACATCGAGTACGCCTTATTGCGAGTATTCGGCAGTCGATTTGCTATACGTGACCCAATAGAGGCGCCACCGGTCTGAACGAGTAAAGTTTATTGCTTGATTAAAGTCAACGTCGGTGAAACATCAGAAACATGCAACATATATTATTTCAGAACATTGCCCATAATCAATCACATTTGTTTCCACACACATAACAGCAGTCAAATAATGCAATATATTCGAGGAATAAACTAAAGCTAAACGTGACCCAAACAGTCGTTCTAAACTTCCTATAAAATACAGCAATCATGTAACAAAGCATGATCCATCGAAAAGGCGGGTCAACAGTCCTGCTGCTCTGCCCAGAAAGAGAACATACGACGTTCTCTCTCACCTCGCAAATAGGCACCAGTAGCTGTGTAGTGATCTTGCCGGCAAGGCGATGTTCAAGTTAAAACTACGGTAGCTAGCTATGCAAAGGACTGTGCACACACATATATAACTAAGTACTCTAAATAACAAAATGTGCTGCATACTTCCACTAAGTGTACCCGGCATATATGAACAAGTTGGATTGTATTACGTATACATTCCAAAATGTTATTTCACATTTTGGAGAGACATTAGATGCAGGAGGTATCCTGGTTGAACGACGCAGTCATAACTGAGCGAGAAAGTCGTTTCACTTCCAATTATCTTCGCTGGTTCGTCTCTTATCTCTAGTAAAGCTGCTTCGGATTACGCGCAGGTTCCATTTAGGCGGAATCTGTCTTTCTTTTGGAACTGAAAAAGAATCAAATAATACATGAATATTATATTTCAAATTAACATGTAGCACGGTTGCAGTCGATCCAAATTAAGACATAATATTTACTACATTAATCAGCTGAAACATACATTAGGACATGTGGTGTTATATGAGTTTGACACTTTGAAACTTGCTATTGTATTTACGGTAAGACTGCAAGAAAAATAAATAAACATTTAACAAACCTATGAAAATTACGCGCACTAAAGAGCTTCTATTCGGCCAACAACCGGCAAGGACTTCTATTATTTACATGTTTCATGGATGTTTACAAAATACAAAAACTGTCTTGCAGAAATCTTAGTGTTAACAGGAACACATTATGTTGCCGATCTTTGTGCGTGTTTCTAATAAACGATGTTCCTCCTTCCGATTAATAATATAATTTTAGTTGAAAGTATTAAAATAGTTACACATGAATCTATTCACCAGAGATTCACAGTAGCCGCAATGGCCGCCAACAAGGCAACAGCAAGGACACCGGCGACTATCATGACTGGTATCGCCCATTTCGGGAAAACACCGTCACTAGTGGCGTCATCTGTCGGCTCGACAGCGACGACAGCAGCGCTGACGGCGTCGAGTGTAGCATTACAGCAGTCGGATAGTTCCGCCGTCAGGTTGCTCTGCACGCTCTTGACGGCGCTCAGGATGACGTCTTGCGGCAAGCTCGATCCTGTAATTACGAAACGCTTCACATGCTTCATATACAAACAAACATTTTTTATATGCAATAAATCAAATAAATCAAGAAAACCCGGGTTCGAGTCTTCTTGCTACTATTTCTAAGCTTGGGCAATTACGTTTAATCCACGTTGCATCAGTTCACTCAACATGGCTGAATGCTTCCCAGAGAC
This sequence comes from Lamellibrachia columna, assembly GCA_963662155.1. NCBI lineage: Eukaryota > Metazoa > Annelida > Polychaeta > Sabellida > Siboglinidae > Lamellibrachia > Lamellibrachia columna. The sequence goes on from OY759267.1 coordinate 49,951,599, forward strand.
GTCGAATTGGTGTTGGAAGTAACAGGTCTGCCAGGGGGTGAAGTAGTGTGAAGGAACAGGTCTGCCAGGGGATGAAGTGTGAAGGAACAGGTCTGCCAGGGGGTGAAGTGTGAAGGAACAGGTCTGCCAGGTGGTGAAGTGTGAAGGAACAGGTCTGCCAGGTGGTGAAGTGTGAAGGAACACGTCTGCCAGGGGGCGAAGTGTGAAGGAACAGGTCTGCCAGGTGGTGAAGTGTGAAGGAACAGGTCTGCCAGGGATTTAAGTGAAAACGATTTCAGCAGTCCTGCGGACTGGATACCACGCTATGTAAAAACTTATCTTTACTTTTTTACCTATCGATAAAATATATTAGATATGTTTTATGAAAAATACATCGTTCTGTCGTTAATACGTATATCTTGCATTGACCAGCACATGTTATACTGTACAAGTCTACAATTAGCATTCGGATGTTGACGTTCACGTTTACTTTCAGGCTAACCACGTCACAAACACCCCTTGCCACTTACCTACCTGTGTCGATAGACCGTCGACTCCGCCCGCCCCCGACTGAGGCACACAACGCGTTGTTGGGGGCTCCACCGGCGTAGATGAGGGCCAGCGTGTAGGAGTAGCCTCGAGATATCAACGACTGCGGGTAGCCGACCCCAACCCTCAGCTCGGCCGCAGTCAGGTACTCCTGGTAGGTGGCGCTGCGGGTAATGTTAATACATTTCAGTGATCAAAATTTGGTGTTGTTAATTTAGGTCTTACGAGTTAATACTGCTCAGCGACAAGCTTAGTTGTGGTTGTGTTTGAAGCAGCTTGCGGGCGGATTCCCAAAACCCTTACGATGCCCAAAGATGATTTCTCAAGCTCGTGTTACGATATTGCATCCTTATCCTAGTTTAACACCAGGCGTTTGAGTAAAATAACTGTAAAGGATGTGTTCATTTATGGGTCTTTCAACATATGCCATGGTTTTGTTATGCACCTAACAAAGTTAATAACAACTAAGAATGTGCAACTAAACTCAAGAATATCACACCAGTGGTTTACTCAGAATGTGTTCTAAAATTGGATGATTCTAGCATGGCATGCTGGCCAGGCGACCATTAAGTCTCCTCTATCCTGGCATGCTGACCAGGTAACCATTAAGTCTCCTCTATCCTGGCATGCTGACCAGGCGACCATTAAGTCTCCTCTATCCTGGCATGCTGACCAGGTGACCATTAAGTCTCCTCTATCCTGGCATGCTGACCAGGCGACCATTAAGTCTCCTCTATCCTGACGTGCTGACCAGGTAACCATTAAGTCTCCTCTATCCTGGCATGCTGACCAGGTAACCATTATGTCTCCTCTATCCTGGCATGCTGACCAGGCGACCATTAAGTCTCCTCTATCCTGGCAAGCTGACCAGGTAACCATTAAGTCTCCTCTATCCTGGCATGCTGACCAGGTAACCATTAAGTCTCCTCTATCCTGGCATGCTGACCAGGCGACCATTAAGTCTCCTCTATCGTGGCATGCTGACCAGGTAACCATTAAGTCTCCTCTATCCTGGCATGCTGACCAGGCGACCATTAAGTCTCCTCTATCCTGGCATGCTGACCAGGTAACCATTATGTCTCCTCTATCCTGTCATGCTGACCAGGCGACCATTAAGTCTCTTCTATCCTGGCATGCTGACCAGGTAACCATTAAGTCTCCTCTATCCTGGCATGCTGACCAGGCGACCATTAAGTCTCCTCTATCGTGGCATGCTGACCAGGTAACCATTAAGTCTCCTCTATCCTGGCATGCTGACCAGGCGACCATTAAGTCTCCTCTATCCTGTCATGCTGACCAGGTAACCATTAAGTCTCCTCTATCCTGGCATGCTGACCAGGCGACCATTAAGTCTCCTCTATCGTGGCATGCTGACCAGGTAACCATTAAGTCTCCTCTATCCTGGCATGCTGACCAGGCGACCATTAAGTCTCCTCTATCGTGGCATGCTGACCAGGTAACCATTAAGTCTCCTCTATCCTGGCATGCTGACCAGGCGACCATTAAGTCTCCTCTATCGTGGCATGCTGACCAGGTAACCATTAAGTCTCCTCTATCCTGGCATGCTGACCAGGCGACCATTAAGTCTCCTCTATCGTGGCATGCTGACCAGGTAACCATTAAGTCTCCTCTATCCTGGCATGCTGACCAGGCGACCATTAAGTCTCCTCTATCCTGGCATGCTGACCAGGTAACCATTAAGTCTCCTCTATCCTGTCATGCTGACCAGGCTACCATTAAGTCTCCTCTATCCTGGCATGCTGACCAGGTAACCATTAAGTCTCCTCTATCGTGGCAAGCTGACCAGGTAACCATTAAGTCTCCTCTATCCTGGCATGCTGACCAAGTAACCATTAAGTCTCCTCTATCCTGTCATGCTGACCAGGCGACCATTAAGTCTCCTCTATCGTGGCATGCTGACCAGGCGACCATTAAGTCTCCTCTATCGTGGCATGCTGACCAGGTAACCATTAAGTCTCCTCTATCCTGTCATGCTGACCAGGCGACCATTAAGTCTCCTCTATCCTGGCATGCTGACCAGGTAACCATTAAGTCTCCTCTATCCTGGCATGCTGACCAGGTAACCATTAAGTCTCCTCTATCCTGTCATGCTGACCAGGCGACCATTATTAAGCGCCTCGCAGTTTTTGGTAAAAGAACAATGATGTATTAACTGCTTCCACCCAGATCGAAGGGCCGGCGGATATAAACTGAGGTAATGAAAACTCTCATTCAAGCGCGCTGCTAAGTCAGAACGGGACTAGTTTAATAAACAAAGACCAATATAAATTATGTTGCATACGTTAAGCGTGGACGCAAACAGCATACCCATATCCTATTGGCAAGAACGGGATTACGTGTTTACAAATATATTTTCGTTTGGTAGGCGAATATTGCCAGACTACTGACATGTGTGGAGTAGGGTTATCTAACAGTAAGGCGTGGGCCATGAAATTAAAATGCTGTGTGTTCAAAAAATTTCTGCCAGTAAGCCACTGGCGTGATATTGTTAAGTATAGTTGCAAATGGTTATGCTTTAGTTACTCTTATAGGTGCATAGGCCCAAAACCACGACGTGTGTTTCCCTGTAGCAAAATGTCTGTACTTGGCCACATGTGTTAGTAGTGGTTTGTTAATGATTATCGTAGCAGTGGTCGTTGTGCTTAATATGTGCTGATATTGAAGCTGAACATGAGATGAATACTACCTGCTGAGAACGCTGGTGCCGGGACAACACGTCGACACGTGACTGTTGCAGTAGCGGTTTATCGCTCGTACGATGATGGGATGGATGAATCGCCAGAGCAGGTCCCACTGGAAACACAGAGATTTGTGTGCATCACACAAAAAACTTTATCTATTTTTCGTTAGTGGCGTCTCCTTTAGCTGTGTTTTATTATGTTTTATTATGTTTTATTATGATTTTACGAATTCATCGGGTCTATTATTTGTATTTCCACTTGGCAGTGATGCGCAGTGGCTTGTTCCGGTATGAAACATATAAGCCCTATGCACGCTTTAGAATGTTGTTGTTTTGCACATTCCTGCAGTCCACATGGATACAATAATTACACACCGATCTACTGCCGTACAAGGAGCTTACATTGCTTATGACGATCTATAAGTAGAACTCTTTCGACTCGACGCCACATATACCGAACGAATGGCCCTCTGTGTGTGTGTGTGTTCGTGTGCGCGTGTGCGCGTGTGCGCGTGTGTGCGTGTGCGTGTGCGTGACGTGTGTGTGTGTGCGTGTGTGTGTGTGTGTGTGTGGGGGGGGTTAATGAATACATTACAATACACTCACTATTCGTATAGGGGCACGGATCTTTAGAATAACCCCGATTCTTGCTTCGGCACGGCTTTCTACAATTAAAAATCAGATTTAGAACATATTTTATGCTTACGTGTGCCGTTTCATATTCATAGTTCCTCATTTAAGCTGATAAAAGAGGAAACTATACATTGAAAAAAAACAAGAAAATATGTTAAATTATTAAAGTTAAAGCTAAAAATTATGAACCAGCAATACTCCATTCAAGCATAATATTGTATGGGTACCACATAAGTAAACAGAACGCCACTGACCTTGGCAGTGTGTTCCCTGCCAGTCTGTTGAGCAGCGACATTTACACGCGCCATTCTGCACGCGCGCAGTGCCGCCATTACGACACGTGACACCTGCACAAGGGTCAGCGGGTGCAACGGCTGCTGAGGTCGTTGCAACTACTGTTATTGTAGCTGCGTCGGTCGCCGTAGACGTCGCTGATTGTCGGTTCGGTGTCCTTGCTGTTGATGCTGCAGCTGAGGTCAGCTGTGCTCCTGCTGCTGTCGCTGCTGCTGCTGCTGCTGCTGCTGCTGCTGTTGATACTGGTGCTATTGTCGTTGATGCTGCAGCTGAGGTCAGCTGTGCTCCTGCTGCTGTCGCTGCTGCTGCTGCTGCTGCTGGTGCTGCTGCTGCTGCTGCTGCTGTTGATACCGGTGCTATTGTCGTTGATGCTGCAGCTGAGGTCAGCTGTGCTCCTGCTGCTGTCGTTGCTTCTGCTGCTGCTGCTGCTGCTGCTGCTGCTGGTGCTGCTGCTGCTGCTGCTGCTGCTGCTGCTGCTGTTGATACTGGTGCTAGTGTCGTTGATGCTGCAGCTGAGGTCAGCTGTGCTCCTGCTGCTGTCGTTGCTTCTGCTGCTGCTGTTGATACCGGTGCTATTGTCGTTGATGCGTCTGCTGCTCCAGACGTCGTCTCTGCCTCGTTGCACGTCGCGCTAGGATCCAGTGCTTCTACAAGCGTTGGTAAAACACATTAGTGCACCGTTTCACTAAGATAATGGGCTCATAAATAAAATCTATAATAAAACAGAATTCGTCTTTAAATTTAAGGAGCATTTTCAAACTGCGTTTCACTAACGTGCTCTTTAAATCCATCGTAAACTAACGATCGAAATTTCCATCATAAGCTACACAGTGTGCACAATTTGGCAAAATAAATAGAAAAGTTGAAAAAGTGGCTTATAATGCGACCACTTTTCAACCACATTTGACTGATTTGTTCACTGAGGGAATAGAAAAAAATTATAAAAGAAAACGCCGTTTCACAGAGGACACTATTTCTGTGACACACCAGCGACACCAACTATGTCTATGTTTCTATGAGCGTTTTTATGATTTCTTCTTAGAGAAACGCAAATTTCTGTTTCGATCATAGCTAAGGAGCGATGTCTATATTAAAGAGCGAAATCGTGCTAATGACTTCTAAGAATCTTAATGAAACGGTATCCAGGGCTGCATCACTAACGAAAATACTTTGGATAAATAACGTAACATTTGGTAACGGCGCATCGGCGGGTTTGTAAACAGTTGATCATTTTGCACAGCTATATTTATTGCTGGTAATTGTACGTATTTACTCTTACTAATACTCTTACTAATACAACAACATTTACAAATATGTTGCAAGAAAACAGTATACACGAGTTCTTTGTCTTAGTGTCCTTCTGATAGAAGTTGCGAGGTAGTAACCGGCACTCACCGCAGAAACCACACAAGAGAGGGCAGTTCTTTGGAACGTAAGGATGAGCGTCATCACACCAGCGTTTCGGCCAGCCACTGGTGCAATAGTTGTGATAATTCCTACATTCGCCTGTAACGTAGCATGCAATACATTTCACTAACATTAATGGCGAGTAGGGTGTAATTTGCTAACAAGTGTTTAACGAGATTGAACCGCTATGCCTACAGACCGTCCTTATGAACAGCACCCAAAACTGAAGTATACGCTCAAACTGAAGTATATGCTCAAACTGAAGTATATGCTCAAACTCAGTATTTTATACTCACCTGCGTTTCGTGCTCAACCGGAAGTTATACAACGTCTTGAGTACGTTCACAACTGAATATGAAACGGCGCTTATTGATTCAATGATAAATGTAGTTATGACCGGTGATGATTGTACGCTATATTCTTATATAATGAAAAACGTACGGGTGCAGTAGTCGCCGGTCCAACCCTTCCGGCAAGTGCACGAACAGGCGGTCTGGTTCGCTACGCCACAATTTGCACATTCAACCTTGCATTCTGAAAGAGAGCGCAAGGGATGTTTTTATCATATCTTTCTGTAACGTAAGATTTAAACACAAACGCTGTAGCAATGTTTAAATTCTGACTACATATTACAGAATGCATATACATTACTCTTTCATGTTTGCGACGTTGACAGTATTATTTAACAAGATTTTTACCAAGAGGTAGACCAAATGTCCACCCAAAGCAGCACAATCCAAGTGGTAAGTGGACACGGAAGTCATTGGCTTATGGAGAGTCCAACGATTGTCCTCTATGTATAGCCCGCCCTTACCACGTATCTGTAAACAATTGGCATCTATGTATAGCCCGCCTTTACTACATATCTGTAAACAATTGACTTCTACGTATAGCCCGCCCTTGCCACATATAGGTAAACAATTGTCTTCTACGAATATCCCACCCTTACCGCTTATCTGTAAACAATTGTCTTCTATGTATAGCCCGCCCTTACCACATATCTGCAAACAATTGTCTTCTATGTATATCCAGCCCTTACCACACATCTATAAACAATTGTCTTCTATGAATAGCCCCCCCTTATCACATATCTGTAAACAATTGTCTTTTATGAATATCCCACCATTACCACATATCTGTAGACAAAGTGTAGGCAAATTGGTACAATAATGTTAAGTAATGTATCACTATCACGACCTGACAGCAAGATCTTCGTTTACTCAAGTTACTTAACTGCCGTGCAATAGGAATTAATGTATTTTATCATACAAATCACCCAGGTGTAAATACGCAACACAGTCACAATATTTTATTGTACAACTATCGCATAAAATTCCAATGGCACCTACTTGTAGTTGGTTCAATACTAGTGTGGCGGGACACTATACGCATGAATATACTATCCGTGGGAGGGCGCTGTCGCGCCATGGTAAGACCCCGTGCAGCAACGTAGAACAATATTGCACGCTAAGACTTTGAACAGGAAACACCTAACTCCGAGTTTAGGAGTCACCCCATCAATTCATACCCATGGACACCCGCAGATTACCAGTAAGTAACCACACTTACCATATGCTGCGCCCTTCGACACAGGTTTAATTTAAGCAAGTCATCCCGACCTCTTACAGTTTTACCTACCACAGTTGTCACTAGGAGTGCAATCTGGAAATTAAAATACAGTGTTAACAAATATGAAGCCTTTTGTTGATACCATTTATCAATGTCAGGCTACTCCATTATATTTTACAAATATTAGAAATGCATGTTGTGTTTGACTTTCACTTTCAACTACGTGATGCATGAAGGTGGTTACTTGCATGTTCTACTTCAAATACTTTCCTTTGTTTCCCATACATATGCTCATACAATACAGACGTGTTCGTGTAGCCGATGTTTTTTGTATATACATTGATCGCCGAGGTTTACCCCGGACAACACTTACAGACGCGAAATCAGTACAAAGTAAATTGTTCTACCTATTTTGTATTTAATTTCACAGATAAACTGTAACACATTTACAATTTAAATTAGTTTCCAAACGTCTAATATAGCTGTTCATGGAATGATTTCAAATGTCTAGCTTTACCTTGTTAGTATAATTAGCTGTACGTAAGTTTTAACCAGATGTAACAATATTTAGAAGATTGCCACCTAAAACAACAAGTTCTAAATGGCAAGTGGACATGTAAGTCATTGGCTTATCGAGAGTCCAACATTTTTTATTTATGTGTAACTCGCCCAGATCAGGTGTACGTCAATTTTATTTTTAAACATATTAACACTTCTTGCATTAACACATTCCGTTGATCACGTGTACCATTCATTTACCGTCTTCTGGAAGAGTGATCATACTAAGATTTGGAACTTGTGAATTTGTGTTTAGTGTGCGTGCGTGCGTGCGTGCGTGCGTGCGTTCGTACGTGCGTGTATGCATGTTACTTAGTACTGACCTCTACGGCAGAGACCATCCGTGCACCACGCGTGGCCTGAAGGGCACGCCGTGCATGGGTCGCCCTTCGTGAACGGGTGTCGGGGGTAGTTGCCCCTGCAGACAGGACACACGGTTAGCAGAGGCTCAAATGAAGAGGTATTTGTATGTACGTTATTATTATTAGTTAGTTAGTTAGTTATTTATAAATCGTACGTAAACATCAGGAAAATCAGAGATAATATATACGCTTTTGTGTATATGAAATGTATGATGGGTCAAATAAAACATTTCTTCTTCTTCTTCTTCACAGTTCGTGTTAGGTTAGTGTTGATCGTTACTGCATGATATTAACGGCATGTAATAACGTGGCTAGTATTTTAATATGGGTCTTCAATATAGCATTCACTGTTATAATCCAGAAGAACTACTATTGGTTATAAGACAAACTTAAAGATGACTTTGACGTCTTAATAAGTTTTACTCATATCGGTCTCCAAATATCGATGTGTGCGTGCGTGTGTGTGTGTGAGTACGTGCGTACGTGCGTACGTGCATGCGTCTGTAATTTTCAGACCTCTCCGGAACGTACGGCGCGTACTTCGGAACAGTTGTTAAGAAACATTGTTTCTTGTCACATGTCTGTAAAATCATGAATGCCATCTCGCCTTGAAGAAGAGGTCTACTCACGGGGGTCCATAGTTGCACACGAGGTATGTTCCGCGTCTGATGCTAGTTCCAGTCATCGGGTCGCAGTAAGAGTGCGCACATCCCACCTCACGAGTCTCCGCCCACACCACCTGCAAACATGTCATGCCACCTGCAAACATGTCATGCTACCTGCAAACATGTAATGCCACATGCAAACATATCATGCCACCTGCAAACATATCATGCCACCTGCAAACATGTCAAGGAGTCTGCAAACATGTCATGCCACCTGCAAATATGTCATGCCAAAGTCATGCTCATTATCAGTACACTACGGTCATCTCTCGGACTAGATCAATTACTACGGAATTTATATTAACACATTTTCTGTAAAGTGATTGTGTAAGGCTTCGTCCACGTACGTTAGACACTTTCACGATTGGCCACTATCTGGTAGCACTGTCAGATAGACCGGCGATCGTATGGAAGATATTTTGACGACAAACTTGTGTTCCACAATACACGAACAGTATAAGACGAACATAGGCATAGACTTCCGGCTGATGGAAAGACAAATCCACGACAAAGCGCAATAGTGGTTAGAATGTCGCACTCTTGACTAGAGGGGCCGATGTTCAAATCCTCGTGCTGCATTTTCTTTCATTCCACATTGCCACAGTTCACGCAGCTATATAAATCAGTACATGACAAGACACAATGATGGGTATATTATGTGAACGAATAGTATTCGCGCAGTAATTGCAGCGCGGTTGAATGCTTCCCACTGACGTCGAGTTGGTGTTGGAAATAACAGGTCTGCCAGATGATGAAGTGTAACGCGCTTTGAGTGGTCCTAAGGACTGCAAACCGCGCTATACAAGAACTTTCCTTTTTACGTAAATATATATATATATATATAAATGAAACAAACACTATGGATACAACGACCGTGCGAGTAACGGCTACACTCCCTCCGACCGGCACCGAACACGGCTTCACCTACCTGTGTGTAGTGACCGCATACCAGCGAGCAGGCGCGGGTGTCATAGGTATAGAATTCGATCTCGTTGTACCAAGCCTGGATAGCACTGTCTAGGTTAATGCTGTTTGCCGACGTCAGGTACAGGTTCTGGCCAATCTGGTTGTAGGGCAACGTGTTGGCGTCCCGGGCTGGTTGGCCGTGGTTAAAATCGCATCCGTCGGCCCAGTCGGCCGCCATGCTCGCCAGGTACGAGTTCCACTTCTGTCAAGCACATCAACGACCTGTATATGTGTGCGTGCATGCGTGCGTATGTGCGTGCGTGCGTACACATGTCTTGTGGTAATTTACGAAACCATCAACAATTTAATTTACGAAACCATCAACAAACCATTGGGCCCTATGAAGACCTCCTGACCACGGTAAAGAGACGGAAACTGAACTGATATGGGCACGTCTCACGAATATCCGGCTTGACAAAGACCATCATTCAAGGCACCGTTAGAGGAACAAGAAGACGAGGTAGACAGAGGAAAAGGTGGGAGGACAACATCAGAGAGTGGACAGGTCTGGACATCTCAGAGACACAAAGGGCGGCAGACGACAGGCAGAGGTGGAGACAGCTAGTTGCTGTGGTGCCCCAACGACACTCCGGGTTACGGGATGATGATGAACTACAGATTGGGTAACCCTTGACTTTAATGTCTTGTCAAGGCCGACCAAGTTATTTCAGTTTAACACCCATGAGCCAAAAAATAAATAAAAAGTGTGGATTAGAAAAGCCGGCAACAAATTACATAAGGCTCGGTAGTCGAATCCAACAAGTTGACTTTACAACTAAACGACTAATGGAGGTGTTCGCTTCTTTTACTAACAATTGTTGATATTTCGACCTAGAAGCTAAGCCGCGATAATGAGCACTCGTTGGAGGCCTGAGTGTGTTAGGTAACCACTCTTAAGAAAAGAGAAAGCACTGGCAAGTGTTGTTCTTGCATCTTATGGACCTACAAGTCAACACAATGACCGGCCAATAGAGTATGTGGTCGGCGTGTGCATAGGAGGGTGAATCAGATCAGTCTAGCGTGGCTAACGAACAGGCGCACTAATGACACTGGTCGTGGCGACGGGTACCTCAACGTCAAGGTTTGACAGGCGGAATGGTCTGACCAGCGGTATGGTGTGACCGGAGGAATGGTCTGACCGGCGGAATGGTCTGACCGGAGGAATGGTCTGACCAGCGGTATGGTGTGACCGGAGGAATGGTCTGACCGGCGGAATGGTCTGACCGGAGGAATGGTCTGACCGGCGGAATGGTCTGACAGGAGGAATGGTCTGACCAGCGGTATTGTGTGACCGGAGGAATGGTCTGACCGGCGGAATGGTCTGACCGGAGGAATGGTCTGACCGGCGGAATGGTCTGACCGGAGGAATGGTCTGACCGGCGGAATGGTCTGACCGGAGAAATGGTCTGACCGGCGGAATGGTCTGACCGGAGGAATGGTCCGACCGGCGAATAATCTGACAGGCGGAATGGTCTGACAGGCGGAATGGTCTGAACGGAGGAATGGTCTGACCGGCGGAATGGTCTGACCGGAGGAATGGTCCGACCGGCGAATGGTCTGATAGGCGGAATGGTCTGAACGGAGGTATGGTCTGAACGGAGGAACGGCGGTATGGTCGGGCATCTTCGGCGACACGAAGGTTACGTTAAAGGAACACAACAAGTCATGATTCTGAGCCTGTGTACACCGCACCTTAATTTCATGGGCAACCCCACACTGTTAGATGGCATGACAATAACGTTTTTGAATGTTGAATCAAATAAAATCTCCACCGTCTAACTATCATATTCGTATATGTATATGTCTCCACGTGTAGATTTTTACACATGTCCAGTGGTAACAATTAAGTCCTTCCATAGTAATTGCTGGTGTAGTTGATACATCATTACTTACTACCCTGTGACCAGCTAAGTAAGACAAACATGTCCATCAGTAAATAACTGTCATGTCCTCGTATGAACACCGTCTGGAGCACTTGGAAGTAATCAACAGCGCCAACATTCAGCTGACACGTGTGTACACGTCAACAATTTATTCTATTAGCCTTTAATGACTGCTGCGTTGTTTATGAACTACCTGAAAGGTAAACTAAGCTAACTTAACATGGCACACATAATTAAACTTGCGCCGAACCCAATTCACAATCCGCGCTTTACTGCGCAATTTCACGGCTGGGCAATTCCCGTACCGACGACGATCCAGTGTGACGCGTTGTCACGACTTGTGATGTGATGATTCGTCATGATTTGTCATAGGCGGTGTTAGTGATGCAAAATAAAGGCAGGTGATTGAAAGAGAGTTTCCGGAGGAAGCTGGGGAGGAGTGGTTAAATGGGCTGGACACGTAGGACGAATGGAAGGGAACGGATGACGAAGGGAGCGGATGCGCTCTGAGCGGAGGGTAGAAGGAGAAGAGGAAGACCGAAACTGATATGGAAGAACTGCGAGAAGAGAAATTTGGCGGGAATGGGCGGAGAGTAGAGAACGAGAGCGAGGTATGGGGGAGTGGAGACGATAATTAAACGGGATCAGTATCGAAGAAGGGGAAAAATCGACCAGCCTCACCCCACACGTCAGGGATAAAGAGGAAAGCAACAACAACAGTTGAAATTTGTGATTTTCTTAACAGCTGAAATATTGAAAAATATAGGCAAGACGCATTTAATTGCGCCGAACTATCGGCCACGTTCATATAACCAGGGTTTTAAGGCCTATCATACGTTTATATAACCAGGGTTTTAAGGTCTATCATACGTTTATATAACGATGGTTTTAAAGCCTATCATACGTTCATATAACCAGGTTTTTAAGGCCTATCATACGTTCGTATAACCAGGGTTTTAAGGCCTCTCATATGTTCATATAACCAGGGTTTTAAGTCCTCTCATACGTTCATATAACCAGGGGTTTTAAGGCCTCTCATACGGGCAAAGTGCTCGTATGAAAGACCTGCTCTACCCACATTACATTTGTTTAATCTTCAATTTTAATAAATATATAATATGAAATGTTATCCAAGCAAAGAACAACTCATCTGTATAGTAACGATAAACATAATCAGCTATACATCTTCCCCGGGCACAGCGACCAAAAATTAACGACCCCGTATTTTATAATGAGGCAACCACCGCTATTTTGGCGTAGGAACATTTCTGCCCCCCCTGGTATTGACCGCAGCATAGTCTGTCTTCAGTTTGAACTTTTCTTTGCAATCTTTCGGGTGTGGTTTTATATAATTTTGAATTCAAACAAAAACATTCCAGTAACTGTTTACAAAACACAATTGTTAGAAATTACAATTTTTATGTTTTCTTGCACGTTGACAAAAGGTGCATAATAGTGAAAATTAACCATTATAATTGGATAAGTGCTTTAGTGTAACAAAACTAAAAACCATTGCTACATTTGATAGTCTGGGTTGATGGTAATGACTTTGGAATGTGTTTATAGCGCAGCGTTTTTTTGTCAATATTCCCTAAAGTTCGTTTGATGATATCAATATTAAATAATTGTAACACAACAATTTTAACAACATATATTTCATTCACAAATTCAACGATTGTTGGGATATACCAACTCATTTTAGTGCAAGCGCGCAACAATACGCGCGACATAAAGCACAATTGGCGACCATGTTAAGGTAAACCAGTTTGTCAAAAATGTTGCCCGTAAGCAACGCTGCACTTCCCGTATGAGCTGATCCTGAGCAAAACAGCATATAGCCATTCGCAACTCTATTACATCCATTTACTGTTCCTTGAGGAAATAGATCATTGTTTAGACGCTTTGAACTGTGTGACACGTATTTTGTGTAAGAGTAAGGAAGGCGATTTAGGAAAATAGAGAAAACGAGACAAACCGTTGTTTGTATTGTCATCTGGAAACTGTCTGAGAATCACGTATAACATAATCAACCATTTCGTAAAATCAAAATGGCTGGGAAGGATTCATTCCATGCATGCGCCGTTTAACAAAATCGCATATGCACTTTGTAGAATCAGATACCAGGCCTTTTTATTCATCATAGGACAAGTGTTTTGATGCGAAAAAAAACGATACGTTGTACAGTAAATCGGTAAAACATTACGTAGACTGAATTACTATTTAATGTAGCCGTTGCAATGCGGACTAGCCCTCGGGAAATTTACATAATTGAGTTACAAAACTTGCGACATTCGCTTATCTAAGAAAATGGGTAGGTCGGACTGTAATTAAAACATAAAAATTACTTGATAATATTCACTTAGAATATTAGAATAAATTGCTCAGGTCCAAAGTGAATCTGCTGAGAAGTCACCACTATACATCATAGCTATCATTCACTGAATTATTCAGCTAAATAATATATTTTATTATTGTTTTTATACACATGCAATTTAAATAATAACATTCAGACATTAATAATATGAGATAATAATTGTGTGCGAATATATTATATATATATATATATATATATATATATATATATATATATATATATATATATATATATATATATATATATATATATATATATATATATAAATATATATATATATATATATATATATATATATATATATACTGGGTTAACTGAAAAAACACTTGTTTGTGTAGCTATATATATATATATATATATATATATATATATATATATATATATATATATATATATATATAATAAATATATATATATATATGTATATATATATATATATATATATATATATATATATATATATATATATATATATATATATATATATATATATATATATATATATATATATATATATATAGCTACACAAACAAGTGTTTTTCAGTTAACCCAGTTGTTTTCCACTAACCAAGTGTTCCATGTTCGAGGCGCCCTGTAGTCGACGCAGTGCGTTGTGTTTCTCCACAATTGCTGTCTTCTCGGTCTCAGACAACGCGGCGGCTCTGCGGCGGCGGAGTCGGGGCAACATCTCGACAGCGTCCTCCAGCGTCGTTACCCGGTTCGACTTGACGAAGCTCCCGTCGTCGGGAGTCTTCAGCCCAGTGAGTGAGTCGACCTGGCCCGCGACCACGAGGACGACGGCCAACAGACAACACTGACACATCTTCTCCATGCTCTCGGACGTCGTCTACTGATGAACAATCTCGCAAGAGTAGTTCGTAGTTGACTCACGTCTAGTCAGTCAGCAGGAAGTGTACATTGTTTGTTTATGTTCTCTGGCTGCCCTCTCGATGGTCCGTCGACTATGTACCGCAATTCACAACGGTCACGCTTGGAGCGTCCGCCATAATGCAGCATGCAGTGGTCAACCTGTAATTGGTCTTTCGTGGTCATGTTAACCGGACCGTGCACTGCGCGCTGTTTACGTCGAGGTCGTTTGGTGGACGGATCATTATCATTATCAACGTCATCATCGTCATCAGCATCATCATCATCATCATCAATAACAACATCACCATCGTAGTCGATGATCATGATAGTATCTTCAATATTAAATTTACTTTGCTGTTGACGATCATCTTAAGCAGAAGTCGCAACAGCAACAGCAATAGCAATAGCAACAGCAACAGCAACAGCAACAGCAACAGCAACAGCAACAGCAATAGTAGCAACAGCAACAGTAGCAACAGCAACAGTAGCAGTACCAATATCATCAGCTCGTTATTTGGAAAAAAATTGTTGCTTATCTAATGTAAGTCACTCATTGCCCCGTGCGTACATGCGCACATTGTGGAGCGCGGTGGTGTTGTGGTACGACAATCGGACTGTCAACGAGGAGAACCCGGGATCGAATCCTCTTGTTGCCGCTTAGAGTAGCTGGGACAGTTTCGTTAAACCCACGGTGCCTCAGTTCACTCAGCTGTATAAATGAGTAGGGGAAGGTGGGGCATGTTCGCCCACCGAGGCCTGTCTGCGCACCTCATTATTTTGGTTTCAAAACTGTGGTGTGCGGTAGCATTTACCTCACACATCAGACACATGTATTAGTTTGCGTCAGTAAGAAATTATAAACTAAACTATTGTTTGTGCAGAATCTCATGTAATTTTATACATAATAATAATATTGATACGTATCTCACACCTACAATAATATTATGCATATCGGTGTGCTTATGCATTTTTGGAATGTGCGTGAAAATTGACAATCTTGTCCTGCCGATAGTCACGTACGGATATGCCCCAGTGCAGTAAGTTCATTTACATAACGTGACGTCATGATGCAGATGTTATTAAAATATATTTTTAATTTGGTTCGCCCATATATACGGATACATGAGTCATTATGTAATATGTGACATACGCCATTACGCCTACCGGGATACTCATCAACTAAACCATCAGCTCAACCATGTGGCAGGAAGTGGGAGGTTGGTCCGACAAAAATTGTGGGAGTTGGGAGGTTGACCTAAAAATAGGTGGGATGCCGGAATAAAAAAGGGGGAGGTAGGATTTTGAGGTAGTATGTGTTAAAGAGTTATCTTAAAACACGACAGCTAATGTGGGTTTATTGTTCGTATATCTTGAAATATATAAATATAATGTTGTTTGTATTATGTGTCTTTTAGTTTTCTTCGTCGCGTGGTATTTTGTGTGCGCTGTTGTTGAGACAGACCAATATAACGCATCCACTTCGCCAGATATTGCCAAATTTAGGCAATATTATTACATCAACTACAACTGGTGATGTCTACATTATTTATTTGCATTTGACCCCCAAGTAATACTTATGGATATACCTAGTAAGACACATGGTGTTCTGCAGCCTGACATTTACCATTACTACAGATTTGCTCTGCAGCAAAAGACTAAAATGCGCGAGGTATGTTAGAACATACATGTGCGAGGTATGTTAGCACATACCTGTGCGAGGTATGTCAGCACAGACATGTGCGGTTATGCCCCAGAGTATATCCCACACCAGTTATCAATACATGTTGATAACACATACGTTTTTCTTAGTGGGGTTGACGTTTGGTAATTAGTAGTAGTAGTGGAGAAGTGGAAACTTGCAAAGCGCTTTGAGCGGTCCCATGAACAAGATACGGCGCTGTGTAATAAAGTACCTTTATACTGAAATAAATGAAAATGAATGTCAAATAATGCAATGGAGAGATTACTCTATTCGCATTTTATGTGTGTCTAATACATAGTTTTGTGCTGTATTGGAGTAAGGAGAAGAAGAGAAATTCGAATAATTTGAAACTACAAATAATGCGATCTTATATATTTTATTATTGTAAGAATGAGTACACAACTTCGGCCAAATGCTAGTTAACAATACATACAATAATATGTGTAAAACAAACTATTATAAGGAATGCTCATTTATTAAGGCACAAGGATCGGTGGTGTCTTCTAAAATGCACAAAAGAAGCCAAACTATGATAAAGTAATAATATTTGGCAATGTCATTAAAACGTACCAAACCTAATTTAAAAACACATAGTCGCAAACGGAGGTTGCAGCAATTTCACTCTCCGTGGGGATTGGCTATTAATGTTAACCCTGTATGAATTGGCTGTAGTGGCATAATTACATAGTTACTTAAAGTTGCGTAAGGTACATTGCTATGTGAACATCATTTCTTTTAAAATAGTATACGCAACACAGACGTGTAGTCATTGTAACACAGACGTGTAGTCATTGTAACACGAGGTCATCATTATTATGTTTGTCTCTTGTGTACAATAAACGTTTGACATCATTTCGCAATACTATATAATATGTAAATTAAGCATCTGGAGCAAAATGTTGACAGCACTACGCTAGAACGTGCAAAATGGTTATAACACGAATACCCTAAACAGCCGAACCTGCTACAAATATTCGATGAACCAATGAAGCAATATTAATCGGAACTGTCTGAAGTGAAGCGAAGTGCATTTCGTGTTGCAGCGCTACGCAATAACGTGTTACAGCGTTACGCAATAACGTGTTACAGCGTTACGCAATAACGTGTTACAGCGCTACGCAATAACATGTTACACCGCTACGCAATAACGTGCAAAATGATTACAATACGTCGAATACCCAGAATAACGGAACCTGCAACAATTGTCCCATGAAACAACATCTTACAATTGTCCCATGAAACAACATCTTACAATTGTCCCATGAAACAACATCTTACAATTGTCCCATGAAACAACATCTTACAATTGTCCCATGAAACAACATCTTACAATTGTCCCATGAAACAACATCTTACAATTGTCCCATGAAACAACATCTTACAATTGTCCCATGAAACAACATCTTACAATTGTCCCATGCACCACAGTGATAACATTAACCTGGACTGTTAGAAGGCATTTAAATAGCAAAGTGTGCTAACTATAAAAATGAACAGTCTTTGTGCGTGAATGCGGCATCAGGTGAGAAAGTGACACATCTTTCAACTTTCATTGCTGCCGCTTATTGAACTGAATTCCCTTGGGTCGCAGCTAGCGATATCGGGCCTTTTTGACCGGTTTGACTTTCATTGGAGCTGTCTTCCGTTTTGACCTGGAAAAGAGTTAAAACAAACAATGCAATTCGGTTTCGTTATTCGCTCATGAAATGAAAATACCATATGAAGTATAAATAACAGGAGTTCGAACAACAGACATTAAATGATCAACAATAACATTTAAAAACGCTTTGAGATGGAGAACGAAAACAAAGCAGAGGAAATCAGGGAACAAGAAGAACAAGGGAATCAGCGCCCATTTTAAACCAAAGATCGAGGTTCTGAAAATATATCCGGCGAACCATATGACACAGCTAGCAGACGTGAAGGAACGTTGATAGGAGCTGTAAGCCTTCATCAATGTGACAGCAAAATGACAGCAACGTTTGAAGAAAGAATTTGAAGAAGAACGCGACAAAGAGTGAGACGAGGAAAGCATTGAACTAACTCGCAACAGGAAAATCCTGAGGTGGCGACGAGAAGACGTCAACCTTCTAACACACATGTGCAATGGTATCTGGAACCTTCTAACACACATGTGCAATGGTATCTGGAACCTTCTAACACACATGTGCAATGGTATTTGGTGTGTCTGCGTCGCTGTTGACCTGATGCGGAAAAAAATCAAAGAGATGTGATTTTACTGAACGCCAAATGTCGTGCTTAGCGGAAGATGCATCAACAATATTCGATGATGACACAACGTTGATTGCATAAAAGCAAAGAGAACCTGAACAACCTGGACGAACTATTCAAATCAAAGAGGAAAGCGACAAAAGCTATTGGCAAGTCAGCAATGCTAAACCTGCACAATATCTGGAAGCATAAAGATGTAAGACCTAACAACGACGAAAAACTACTTGGGTTTCCCAGTAGTGATGTACGTGTGGGAGTCGTGGTCCATCAAGTGATGTACGGGTGGGAGTCGTGGTCCATCAAGTGATGTACGGGTGGGAGTCGTGGTCCATCAAGTGATGTACGGGTGGGAGTCGTGGTCCATCAAGTGATGTACGTGTGGGAGTCGTGGTCCATCAAGTGATGTACGGGTGGGAGTCGTGGTCCATCAAGTGATGTATGAGTGGGAGTCGTGGTCCATCAAGTGATGTACGGGTGGGAGTCGTGGTCCATCAAGTGATGTACGGGGGGAGTCGTGGTCCATCAAGTGATGTACGGGTGGGAGTCGTGGTCCATCAAGTGATGTACGGGTGGGAGTCGTGGTCCATCAAGTGATGTACGGGTGGGAGTCGTGGTCCATCAAGTGATGTACGGGTGGGAGTCGTGGTCCATCAAGTGATGTACGGGTGGGAGTCGTGGTCCATCAAGTGATGTACGTGTGGGAGTCGTGGTCCATCAAGTGATGTACGGGTGGGAGTCGTGGTCCATCAAGTGATGTACGGGTGGGAGTCGTGGTCCATCAAGTGATGTACGGGTGGGAGTCGTGGTCCATCAAGTGATGTACGGGTGGGAGTCGTGGTCCATCAAGTGATGTACGGGTGGGAGTCGTGGTCCATCAAGTGATGTACGGGTGGGAGTCGTGGTCCATCAAGTGATGTACGGGTGGGAGTCGTGGTCCATCAAGTGATGTACGGGTGGGAGTCGTGGTCCATCAAGTGATGTACGGGTGGGAGTCGTGGTCCATCAAGTGATGTACGGGTGGGAGTCGTGGTCCATCAAGAAGAGGGAAGGAAACAAATAGTACGCTACGAAAACAGTTGCAGCCCAGAAGAACAGGCCCGTCCTCGAATATATCGCATAAATCCGCCCACTACCAGCGCATAAACATAGGTTATCGTATACATATAACGATCGGAATGTGTGAAAACAAGTGGAAGAGAGGAAGAGCACACGTGAGATGGGTTGATGCGATGACGGATGGAAGAAACAAAGCTGACAATGGACGAGTTATGAGAAGCAACAAGAGTTAGGGTTGGATGGAGACAGCTCGGCGTGGAAGTCACCAGATGTCGCGCTACTAGACGGGACATAACATTACCATTAAACTATCTCAGTACCTTTAGACATAATACATTAAGTTATCGTTGCATTCTATCCAATTGAAATATTTCCTAACTTAACCTTTACCTGGGCATAGTCAACATAATATAAGTTCTGAGCCAATCAATTATTCACCTGAACGCCACCGCCAACGCAACGGCGGCGAATATGATGACGGCAGCGACACCAGCGACGATCATGACAGAGATCGCCCATTTCGGAAAACCGCCAGTGGCGTCATCTGGTGGCTTAGCGACGACGACGACAACGACAGCAGGACTGACGGCGTCGAGTGTTGCGTTACAGCAGTCAGACATCTCCGCCGTCAGGTTGCTCTGCACGCTCTTGACGGCGTTCAAGAGGACCTCTTGCGGCAGACTCGACCCTGAAAACAGAAATTTGGTGTCACAAAACTGGTTCTACACGACACAGACATACTTTATTGATCGAACTATGCATATAGATTTA
This sequence comes from Lamellibrachia columna, assembly GCA_963662155.1. Lineage (NCBI taxonomy): Eukaryota > Metazoa > Annelida > Polychaeta > Sabellida > Siboglinidae > Lamellibrachia > Lamellibrachia columna. The sequence continues at coordinate 49,972,170 of OY759267.1, forward strand.
TCTGTGTTCAGCACAATACCCTCCGTGGGCGTTTACATTAATGGCGAAGAGATCGTTATGCAGTGTTGTACCAAATAAACTAAAATTGTAATTATTATGTTATGGTGATTTGGTTATTTATAACGACAGACCGACTGATATTACGCTATGTCTACATGCATATGTGTTCGCTAAACTATTAGCACAACCCAAGTAACTTACCTGTGTCAATGGCACGTCGGCGTCGCGAGGCCCCGACTGAGGCACACAGCTCGTTATTGGGGGCACCAGTGGCATAGATGAGGGCCAGCGTGTAGGACCGGCGGTATGCCCTTGGGTAGCCGGCTCCAACTTGCAGTTGGGTGGAGGTGAGGTACTCGTAGTTGGAACCACTGCAATATAATGTCATCGATCACACACCGAAGTTATGACATTGACGTTGGTACAGGTTGTGGTGATCCGAGTCGGTGGTATTTGTGGCCGTCATGACATAGCAGTATTGGCGTCAGTCACTGCGGCGACGGTGGCGGTATTGTCGCATAACCTTAATGTAGCATCCACGAACAAAACAGATCATCATCATCATCATCATCGTCGTCGTCGTCGTCGTCGTCGTCATCATCGATCATCGATCATAATAAAAAGACGAATATTATCAAGACAGACAAGACCAGAAGTTGGCGTTGTCGTAACAGTCGTCGTCGTGCATAAGATGATGTTGAAGTTGAATGTAAAGTAAATATTACCTTTTGGTGATGCTGGCGCCGGGACAACACGTCGACACGTGACTGTTGCAGTAGCGGTTTATTGCCCGTACGATGATGGGCTGGATGAATCGCCAGAGTCGCTTCCACTGGAAACCCAATGACAGTCTCGTGTATGTCACGTACAAGGCGTTATCTCTCGAGTATATAGGTTTCTGTTTACGTAATTTTCGCGTTCCATCTCCCTCACATGGATCGACATCGCCATCGAATCAAAACATTGTTTTTTTATGTATTTTTTTTAGTTCCCGTTGTACGCATGACAAATGTACAAATAATTGCATTATATATACAATTGCCAGACATGTTACGTTCTCCCTCCCTCCCTCCCTCCCTGCCTCCTCCCCCTCTTCCCACGTCGCCCCCCTCCTTCCTTGCATCCTTCTACCACCACAATCACTGTTCCATGAGCGGCAGTCGACATACGTGCACTTTTATTCCAGACACATCATATCCAAAACCGACAGCCACATGACAGACACGTGACGTTCACACAACGTCTTTGACAGTGAGGTGACGACGAACAAACAGTTCGGTTGTGGTGACACGTCACGACTGGCTGACACATGTTCTTGTATTCCCCGAAAGAAGCACTTACTGCTGCCACGGGGGCACGGATCCTCAGCACTACCCCGATCCTAGCTTGCGCTCGGCTTTCTACAACCACAAAAAAACAGTCATCGACGTTAACAATACGCATATCTTATTAATTCATTTGGCAAATTGTCGCTTACGATTAAAATAATACATTCTTTAGTGTTTTCTAATGAGTTTCGGGTCAGATTCGACAAAGACGTGGATAATACAAATTCAAGCATGTCATCGCACCTGGACGATCAGTCAGTGAAACCACTACGACGATATGGTGAGATAATCATCTATGAGCAACCTAAACTTAAAAGGCGAAAACAAAATGGCAATATAGACAGAGATGGAATACAAGTGTTTCTCTTAAAATAACACTTAAAACAACACTGTTATGACCCTCATAACCCAGATATCCTCAATTATATGTGTAGAGAAAGACACTAACCTTCACAGTTAGTTCCTTGCCAGTCCGCTGTGCAGCGACACTTGCACTCATCCTGCTGCACATACGCGGTGCCGCCATTTTGACACGTCACTACCGCACACGGATCGGACGCGGGGACGGTTGTTGTTGTCGATGGTGTCGTAGTTGTTGTTGTCGGTGGTGTAGTAGTTGCTGTTGTCGGTGGTGTAGTAGTTGTTGTTGTCGGTGGTGTTGTAGTTGTTGTTGTTGTCGGAGGTGTTGTAGTTGTTGTTGGTGTTGTTGTAGTTGTCGTCGGTGGTGTTGTAGTTGTTGTTGTCGGTGAGGTTGTAGTTGTTGTTGTCGTTGGTGTTGTAGTTGTTGTTGTCGGCGGTGTTGTAGTTGTTGTTGTCGGAGGTGTTGTAGTTGTTGTTGTTGGTGTTGTTGTAGTTGTCGTCGGTGGTGTTGTAGTTGTTGTTGTCGGTGGGGTTGTAGTTGTTGTTGTCGTTGGTGTTGTAGTTGTTGTTGTCGGTGGTGTTGTAGTTGTTGTTGTCGGAGGTGTTGTAGTTGTTGTTGTTGGTGTTGTTGTAGTTGTTGTCGGTGGTGTTGTAGTTGTTGTTGTCGGTGGTGTTGTAGTTGTTGTTGTCGGTGGTGTTGTAGTTGTTGTTGTCGGTGGTGTTGTAGTTGTTGTCAATGGTGTTGTAGTTGTTGTTGTCGTTGGTGTTGTAGTTGTTGTTGTCGGTGGTGTTGTAGTTGTTGTTGTCGGTGGTGTTGTAGTTGTTGTTGTCGGTGGTGTTGTAGTTGTTGTTGTCGGTGGTGTTGTAGTTGTTGTCGGTGGTGTTGTAGCTGTTGTTGTCGGTGGTGTTGTAGTTGTTGTTGTCGGTGGTGTTGTAGTTGTTGTCGTCGGTGCTGTAGTAGTTGTTGTTGTGGTTGTTGTCGGGTCGCACGTTGCCCCCGGGTCTGCCGTTTCTGCAGCATACACATGATACTTTACTAAATAATCCTTCATAGTCAAACAACGTCCAATTGACAAATAAATCATTATAATGAAAACCCTAATTAAAATAAATAGAACAACGTCTGTTGACATTAAACACGTGGTTGTCTCCTAATGACCTCTGCCATATTTAGGGAAGGAATGATGAACAAGTTAAGTGCCAAACGGGGGTAACATAAATGCCGTCGAATACGGAAGCCGGGAACCAGTTTTCAAAGGTCGTATCCGTTATCTTGAAAGTCCCTTATGAAAATATACCATGATGTACCACGGTATATGATGGTAAACCCTAGTAGACCATGGTGAGTCATGACATGCCATGATTCACCTAGCAGACCATGGTGAGTCATGGCATGCCATGATTCACCTAGCAGACCATGGTGAGTCATGACATGCCATGATTCACCTAGCAGACCATGGTGAGTCATGGCATGCCATAATTCACCTAGTAGACCATGGTGAGTCATGACATGCCATGATTCACCTAGTAGACCATGGTGAGTCATGACATGCCATGATTCACCTAGCAGACCATGGTGAGTCATGACATGCCATGATTCACCTAGTAGACCATGGTGAGTCATGACATGCCATGATTCACCTAGTAGACCATGGTGAGTCATGACATGCCATGATTCACCTAGTAGACCATGGTGAGTCATGACATGCCATGATTCACCTAGTAGACCATGGTGAGTCATGGCATGTCATGATTCACCTAGTAGACCATGGTGAGTCATGACATGCCATGATTCACCTAGTAGACCATGGTGAGTCATGACATGCCATGATTCACCTAGTAGACCATGGTGAGTCATGGCATGCCATGATTCACCTAGTAGACCATGGTGAGTCATGACATGCCATGATTCACCTAGTAGACCATGGTGAGTCATGACATGCCATGATTCACCTAGTAGACCATGGTGAGTCATGGCATGTCATGATTCACCTAGTAGACCATGGTGAGTCATGACATGCCATTATTCACCTAGTAGACCATGGTGAGTCATGGCATGCCATGATTCACCTAGTAGACCATGGTGAGTCATGACATGCCATTATTCACCTAGTAGACCATGGTGAGTCATGACATGCCATGATTCACCTAGCAGACCATGGTGAGTCATGGCATGCCATGATTCACCTAGTAGACCATGGTGAGTCATGACATGCCATGATTCACCTAGCAGACCATGGTGAATCATGACATGCCATGCTTTTTCATGTATTGTGTATTGTAATGTATCGCATACCATAATTTGCCTATTTCAAAAACCATGGCATACCATGGTATCTCACCGTAGCATACCATGGTATCTCACCATGGCATACCATGCTATCTCACCATGGTTTACCTGTTTCAATATTATGATTTATCATTGCATAATTTCATAATTTCATTGTACCATTGTACGACTTCATACCGGATGTTTGTTTTGCAAAATGAAAAATGTGTTGGTGGACCAAAAATGTGTTGGTGGACCAAAAACATTATGCGAGAAATGTGTACTACAATTACAGCAGATCTTATCGGAGGGTGATACACGCATCGATTATGAAACTTCGGCCATCCAAAAACCATTCTACGACGTTCTATTGACAGTATAACGCTGTGCAAACGTGCGCGCAACATAAAATAATGTACAGTCGAGCCTCGTTATAACGCGGTAGACGGGGTCCACGACTTCGGACCGCGCTGTAACCGAGGCGCGTTAGGTGTTCTCATATCTGCCACCAGGGAGCTACTAAACAACAGCGACCGCCGCCCGCTGCACCAAGTCCATGAACCCTGTCGAAGCCCTGTGTGCTTGCAGCATTGTCTTATACGGCAATATGCAGTTTATGGAACTTAATAAACGCGATTACTAGCATCAACGTGTATTATTTTTAAATGTCACACCCTCTTGACTCTTGAACTGAATAAAACACATGTACGTATACCGTTATGGACTAGATCTACTACGATGATGATGTACTGGACCAACAGGCCTACGAATCGAAAATAATAACCTGGACCTGAGCAGCCGAAAACGTATATGATTTGACAAATGCAAGCTGATAAAACACAGAAAAAGATAATAGGTAGAATTAATAATTGTTTCACTTCGTCTTTCAACCGATCTCGACCGAAGCATAAATTTAGTACGCACCACTTAACATCGATTCATCATTTCATATGCGGATGACGAATTCGTATTTTCGCCACCGGTAGAGCCTTGGGTTAGGAATTTGGCGTGTTGGTTTCGCGTCGCGAAAACGATTAAATTTACGATGTAACGGAAGCATGTAATTTCACCCAAGTGTTATATTGGTACTGCATGTTATATGCATTTAAAACGGTTGATCTGATTCTTACGCGAGGCATATTTGTGAATCTCGATTGCAATTTACAAACCGTCGAAGCGAAGCCAGCGACAGCGATTGATGTATACATACGTACACAAAACATAATGTTGTGTGACAGTCGAAGGCGCTTACCACAGAGGCCACAGTGAAGAGGGCAGCTCTCCAGAACGTACGCATGTTCCTCGTCACACCAAAAGGTCGGCCAACCCGGATTAGCTCCACATCTAGTGTCATAGTTTTGGCATTCGCCTGTGGTAACAACATCACCAATACAACAATATATAAAATCACAAAATTAGCACTAATACTTTTTACGATGTAGCTAAGCACCGCGTTTGTTATTCTGGTCTGGTTCACATTTTTATCGAAACGATACACCACTCAGGTATTATTTAACATCCCAAACAAATAATACATGTGTAAAAATGTGTTATACTACACCAGGAATTCTAGTCATGTGTTTTCGTCACATCGCGAAGTAGTTTTGTTTTTCCAAATTGTCGTTGTGTCATGTTCACATCGCCGGTACAGTATAACTGTATCATCAACACAACAGGGTTGAACATTATATCATCTGTACTACCTTCGAAACCATGACGTCATTGTATTTAGCTTATTGATACAAATAGTAAAATATAAATCCTAGTTGGTGCAAAAGGCTACCCATTCCGATCCCTTACTTATCCTCTCCGCACCCTAGTTGGTGCAAAAGGCCACCCATTCCGATCCCTTACTTATCCTCTCCGCACCCTAGTTGGTGCAAAAGGCTACCCATTCCGATCCCTAACTTATCCTCTCCGCACCCTAGTTGGTGCAAAAGGCCGCCCATTCCAATCCCTTATTTATCCCCTCCGCACCGTAGTTGGTGCAAAAGGCCACCCATTCCGATCCCTTACTTATCCTCTCCGCACCCTAGTTGGTGCAAAAGGCCACCCATTCCGATCCCTTACTTATCCTCTCCGCACCCTAGTTGGTGCAAAAGGCCACCCATTCCGATCCCTTACTTATCCTCTCCGCACCCTAGTTGGTGCAAAAGGCCACCCATTCCGATCACTTACTTATCCTCTCCGCACACTAGTTGGTGCAAAAGGCCACCCATTCCGATCACTTACTTATCCTCTCCGCACACTAGTTGGTGCAAAAGGCCACCCATTCCGATCACTTACTTATCCTCTCCGCACACTAGTTGGTGCAAAAGGCCACCCATTCCGATCACTTACTTATCCCCTCCGCACCCTAGTTGGTGCAAAAGGCCACCCATTCCGATCACTTACTTATCCTCTCCGCACACTAGTTGGTGCAAAAGGCCACCTATTCCGATCACAGATCAGTAGAATGTTAATGTAGCTATTGCGATAATACATGGATACTGACTGAGACACAGTAACTATTGTTGAACAGATTGGATAACAATTAATTAGTACGTAACAACATTGGAACGTACGTGTGCAATAGTCGCCGGTCCAACCTTTCGGACAAGTGCACGAACAGTCGCTCTGGTCAGCCTCGCCACAATTGGCACAACGCACCTTGCACTCTGGAAGAAAGGTGAGACGTTCCAATAAATACATACGGTGGTTATGACTTTGGGGAGATACACTATTGGTCATGGGGCTTGGTATGTGGGAGGTGGGGAATGGTAGTCTGGGGGTGTGGGGTGGGGTGTCGGAGCCTGGGTGTGTGGGGTGTGGTATGGGAGTCTGGGTGTGTAGGAGTGGGGTATATGAGTATGAGTGTGTTGGGTGGGGCATGGGATTCTGGTGGTATGGGGTGGGGCATGGGAGTCTGGGTGTGTTAGGGTAGGGCATGGGGTTCTAGTTGTGTGGGGTGGGGGATGGGAGTCTGGGTGTGTTGGGGTGGGGCATGGGAGTCTGGATGCGTTGGGGTGGGGCTTGGGAGTCTGGTGGTGTGGGTGGGGCATGGGAGTCTAGGTGTGTTGGGGTGGGACATGGGAGTCTGGGTGTGTCGGTGGGGCATGGGAGTCTGGGTGTGTTGGGGTGGAGCATGGGAGTCTGGGTGTGTGTGTGGTGGGGCATGGGAGTCTGGTGGTGTGGGGTGGGGCATGGGAGTCTGGGTGTGTTGGGGTAGGGCATGGGAGTCTGGTGGTGTGGGGTGGGGCATGGGAGTCTGGGTGTGTTGGGGTGGGGCATGGGAGCCTGGTGGTGTAGGTGGGGCATGGGAGTCTGGGTGTGTTGGGGGGGCATGGGGGTCTGGGTGTGTTGGGGTGGGCCATGTGAGTCTGGGTGTGTGGTGGGGCATGGAGATATGGGCAACACAGAGTTGCAATACAATATTTTATTGAAAAAATTTTACGACTTGCTACATCATTGCAACTTGAGTATACAAAACATAGTTTCAAACTAGACACATCCAATACAAGCACAATCCACAATTGTATGCAATTGAAATTTCTATATCAAAATTGGGAGAGTGCCAAATAAATCTGCACACCATGTGAAATACAATGGGCGTCTTGGTTCTCCCAAGGGGGGACCAGTGGGGCCAAAGGGGGCAAGCTTAGTCACCCATTAGCATATCAAGCTATTATGTAACGGCACAAAAACAAATACGGAAAAATTCAAACAATTAAGCTAAAGGGGCCTAAATACGTCATTGGTGAAATGACTAGTGGCGTCACTGGTGGGGAATTTGCAGCTGTGTCAAGCAAAGATCGCGACTTGCGATTGTACTTACCGCAGTTGTCGCTTGGAGTGCAATCTGGAACAACGAAAACTCGTGTTAGACATTGTGAACTTTATTTTGTTATTCCCACATTTTCTCTAGTTAGGATGTAAAATTAAATACTTTGTATGGCATTAAGGAATACGAATAAATAAGGAATTTATACGTCTCAGTATTACATTATAAGATGAGAGCGCAATAATATCGTTCGCTGAATTAATATTATCATAACGTGTAGTCGGTTTAACACTAACCTTATAACCGACATATCTCCATATCCAATCAAACACATTACAAAAAAATTGGTTGCGCATGTTGTTAAGTATTAAAGTTCAATTACATTTCTTGCAGTTTTCTTCTTACATTTCACTGGATCAATTGAAGTTCCTAGCATTAAATTGTCTTTCCCTTTCAGTCGGTACTTTCCGATTTAACATTTTAAACATATCAATATACTTCGATATTCGAGGAAACATATCCAATGTGACTTCAAAATACTTATGTACTATTCCACTTACTGGACTGTCGAACAAAGGTCGTTAAATTCAGCCAAATTCAAACGAACTTAATTTTCTCACTGCAGTTGCTATTCTTACAAATTCTTTTCAGAATAACCAACCATGGCAAATAAGTAATCGTAATTTGCCATGTCCCTCGTTAGAGACTCGCTGCGAGAAGAGATCGCTGAGGACTAAACAAAAGAACGGCGATGTACGACCAGACGCTCTCACCTCTACGGCAGAGTTCGTTGTAACACCAAGCTTTGCCTGAACTACACATCGTGCAAGGGTCGCCCTTCTTGAACGGTTGTCGGGGGTAGTTGCCGCTGTAGAGACGACATATATGGTTAGTGTCTAAATAAGTCTCAGAAATAAAGGTTAAATAACAATTGTAATAACCGTATCAAACAATAAATACACAATTTCAACATACGCGTGGCTTGACAGCGGTCTCCTTAGAGGACGGGGAAAGTCGTGCATTTCACGCAAACTTCACTTTAGTTTATACTAGAATTGGTTCTTTCCTTTTCATCTGACATCATCATACTACTTTTGTCATCGATACCATACCACATTACTACAATAGTGCCAGGACAATTTAATATTATAACAATTCCTGCACATGTATGGTAGAAAAAGCGCTGTGCGGCCTTCGTTAATGTAGAATTGTTTATTTTCACGTGTCAAATAGCTCGTTCTTTCTACGAGATCCACTCACGCGGGTCCGTAGTTGCACACGAGGTAAGTGCCGGCTGTTATAAAGGACCCGACAATTGTGTCGCAGGTCTTGTAAGCACATCCCACCTCACGCGTCTCGTCCCACACCACCTGCAAACATTCCATGTCAAAGTCATGCCCACAGCACCTGCAAACATTCCATGTCAAAGTCGTATCCACACCACCTACAAACATTCCATGTCAAAGTCGTATCCACACCACCTGCAAACATTCCATGTCAAAGTCGTATCCATACCACCTTCAAACATTCCATGTCAAGGTTATGTCCACGCCACCTGCAAATATTCCATGCCAAAGTCATACTCAAACAATTTGCAAACATTTCATGTTAAAGTCATGCCCTTATCCCTGCAAACATTCCACGTCGAAGGCATGCCGACGTCACCGGCAAACATTTCATGTAAAAGTCATGCTCATATCACCTGCAAACATTTCATGTCTGAACCATGCCCACGTCACCTGCAAATATATCGATGGCAAAGTCATGCACACACCACCTGAAAATATTCAATGTCAAAGTCATGTCCACATCACCTACAAAAATTCCATGCAGCAGCGGATCCAGGGGGCATAGGGGTTTCAAGATACCCCCACGCTATGGAGGGGGTCATAGTTCCCCTGTGTCCGTGGCAAATATTACTGTAAGGGACAACGTGTACACCGGACCTAGCGTCAATGTAAAGACTGAAGTATTAGCAGCCGGCTAATATTAACCCTCATGTAAGTATAATGACACATGTCTCGTCCCCCCTCCATTCGTAAGTAAAATGACATATGACTACAACTGGCTGAAACCCCCACCTGCCAACGCCTAGATCCGCCCCTGGATGTAAAAGCCAAAGCCTCCCTATCGGCGCCTGGTCGGCGGGTTCCTGGCGTCCTGTAGGCGACGGTGACAACAGCCGTACTCACTAGGTGGAGTGACTGGTTTTCACGCAACTAATATTTTGAAGTCATATTTGTTTACTCCGCATGCACGTGGGCGTACAGTACGCGGATCTGACAGTGCCCAACTACGGCGCAAATCATTCGCTAATTCAGGTGTAAATAAGTCTACGAGAAATGCAGGAATTGAAGCAAATGCGGCCGTTTGAATATTCATAGTGTTGATGCCGAAGGTGGTTATTTTGTGTATGACGATACGTTCATAGTGTAGTTAGTGTATAATTATATATTATATGTTATTAACAATACTGAAATTATCCATGACGAATCAAACTTTACAAAGCCCTCCCAGAATATCGTCGCCACGTGATGCTAGTTCAATACAAATTGACCACGCCCCCGAGTGAGTACGCCACGTGATGCTAGTTCAATACAAATTGACCACGCCCCCGAGTGAGTACGCCAGTACGACTTCTGTCCTTCATATGGAGAGATACAATTTATGAATAACCACATTGCATGACCGTAGATCTGGACAAGGCAGGTGTGGAGAACAGAGCACACGTGAGAACATCATAAGAGCGAGAGAGATGGCGACAAGTCATCACAAGGACAAAGGAGAGATGCTGAGTAATCAATGACGTGCCCCACACCACGTGCCCCACATCACGTGCCCCACACCACGTGCCCAACACCACGCAAAGAAGAATATTGCGGGGGGAAAATGGTCACTGCATAAATGGTTTACTCATTCCCTCAATATTTATCCTCAGGTCATTTCAGTACACAAATATAACGTTTTAAATAAGGGTAGAGAGGCATGTATGTAGAGGGATTAACTACAGGCTGTAACTCGTTTTTTCATGGGTGAGGGCGGTTGACGAAGACCTGGCGCAGGTTGGTAAACTGGCTCAACTAACACTTCGTGTAGCGTCAGTTGAGGCACAGTGAGTAATGCTTCGTTTGTATAATTTATGTAGGCCTTCTACTAAAACTTCATAATAACTCAGTCAACATATCTACAATTGGAACAACACGTCACTGACAAGTCAATACGCTTAATTAATAAGTCAGCACACTTAACTAATATAGATTTATCGTAACCATAGTAACTCACTGCTTGTGTCCGATGTTCCAATTTGCTCGGAAAGTAAATGATGTATTTTGGAATAAAGCAACACACGTCAAACAGCAACTACTCAACTAACCCTGTTGGGCCTTGGGTGGCTCAACTAGCCAATTAGTATTGTTTAATTAACATTAATGCTCATTAATGCACGAAGTGATGTTAAACAATCTTCCTCCCTTTGCGCATTTAAACCATTTGTAAGGGCACAGACAATAACGTTTGGTCACATGCGTTGATAGTTTACACATCACCTGACATTAATCACAACAAAACAATTATGAAAAATATCAAAAGCATACTTTTAGCTCAAATTGTGTTACCGTTGTGACAAATTACACCAATTGTATGTCAGTCATGCTCTAGTAACAAATGTCACCTACTGTATGTCAATCATGCTCAAGTAACAAATACAATCACTGGGCAGTTTCCTGCGAAACATGGGTGGCTCAACTAATCCAGTGGCTCAACTAAAACTGCCTTCACGCATTGTCTTAGAATCATGTAAAATACATTGGCGTAATTTAAAAATATTTAACAAGATTTCCATCCAAAACTACAAGTTGGCAAATGGCAAGTGGACAAAGAAGCCATTGGTTTATCGAGAGTCCAACAGTTTGATCATCTACGTCTAGTCCGCCCTTATCAGGTATATGTCAATTATATTTTTAAACACATCTACACTACTAGCATAGCACAGTAATTTGACAGCTTGTTCCGTTCATTGTTCCAACAGATGCTATCATTTTTGACCCGTGTTTATCTAAAGACCTGCACTGCCGTCACATCGTGAGAACCTCATTGTACCCGTTCACCTTCCCGTAGGCGGCAGTCCGTCCGTCCGTCCGCCCGTCTCAAAAGGTAATCACACCGGCGACAGGCGTCCTACGTCTACCGCCAACAATCGACCTACCCGGGAGCCCGACGCCAGCAGCGGATCCAGGGGGGTCTTAGTGGTCTGAATACCTCCCTCCTCAGGCCATGGAGGGGGGTCTTAGACACCCCGTGTCCGTTGCAAATATTCCAGTAAAGGACAACGTATATAGGCCTACATCGGGACTAGTGTCAATGTAAAGACTGAAGTATTAGCAGCCGGCTAATATTAACCCTTCTGTAAGTAGAACAACACATGTGTCGTTCCGTCCCCCTTCCCCCGTTTCGTAAGTAGAATGATATATGACAATGACTGACTGAGACCCCCTGCCAACAAGCCTAGAGCCGTCACTGCCATGTCAAAATCATGCCCATATCACCTGCAAACATTTCATGTCTTCGCAGAGGTATTTAAAGACACTGACGCGATAAGACAAAGATGGGAGTAAAAGCAACGTGCCCTTTTCTTGATCACACTCTAACGTCACTTGGTGTACCTGTGTATAGTGACCACACACGAACGTTACTTGACGTACCTGTGTATAGTGACCACACACGTTTGAGCAGGCGCGCGTGTCGTAGTCATAGTCACTGATCTCGTCGTACCAAGCCTGGATGGCACTGCTCAAATCGATGGTGTTTGATGACGTTAGGTAGAGATTCTGGCCGATCGGGTTGAAGGGCATCGTGTCTGCGTCTCTGGCTGGTTGTCCGTGCTTCCATTGACATCCATCGGCCCAATCGGCCGCCATGCTCGCTAGGTAAGGGTTCCATTTCTGAAAACATACGTCCGCAATACATGTACAGCGCAACTTCGTTAATCCGGACAACGATAATCCGGAAACCTCGGCATTCGGACATCATTTCACGATAATGGAATTTCCAAACGCTCTTATGCCTATTCATCCGGAAATGGGCGTTACGGATCCGGAAGTCCAAATCGGGCATAAACCCTATATTTTACTCAAAGACATAACTCAATCAATCTGGACATCCCTGCCGCCCGCAGCCGTTTGATGGATGGACGCCGCCCGATGCTCCTACTTGTGTGTAACTGTGGCCTACTGAACGGAGATTTGAAACGTCACCGAGGGAACAAGTATCACAGCAGACCGATTCGCCAGATAATCAAAGCAGAACAGACTTATTGATAAACACGAGGAAATCAAATTGAAGCTGTTTTAATATTGGCTACAAACAAATATAAATAGAGGTCGCGAAGTAGATAATACAATATTCATCAGTGAATAATTTGTGCAAGTTACTCGTTGATTGTATAAATGCTAATTGTGTGAATATGTTTAGCGAGAGAATCGACACATACGTGACAGAGGCACGTAGGTTGGTGGTATCGCGTGACAGAGGCACGTAGATAGGAGGTATTGCGCCACAAAGGCACGTAGATAGGAGGTATCGCGTGACAGACGCACGTAGTTGGTGGTATCGCGTGACAGAGGCACGTAGGTTGGAGGTATCGCAATAAACCAATGGCATCATTGTCAACATGCCGTTGTTGTTTTGGATGATCAACATGTTAAATCCTGTTAATTCTTGTATGATGAGCGTATGCATGATGTATGTATGATGGAACGTTTGATTGAGAAACATAGTCCAATTTAGTGTATTCGTGAAGGAGCTTAGTCAGTCGTATAATCCGGGCAAGTGTGTTAATGGATCGGTGCTGCTGAAAATAGAGATGATTACCAATGGCACACCTGTGAGAATCGCGGGTCGTGGTTAAAACGCAAGGTCATATACTACTAAATCAGGTTTTACAAAAAGAATACTTTTATAGGGCCTTAGTATAGTTGTTTTGAAAAAGACCGATGACGATGATGAAAAATCGTAGATAATTGAAGTAATTTAATAAAATTTAGCACAATAATAACCCACGTTTATTATGATGTTATATGGAAAATTGAGACGTCACGAAAACAAAACAAAAAACAGGTTTCAAAGATTCGAAGCCCCATTAGAGTTATGCTAAAGTTATGATATGATTATTAAGACCAAATGCAAAAAAATATGTCCTCCTCTTCCCGGCAATCTGTCTGATCACAAACGAACCATCATAATATGTTCCTCTCTCTTTCCTAAATCCCAGCTGGTTTTCTTTTATCGTGTTCTCCTATGTACTACGAATCAATCTATCATCAGATATTCGTCCAAAAAATAACACAAAGTCAAAGAACGTTGTAGATGTATGAAATAGAATACGAATGGGAAAATATAGCATTTGATACAACAAACACAGCGGTAAGTCAATACGTTGGACACAAGTGTTAGAATATATGCAGTTAAGACAACCATCTTGCTTAACCAACGCATGCCAGAGCCAACCAAGGGAGAGAGTGTTTTACATATAGTTTTGTCTTCAGAAAATTAATTAGTGGACTTTTCAAAATATGTGAACCACTGGGTAATATTGATCATAATCAAATACATTTTGATAAAAAGGAAATCGGAAAGTAAAATAATGCTTGAACATTTAAAAATATAAAATTGAGAGTATCATTGTTCAATTTAATTGTTCCCTTGAATAAAGGGAAAAGGACTAGAAAGATACACTTGGCAAAAGAAGCTGTTAGACAAGTGGCGTACAAGCAAAGTATGTGTACAATTATCGCAAAGCAGATTTTACACACAAGACATTTATTGCATTGTAGCCCGTGGTCGCTTCTCACTGCCACTACCGGCATTGACGAGGGTTTTGATTTATTTTACGATTTTGTGTATGCTGCTATAAATGAATGTGTTCCTCGTATCCGCATTCGCGGACGTAAGTACCCTATATGGGATGACAACGACATGATCTCATCCCTGAAAGAGAAAGACGACGCACACAAAGCGTGCTCTCTTTCATTAACCGACTATCAAGTATTTTCTGAATTACGAACCAATTTTAAGAAACTTAAAAGAGAAAAGTATTGTGACTACATATATCACAAATAGAACAATCAGTTAAATACTAAACGCCTATTCAGTTTTGCTAAAAGCAAGCAAACGAATGTGAACACTCCTAACTCAATGGAATGTATATATATGGAAACGGTTTAATAATAATTGATACAAATATGAAATGGAAAAGACATACTGAAAAAATTTCAAACACATGTACTAAAAAGATTATTATGATACACGAATCAAGAATGAAATATATACTTAAAAGACTAAACACGAATTTGCAAAGAAATGTCTTCGACATAATCTACCATTTTTACTTAATAATACTCCCACTATAAGGAAAGGTTAAATACACACAGCTTACAGGGATTTGCTCAATACGCAAAACTTTATTTTTTACAAAATTATCAAGATTCATGCACAAGGCAAAATTGCTATATATGTATGCAACATTAAAAAATACAACCACCTGTCACCCTTATACTAAAAACACACATAATCAAGCGAGAATATTGATACACGAACACACACGCATGAAAACGCACATGCACACGCACGCGCATACGCGCACATGCGCGCGCGCACACACACACACACACACACACACACACACACACACACACACACACACACACACACACACACACACACACGCACGCACGCACACACAATCAGAGATTATATTATTATAAGTAGTATGTTTTTTCTTCTTCTTCTCTTCACGGAAGAATTATATATGTTTGATCAACTGATTTAGTTTAATTTTATTTTGCAAGGTGGCTCCTCGATAGTGAATATCAAAGTCTTAGAGGAGTCTCCTGACCCTATTTGTTTGTTTATCTTAATATATAACATGTTTACCTACAACCATATAAACCTGTATTATTTAAAATTATAATTCAACGTGGTTATATATGTATTATGTGAAATGTATGATGGGCCAAATAAATAATTTGTCTTCTTATTATTCTTCATTCCGCGTCCAGAGGTTTGTCATATCAAACGGTCTTTGTCAGTAAATATAGTGTTGACGCAACATATGCAATTCATGTTGCTTGAGAAAGTTAGTGTGGTACAAAAAGTCGATGTACTTATTATTTTACTGAACATTTATTTAAAATGCATTACAGTAAATATATCATGCATTTTGTATTTTAATGAGGAGACAGGATAACAAATATATTTGAAAATATCGTATTTGTCTTAGAACATCATGAGATCTTATACAAGGAATAAGGTTGAAACAAAACGTTGCTGCACTTCTACACTAACCATGTGTTCCATGTTATTCTCTGCCAATTTAACAAACATATTCACGGGTATATTGTGAGTTTCATTCAGAGCAATATATCATCGTGTTCTTGCGACGAAGCATTTCATCGCAGTGGGTCACACAATCTTAGAAACAAACCGTTGTTTTCCACTAACCATGTGTTCCATGTTCGAGGCGCCCTGCAGTCGACGCAGTGCGTTGTGTTTCTCCACAATTGCTGTCTTCTCGGTCTCAGACAACGCGGCGGCTCTGCGACGGCGAAGTCGGGGCAACATCTCGACAGCGTCCTCCAGCGTCGTTACCCGGTTCGACTTGACGAAGCTCCCGTCGTCGGGAGTCTTCAGCCCAGTGAGTGAGTCGACCTGGCCCGTGACCACGAGGACGACAGCCAACAGACAACACCGACACATCTTCTCCATGCTCTCGGCTCTCGTGTAAAGTCTATATGTTGTCAGTAATCGTTGCACTCTATTTACAACAGTTGTGGTTTCTGCTGAGATACTGTTTCAGCCGGCGTCGCACACCGATTTATACCGCGTTGTCACGCTTGGCGTGTCAACGACAGTGATAGGCGGGCCTTGTGCCCGCCCTGTAGCCGTGACGCAGTGGTCAAACCACCCAAGGTCAACTTAATTCACCCCGCCCCAGTAAAATATTTTTCTTTTGTCTGTTATTTGGGTTTATTAAGTGTATGTTTGGTTCTGTCAATGTAATGTTTGTTAATCACGTTCATGTGCACTAACATTAATGCATCGGTAGATTCACGAACACGTTATCTTCGTTGACATCTTCAGCACTAGACGTATTAGCTGTGGTAGAAACAGTAACTGCGACAGAAGTATCATAGCACGATTCTTGCCTCAGCTTAAGAAAATATTGTCGAACACAAAGTTCAATTTATGAAACTAGTTGTTCAGTACTTTGAATTGTTTAACACGTTTTGGCAATATTGCTTGAACTGCGATATTGTCATTATAAGGTGTGCGTGCGTACATACGTGCGTGTGTGCGCGTGTATGTACATGCTATTTTAGTAAATGGATTTAACAAGATTTAACCATCCCAAACAGCAAGTTCCAGATGGCAAGTGGACAAGGAAGCCATTGGCTAATCGAGAGTCAAACAATTTTCTCATCTATGTGTAGCCCGCCCTTATCTGTCAATTCTATTTTTAAACATATTCACACTACTAGTATTAACACAATCATTTGGCAGTTTGTTCCATTCATTTATCACCCTCTGTGAGAAAGAGTACTTTCTCATGTCCAACCTACACTGCTCCTTAACTAATGCTGCTTTGTGTCCTCTGGTTCTACAGCCTTCTTTAAGTTTGAAGAACATATTCCTATCAACATCCTCATAACCGTTCACTATTTTAAACACTTCTATTTGGTCTCCTTCCTCTTAGTCTCCTGGTCTCTAGTGTTGTCAAACCATATTGTAATAAGCGACTTTCGCAACTAAGGTATCTCAATTCTGGAATCATTTTAGCTGCTCTTCGTTATATTCTTTCTAGCTTGTCTGCGTCCTTTTTACGATATGGCCTCCATGCTTGAATACAATATTCCAAATGTGGTCTAACTATTGCTTTGTACAGAAATATATATATAGTAGGATGATTGTTTCCTAAGTTGAATAATGTAGACAAAGTTCGTGTGAACGTCGTGTCAACATCAAATTTGTACCGTCGCACAAGTGACTCGTGTTTCGTCGCGTCGTGGTTAGTCGAATAAATTGAACATGTTCAATATTTACGCCGAATTGTCGTGCTGCTCGGGACCAGTGGGAGGCGCCCGCGTTGTGTTCACGGGAAACAGTGCAACCCGTGCCGCTCTGGACCGGTGGGAGGCGCCCGCGTTGTGTTCACGGGAAACAGTGCAACCCGTGCCGCTCTGGACCGGTGGGAGGCGCCCGCGTTGTGTTCACGGGAAACAGAGCCACTCGTCCCGCTCGGGACCTGTGGGATGCGTCCCGCCTTGTGAACTTCACCACAAAAACAACACAACAACAACAACAACAACAACAACAACAACAACAACAACAACAACAACACT
This sequence comes from Lamellibrachia columna, assembly GCA_963662155.1. Taxonomy (NCBI): domain Eukaryota; kingdom Metazoa; phylum Annelida; class Polychaeta; order Sabellida; family Siboglinidae; genus Lamellibrachia; species Lamellibrachia columna. The sequence continues at coordinate 49,990,281 of OY759267.1, forward strand.
TACCCCCCCCCACAACAAACCCCTCGTGGAATCCCTGGCGGCAATCAAGTTGGTCAATAACACAGCACTGCAATCACTCGCCGACTTCCAGGATGAGAGTCACAATACTGCTTAAGCAAATGTCTCACATTTATTTGAATAGATTACGTAATTTTGACATAAGGCATGCTCATCAATGATCATGCGGGGGGGGGGCTGTCCTTAAAGTACATCACACTATTTGGGGCGCCACTTGTACTACTTTATGACATTAGCCTGTACACCCCCCAAACTAAGACTCCCCACCTATTATGCATGTCCTCCGCCATGTAAGTAGTCGTAGACCCAAATGAAGCTCTGCGTGCAACGTTTTGTCATTTACTCATTCTCGTCCGGACACACAGATTGGTGACAGCCACGCGATGGTGATTATAAGTCATAACAACAATCAGGTTCTGCTAAAGGCTCTTTCACGCATGTGTGTCACCCATTTGACAACATGTCAACATCGATTTTAAATGACAAGCTGTCGTTGTTAGCCGTCACACATGAACTGTCATGTCGTCCTTTATGTGGGGCGCTGGGGCGTTGTGGTCAGAACGATTATCAGTCGAGAGAATCCGTTGTTCCAGCTCACTCAGCTGTACAACTGAGTGCTTGGCTTTAGACAGTTGTTGACAGGTGAACCAATGGCGCGCAGTAATTGCTGCTATATGTTTCCCAAGAGAAGTTGAGTTGGCGTTGGAATGAACAGGTCTGTTAGGGGGTGAAGTGTAAAGCTCTTTGAGGGTCCCAAAGTCTGGATGCCGCGCTATGTATAAGAATGTACATTTGATGGTTCTATTAGTCACTGGTATATGACAGTCTCACTAGGTGGCGAACCTGTTTCTTCAAAACCGCTGTGGCGCTTTCAAATACTTTGATTGCTGCACAAGTTCTTCCCTTAAATTACATTGTTCTACTATTTCTGGGCAGTGGCACATTTGGTTTCCCCTCTACACATTATAACATACCGCTATTTACACTTTCATAAGTTACCCGACCCGAATGATAAACTAAATTATTTCGATGACATTAAACAAAATTACACAATGTTTTGTTAAACCCTCACACCACAGATCTGAACATCAACGAACATGATCAGATCTGAACATCAACGAACATGGTCAGATCTGAACATCAACGAACATGGTCAGATCTGAACATCAACGAACATCCCTTTCAAATCAACTCGGTTTATGGTGTTAACGTACAGTGTTACGTTAACGTTGTACAGTGTTACGTTAACGGTGTACATTGTTAAGTTAACCATGGTATATAATTTAGGATTCGAACTAAGAAACCTCCTAGTATCGGAAATCAGAACACATCATGTACGGATAACTAAGTTATATTTACAAGAAACGCCCCATGGACAACAATACTGTCAAGATAGTTCCAGCTGTGGGAAAATAGAAAACCGAAATTTTATCACTTCGGGCAATAATCATGAACATTTATTCAATAATCCAAATACTAAGTGGCGTGTACTGAACTAAATGTGCACTTTTTCATTGTATTAAACGACCCGTATTTTAATGGCCGCTACGTTTTGTGACAATGGTTTATTGATATTTCTTTATCTTGGCTTATAAATCAGACACGCCCCGTGTACAGAAACGATAGGGTCACCTTTTGACCAGTGACCGTATCTTTGACCTAGCCAGTCCAGCAGCTCTGTATCCCCATGACAATGTCAACAACGTCGCAACAATAGCACCACCTGTACCTGTTGACATTAATATGACACGTCCCATGTAAAAGTGGGATGTGTCAGATAAATAGAACTTAGTTGATTTTGGTTATAATTATATTTAGAAGTAGGTAACTGATGTCGGTTAATTAAACAATATATATAACACGAACGTGGGTGAGTGAACTACTAAGTGGTGAACTGGTTCCGAGTAACTGCATTGTACAGCTGTGTGCTTGACACCAAACGTGCCGCCGGCATTGGGCGTTTACATTTAACAATGCACCCCACTGAGCATTTGGGTTATATAATTCACGGTCCAACTGTACCTGCAATTAGCTGCTTGTAGCTAATTGCTACTAAGTGGGTCTTGCGGACCATGACCGCAAGACCCACTTAATGCACGAGAAAGGCGTTATACAACGCTTCACAGCTGGACAGAAACGTTAAATGCTATTATTTGTATGTTTAAGAAACAAACACGAATTCCTATTCCCAGGTTACCTTTCTACGTGCATTTTCTTTCACGTCCACACTCGTATTGACATGCGCGGTTTCTAATCCCTGCACCCGTCTGTCTGTATTTGGGTCGTGATGTCATGACAGGGACTGATCGCAGAATGTACTATAGATATAGTATATTTGGTAGACAACAATAACATAATATTATCAGCATAGTATATATGCTGACCAAATTTAATAAGTATCGGGCATTTTATTCATCACAATAATATAACATTTCAAACAGATTATAGATTCAACATTTTATGGTTTACCATGACACCCTTTATTCAATTCGTCCTATTTAAAATGAGCCCAGAATAGCCACCCTGTTGCCTTAAGTTGGGTGTCTCTCGGTGCCGTCACGTGACAGTTTTTTTGTTGTTGTTGTTGTGCATCACAAAATCACTTCCGACGAGTTCGTATATTAATGATAGGCTGTGTGAAACAATATAGCGAATAGTGTAAATTTTGTGATAGGACACGTCTTCAACAACATCACCTGCAAGTGTTTACACATTTGTAATTGTTAATATAACAGTCACCCATTGACCAGTGACCACATCTTTGGCTTAGCCAGTCCAGCTGTGTATCGCCGTGACAATGTCAACAACATCGCTAGCACACGTCACGCACGTTCACCATCAACTTTGCTTTCAACATTTTAAACTAACTTTTAGCACTACTCTTAGTTCAAGCTTTCCTGCCATTTTAGCTAAGTTTAACATAACATTTTATTATTTAAATTGGATAATTCCACCATCTCTATTGAAACATGTGTCTGTGCCAAGTTTGAATTAATTTAAAACCTCGTGTGGCCGTAAAAAGTAAAGGTCAGTGCTAAACGTCTTATACATTTAGTTCTACAGCATATCACACTTCACATTTGACTTCGCATCGACGTTCTCTGAGAAATGCACTTGTTATAGTTCTACGAACCACGCGAGGTGTTTTACGGAAGTGGAACTCGTACCTGGCGAGCATGGCGGCCGATTGGGCCGATGGATGTCAATGGAAGCACGGACAACCAGCCAGAGACGCAGACACGAGGCCCTTCAACCAGATCGGCCAGAATCTCTACTTAACGTTATGAAGCACCATCGATTTGAGCGGTGCCATCCAGGCTTGGTACGACGAGATCAGTGACTATGACTACGACACGCGCGCCTGCTCGGGTACTACGTGTAGTCACTATACACAGGTGCGTCAAGTAGCATTAGTGTGTGATCACACAAGTACGTCATATATGATCACTATGCACATGTACATGAAGTAACATTAGTGTGTGATCACACAAGTACGTCATGTATGGTCACTATGCACAGGTACGTCAAGTAGCATTAGTGTTTGATCACACAAGTACGTCATGTATGGTCACTATACACAGGTACGTCAAGTAGCATTAGTGTTTGATCACACAAGTACGTCATGTATGGTCACTATACACAGGTACGTCAAGTAACATTAGTGTTTGATCACACAAATACGTCATGTGTGGTCACTATGCACAGGTACGTCAAGTAGCATTAGTGTTTGATCACACAAGTACGTCATGTGTGGTCACTATGCACAGGTATGTCAAGTAGCATTAGTGTTTGATCACACAAGTACGTCATGTATGGTCACTATGCACAGGTACGTCAAGTAACATTAGTGTGTGATCATACAAATACGTCACGTATGTTCACTACACACAGGTGCGTCAAGTAGCATTAGTGTTTGATCACACAAGTACGTCACGTATGTTCACTACACACAGGTGCGTCATGTAATGTTTTTGAGTTGTCCCTATGCACAGGTACACCAAGTAACGTTCGTGTGTGGTCACTATACACATATACGTCAAGTAATGAGAATATGTGGTCACTATGCACAGGCACACCAAATTATGTGCGCTTGAGGTCACTGCACACGGGTGGGTCAAGTACCGTTCGTGTGTGGTCACTATAAACAGGTACGCCGACTGGTGTACGTATGTTTTGGAATGTGCATGGAATTTGGCCGTGATTTCTACGTGGAATGTGTGCAGGTGGTGTGGGCGGAGAGTCGTGAGGTGAGCGTACTCTCGCTGCGACCCGATGACTGGAACTAACATCAGCCCGGCACTTACCTAGAGCGCAACTACGGACCCGCGTGAGTAGACCTTACCACAGAACAGAGATAAGACCCGTAGCAAAAACGCATATGTGTTTGGCTATACGAATCTGCTTAAATATGATGCGAATCTGCATATGTGTACAATAAACTGAATAAATTAATATGTTGTTACAAAAATCCTATTACCCTGCCGGCACAAATGTAAAAACGTATTAAACGGGGCCCCAAAAGACGTTTACCATGTTTGCTACATGTCACTATGTCGTCAAAATCAACACTTGATTTACAATACAATATAACTTACATAATTAATTTATTTACAAATTGTTAATTGAATTTGTTTATCCTTTTGGTGGAAACATGTGTCCAGTATTAATTGCCCCTTTATCTCCTGGTGTCCTGCTGACCGTCTTGTCCTGTCTGCAGGGGCAACTACCAGAGACACCCGTACACGAAGGGCGAGCCTTGCACGGCGTGCGGCTCCGGCCAGGGGTGGCGTGTGGCTCCGGCCAGGGGTGGCGTGTGGCTCCGGCCAGGGGTGGTGTGTGGCTCCGGCCAGGGGTGGTGTGTGGCTCCGGCCAGGGGTGGTGTGCGGCTCCGGCCAGGGGTGGTGTGTGGGTCCGGCCAGGGGTGGTGTGTGGCTCCGGCCAGGGGTGGTGTGTGGCTCCGGCCAGGGGTGGTGTGCGGCTCCGGCCAGGGGTGGTGTGTGGCTCCGGCCAGGGGTGGTGTGCGGCTCCGGCCAGGGGTGGTGTGTGGCTCCGGCCAGGGGTGGTGTGCGGCTCCGGCCAGGGGTGGTGTGTGGCTCCGGCTAGGGGTGGTGTGTGGCTCCGGCCAGGGGTGGTGTGCGGCTCCGGCCAGGGGTGGTATGTGGCTCCGGCCAGGGGTGGTGTGCGGCTCCGGCCAGGGGTGGTGTGTGGCTCCGGCCAGGGGTGGTGTGCGGCTCCGGCCAGGGGTGGTGTGTGGCTCCGGCCAGGGGTGGTGTGTGGCTCCGACAAGGGGTGGTGTGTCGCTCCGGCCAGGGGTGGTGTGTCGCTTCGGCCAGGGGTGGTGTGTGGCACTGGCCAGGGGTGGTGTGACAACGGACTCTGTCGCAGAGGTGAGAATGTCCGGCTGTAATTCGCCGATCATTTATTTCAGGGATTGCACTGTCTTTGGCAAGCACTCTCGCGGAATTCCTTGTTCTCCTTCAGTAATACACATTTCGTGATATATTCAGTGTCTTAGGACGTTCAAACAGTTTGGTTTATTAATCATGTAGCGCCGGAGACTTACCATTATTCTCTCTCTACCAAATGTTCACATTGTTTTTCTCTCGTGTTTATCAGCAGTATAAGTTAGAAAAAGATATAATTTTGTATAAATGGTCTACGCGACATCTAAGATTATCACGGATAATCCTGATTTCCAATACAATTTAACAAATATGCGGTTATTTACTTTTTTTTTTTTTTGTAATTTCACTGTCAACATAAGTGTATTATTATAAAATACTACTTTTTTATAATAATGCAGTTAATCATGTACACATTAATATTATGCGGATATCCCGCGATACTGATCACATTGTGGGGGTTATACACCAAATTGGCACGGTACTTATGAGACAAATAAGTCGCTTGTTGGAGTTCCGTAGACAATGAACTAGGCCTACTGAGCGAATATCATAAGTGTTATTCTAATTATGTCTTCTTACTCTTCTTGACAATTGCGGTAAGCACAGTCGTGAGACGCAGTATTCGTTCGACAGAGTTACTCAGTTCTGGCTAGTCGGCTTAGCCGATGTATTGGTCTTACGGTTTGAACACGAAGGTTGCGTCTGCAAGTTCCCTGCAAACAAGTCACGCCCATTCGCGCAGGTGAAACCTAGTTCGATCTGACTGATGATTGGCTCTTCGCTGCGGGGCTACGAAACTAAAATACGAATAGGTTTGGAACGGTGCGCTCTAAATGTTCGTGAGTTCGAATTATTTAAACTGCATAGAAGGTTCTGAATATATATATATATATATATATATATATATATATATATATATATATATATATATATATATATATATATATATATATATATATATATATATATATAGGTACCGCTGACCGACGCTGACCGGCGTGACGACGACGCTGACCGGCGTGACACCGACGCTGTCGTCGACGTTGAAGGTGGGGAGAGTGACGGGACGGCGAAGAACACTGAGACTGAACTAATCATGAGAACGTTTTGTAAGTACTGCTGCAAGTATGAGAAAGCACGCAGTTTTGTCGTCGGCCCCCCAGTATTTAAATTGGAGCGTATCAAAGCTCACAATAGTTCTGCAAGCCATATGAAATGGGCTTTAAGAGAGAAAGCAGAGAGCAACCCAGGGTTAAATGTGGCGGACAAGATGATGGACCAACTGGGAAAAGCGACATTTTACAAAATGTATAAGCTTTTCAGGAACGCACATGCCATTGCCAGACATTCAAGACCATAATATTATACAGACTGTGGATGTGTACATTGGATGACATGAAAGGGGTACAGATTGGCAACACCTACAGAAACGACAAGCAGTTGACAACGATCTGATTTAGTACTAATTGAATAAAATAATTACGTTGCATCGTCAATTATGAAATTGATATTTATTTGTTCATTTTATGTTGAAGGAGCATTGCAGGTCAACATACGAACTTGCATAAAAAGGTCGCATTTTGACGATGTCCACTAAAAATGGGGACTAGTGATTTTTCATGGGGATGATTCACATATTTATATTAATCATGTAGCGCCTGGCCGGAACCGCATATTTGTTAAAATATATTCAGTGCACTGCACTGCACTGCACTGCACTGCACTGCACTGCACTGCACTGCACTGCACTGCACTGCACTGTACTGCACTGCACTGCACTGCAATGCTTGTAGTCAGCAGCCAACATATCTTTTTTAGATTGAACCTAAAAAAAATCGAGCATGAATTGTGTTTTTTGATGGATTATTGACTCAAAGGGTGTCCTAAAACAGAATCCATTGTTTAATTTTTTCTATGAGTAGATACACATAACCAGGGGTCGAAATTAAGAAATTTAACCCCCTCGCCAGGGGGACTAGTAGCCTTAATATGTGACTCATCCCCATGAAAAATCACTAGTCCCCATTTTTGGTGGACATCGTCAAAATGCGACCTTTTTATGCAAATTCGTATGTTGACCTGCAATGCTCCTTAAACATAAAATGAACAAATAAATATCAGTTTCATAATTGACGATGCAACGTAATTATTTTATTCAATTAGTACTAAATCAGATCGTTGTCAATTGCTTGTCGTTTCTGTAGGTGTTGCCAATCTGTACCCCTTTCATGTCATCCAAGGTACACATCCACACAAAGTCTGTATAATATTATGGTCTTGAATGTCTGGCAATGGCACGTGCGTTCCTGAAAAGCTTATATATTTTGTAAAATGTCGCTTTTCCCAGTTGGTCCATCATCTTGTCCACCACACTTAACCCTGGGTTGCTCTCTGCTTTCTCTCTTAAAGCCCATTTCATATGGCTTGCAGAACTATTGTGAGCTGTGATACTCTCCAATTTAAATACTGGGGAGCCAACGACAAAACTGCCTGCTTTCTCATACTTGCAGCAGTACTTACAAAACATTCTCATGTTTAGTTCAGTCTCAGTGTTCTTCACCGTCCCGTCACTCTCCCCACCTTCAACGTCGACGACAGCGTCGTCGTCACGCCGGTCAGCGTCGTCGTCACGCCGGTCAGGGGCACCGCCAACGCCAGCCTGACCGGCAACGCCAGCACCAGCAGACGAACTTTTGCATTCGAGCCATGAGAATTGCTTTAGTCAGTGCGGCTGAAATTCTCGTTTCCTCTCACACGCATCGTACCTACGCTTATGCGCAACTTTATCAACGGCACTCAGTTTTCTTTTGGGGGTTGGACCCCTTTTATGAAATTCCACACGATTTCGAAAGGAAACGCAGAAGTTTGTACCCGTGTGCACGGATTTTCGACTACGTTGCAACGAGTAGTGGCTGCTCGTTTACGAAATCGGATATATCGGGAACGAAGATTAAACATTTTATTTTTCGATACAATGTGTTACGTTTATGTATGTACGCCTAATTCAAATTGCTTGCATTTATATTGTTACAAAACGAGTCGAAATAGCTACTCGCCCGGGGGACTAGTGCAGGCCAAAGGTTACTCATCCCCAGGAATTTCTACTCGCCTCGGGCGAGGGGGCGAGCGTTAAGTTCGATCCCTGCACATAACTATAGAAGCCAGTCTACCCTGGTGGCAAACTGAATACTGCTCAAACACCTAGCGTTAACCTTTGAACTAATACTGAATAATTTAGATTGAACACATAAAATCGTACATTTCTCAAATCTTTGACGTGTAACGCCCATACAAAATATGTAGTTTAAGTCATTGCGATGTTTTCAAACCGAATCGGTAGTTTTATTAGTTCTCTTTGTAGCACGAACTTTTTTGATTCACTGTTAGTTAGATAGGTGCATGGTGACGCCTAGCGGACAAGTGTGAGCCATAGAAATATCTGCAGAATAGGCGGTCGAAGTACAGATCGCGTCTTGTTCCCGTAAGTACATCCACTGTGTACTGTCAAATTAAGCACACCTCATACAGATGTATACACAACTATAAATGTAATTGCGTATTGATATAACTGGAAACAATTTCTGTGGAATTTTATGGGAGCTGGAAAGAAAATCGTTGTTTACATGTATATACAATTAAGTGCTGCCACTTACCGTGAATATTATGGGTTTTAACAAAACGTAATATCTTACAAATATAATATAATATGGCCAACGAGAGACCTTCTTAGTTATTTAATATATTATCTGTGATTTTATCAAACACCACTGAGCGGCCCCTCTTAGAATTCTAGACTGGAATATCTTAACTTGCTGATTTCAGATGTGTCATTACATCAGCCATGGCGGCTGAGCAAGAGTAATGAGATCTGTCTCTTTGCCTGCAGCAAGGCAGAACCGCTAATACTGCAGGTCCTACCCGGATAAGAACTGTAATAGATAGTAGTGAGAAGAGAAATGATTTATACCATATCGAATTAGAACAAAGGTACAGCAACAATCCAAGTCTAACAATTCAGTGTTATAAAAGCTGTGTTTCGTCATACTCATCACATCAACATAACAAACGGTATTTCAAATGGAAAGGCGAACAGGAATGTGCATCTAGTGAACCCATCGGACAAGGAAGCGGGATGACACATCCCTTAATTTCAAGAAACAATGTTTTATACGTGGCAAAATATGACTTCTTCGACCCAAAGCATCCAGATCGTTGGTAAAAGGTGTGCCAGTGCACAACGCTTGAACAACCTGGTTGTAGACATTCAAAGACCACCTGATTCGGAAATGTAGAGAAAGAAAGGACACCCTTCCTGGTGCAGTGAAGGGAAGACTAGAAGGAGTGATAGACCTACATGCAGCTGACGCACAATATCACGTCAGCTGCTACAAAGACTTCACCGCTCCAATGAACGTGAAGTATGTCGCGGAGAAAAAACAAACTGACCCTTCTGAATGCACGACAGATGATTCATTTGACTCTCTCATCATCAAAATGACTGAGGATCCATCACTTATGTGGACATCTATCAAGTTGCATGAGCTGAACCGACATGAAAATGGGCAAATCTATTTTAGAAAAACTGAAGTTACATTTCGGAAAGGACCTCATAGTGACGCACATCCAGGGGTGTGCAAGTCTAGCCTGCTTCAAAGATCACATCCAGAGGTGTGAAAGCTAGCCTGCTTCAAAGATCACATTCCAGCATACGTACGTTTGGTGCAATGTGATGACGATGATTCATACGTGGATATAATAATAAATAAAATAGTAATCAATAAAATTCGTCGTTGTCAAAACGAAAAGACACTCAAATCGTAAACACATAACTAAATATCGTAATGATCGTTTATCGTGAAAACGACGTTGTTGATGCTTGCTGCGGGCGAGGCACACGAAGACATGCGCATCGTTCAATTAAGCTACAGACGTATTATTAAACAAGCCACAACCTTCTACAAATTCTAAATAACATTATTGAGATCACCCCCTCCCCTCCAGGCCTACTAACCCGCTCTCGAACCCGTGGACATTACGTAGCCCCCAGGTGTCGTATAAATGCAATGGTATTTTCATTTTACCCCCGAGCCATTCGCATATGGAATATGATTCCACCAAAAATTACCAGCATAAAAAACCCAAAATCATTTCAAGAAGCTATCATGGAACTCCCTTTCACCACACCTCCTCACCTAAACTGCCTTTAAAACACAGTGCTCAGCGTAAACGTATCCATGGTGTGGGTATGGAGACTGTCTATGTGTGCATGTGGCAAGACAGCGACAGTATCCATACACATAACCAACCTATTAACATTTTTCATCTAACATCCTATACATAAAATAAATAAAACTATCAGATAAAACCCTTTCAGTAACATTAAAGATACTAGTCTTTCAGTTGTATGTACCACCCACAGCGCATGCGCACAGTCCACCACAAACTCCTGCGTTAGCCCAATTTTGGGCTGTTTGAAGCATAACCACTTGAGACTTGAGTCAGCCACCACAAACAGAAATAGCGCGTCGGCGCACGAAGGCTCCCTCTAACGAGTTACGTCACTGCTGCTAGAGCTGTCAAACTGACGCACTCGTTGCGTCACTATGAAATAATGTGATAACAGGATGTTATTAGTGTTAATCGTTGCTACGTCGTGCAATGCGTCATACCAAATGATTTGTCTTGACGCATTGCACGAAGTAGCAACGATTGACACTAAATAGTGTAATTAATTATTCAGCGTTCCTTTGTGACTGAGGGGATCGTGTTTGACATGCACAAAAACAGAAATTTCGTAGAAATGTCACGACATATCACTCGTCATCCATTCTCGTTAATAACGACAATTAAACTGAGAAATGCATTCAGGAAAACACTCCAGAATTATTCGTTAGACGTAATAACACTCCAACCGACACATGTATCGAGGTCAAATAAAAATTCCTTCTTGTCGCTTTATTATATGTTGTAGTAATAGTATGCAACATTGTAATTCTCGCGTAACCTATCAAGGTTTTTGAGAATAAAGTTGAATTGAATTGGAAAGAGTGAAGACGACGAAGAAGACACAATAGAACATGTAACCACGTTCACAAAACTGGAAGCATTAAAATAATGATAAAGACTGGTAACATCATAACATGTAACCACGTTCACAAAACTGGAAGCATTAAAATAATGATAAAGACTGGTAACATCATAACATGTAACCACTTTCACAAAACTGGAAGCATTAAAATAATGATAAAGACTGGTAACATCATAACATGTAACCACGTTCACAAAACTGGAAGCATTAAAATAATGATAAAGACTGGTAACATCATAACATGTAACCACTTTCACAAAACTGGAAGCATTAAAATAATGATAAAGACTGGTAACATCATAACATGTAACCACGTTCACAAAACTGGAAGCATTAAAATAATGATAAAGACTGGTAACATCATAACATGTAACCACGTTCACAAAACTGGAAGCATTAAAATAATGATAAAGACTGGTAACATCATAATATGTAATCACGTTCACAAAACTGGAAGCATTAAAATAATGATAAAGACTGGTAACATCATAACATGTAATCACTTTCACAAAACTGGAAGCATTAAAATAATGATAAAGACTGGTAACATCACAACATGTAACCACTTTCACAAAACTGGAAGCATTAAAATAATGATAAAGACTGGTAACATCATAACATGTAACCACGTTCACAAAACTGGAAGCATTAAAATAATGATAAAGACTGGTAACATCACAACATGTAACCACTTTCACAAAACTGGAAGCATTAAAATAATGATAAAGACTGGTAACATCATAACATGTAACCACTTTCACAAAACTGGAAGCATTAAAATAATGATAAAGACTGGTAACATCATAACATGTAATCACTTTCACAAAACTGGAAGCATTAAAATAATGATAAAGACTGGTAACATCATAACATGTAATCACTTTCACAAAACTGAAAGCATTAAAATAATGATAAAGACTGGTAACATCATAACATGTAACCACTTTCACAAAACTGGAAGCATTAAAATAATGATAAAGACTGGTAACATCATAACATGTAACCACTTTCACAAAACTGGAAGCATTAAAATAATGATAAAGACTGGTAACATCATAACATGTAATCACTTTCACAAAACTGGAAGCATTAAAATAATGATAAAGACTGGTAACATCATAACATGTAACCACTTTCACAAAACTGGAAGCATTAAAATAATGATAAAGACTGGTAACATCATAACATGTAATCACTTTCACAAAACTGGAAGCATTAAAATAATGATAAAGACTGGTAACATCATAACATGTAATCACTTTCACAAAACTGGAAGCATTAAAATAATGATAAAGACTGGTAACATCATAACATGTAATCACTTTCACAAAACTGGAAGCATTAAAATAATGATAAAGACTGGTAACATCATAACATGTAACCACTTTCACAAAACTGGAAGCATTAAAATAATGATAAAGACTGGTAACATCATAACATGTAACCACTTTCACAAAACTGGAAGCATTAAAATAATGATAAAGACTGGTAACATCATAACATGTAATCACTTTCACAAAACTGGAAGCATTAAAATAATGATAAAGACTGGTAACATCATAACATGTAATCACTTTCACAAAACTGGAAGCATTAAAATAATGATAAAGACTGGTAACATCATAACATGTAATCACTTTCACAAAACTGGAAGCATTAAAATAATGATAAAGACTGGTAACATCATAACATGTAATCACTTTCACAAAACTGGAAGCATTAAAATAATGATAAAGACTGGTAACATCATAACATGTAATCACTTTCACAAAACTGGAAGCATTAAAATAATGATAAAGACTGGTAACATCATAACATGTAATCACTTTCACAAAACTGGAAGCATTAAAATAATGATAAAGACTGGTAACATCATAACATGTTACATGGACACTGTAAACATACCTATGCGAGGTATGTTAGCACATACATGTGCGGTTATGCCCCAGAGTATATCCCACACCAGTGATCAATACATATTGATAACATATACGTTTTCCTTAGTTGAGTTAAAGTTTGGTCATTGGAAGTTGTAAACTACTAAATATACATATTAGCAAGACGAAATGTGACCATTCTGGCATACACAGTTCACTAGTTATGGCACATTACACCTTAGTCGTGCGGACATGCCCCACATTCCCCTACCTGGCTATAGAGACTTGGCTAAACTCCAATGAGTACAAAATTATCTGGCACGTGCGGTTCTCAGGGCGCCTCGGTTTTCATCATCACTACCACTACTTAAACAGTTACACTGTCTTCCAGTTTCTTATCGAATTAATTTTAAGCTGTCCACTCTTACATATCGTGCTCTATCTACACAACAACCTACTTGGTTAGTTTCCTGCATCTTTCAAATATCCCTAGGCAGCTTAGATCATCAATTTCACAACAACTTATTGTGCGTAAAACAAAACTTAACTTGGGCAAACGTGCTTTCTCTGTCGCTGTGCCTAGGGTCTGGAATGAACTCCTCATCACTTTGAAAACATCTGAAACTATAGGTGTTTTCCGAAAAAAACTCAGACATATTTATTCCAAATTGCATTTCCACCATAAATCGTCGGTTGTCCCTCGTTCTGATAATGACTTTTGCGCGTCCGCGTTCACGATTATGCTTAATGATTCTGTTTTATTGCGCCTCTGAGCTCAGGTTTCTGAGGATATAGGCGCCATAGAAGGTAATTATTATTATTATTATAGACAGTGGTGGATATGTGAAAGAATAATATTCGCGCAGTAATTTCAACGTGGCTGAAGCTTCCCAGAGAACTCGAGTTGGTATTGGAATGAACAGGTCCGTCACGGTGTTGAAGTGTAAAGCGCTTTGAGAGGTCCCGTGAACAGGTCTGTCACGGCGTTGAAGTGTAAAGCGCTTTGAGAGGTCCCGTGAACAGGTCGGTCACGGTGTTGAATTGTAAAGCGCTTTGAGAAGTCCCGTGAACAGGTCTGTCACGGTGTTGAAGTTGAAGTGTAAAGCGCTTTGAGAGGTCCCGTGAACAGGATACCGCGCTATATAATAACGTACGTTTTAATTTGTATTTGTATACTGAAGTAAATACAAATGAAGGTCAGATAATGCAATGGAGAAATTACTCTAGTCACACTTTATATGTGACTAATACATATTTATGTGCTGTACTGGAGGAAGAAGAAGAAGAAGAGAAATTCAAACAATTTGAAACCAAAAATAATTCGAACTTCCACATTTTATTATTGTAAGAATGATTACACAACTTCTGCCAAATGCTAGTTAGCAATACATACAATAATATGGGTAAAATAAACGATTCTAAGGCACAGGGATCGGTGGTGTCTTCCGAAATAATCTATGAAGCCAAACTATGATAAAGTACTAATATTGGGCAATGTCATTAAAACGTACCAAACCTAAGTTAAAAACACCTGGTCGCAAACGGAGGTTGCAGCAATTTCACTCTCCGTGGGGATTGGCTATTAATGTTAACCCTGTATGAATTAGCTGTTGTGGCATAACTAACTAATTAATGTTGCGTAAGGTACATTGCTATGTGAACGCCATTTCTTTTAAAATAATATACGTAACAAAGACGTGTAGTCACTGTAACACGAGTTTATATGTTTGTCTCTTGTGTACAAGCAATAAACGTTTTACATCATTTCGCAATACTCTCTAACATGCAAATGAAGCACGCCCAAATGTTGACAGCACTACGCTAGAACGTGCAAAATGATTATAACACGAATACCCCAAACAGCCGAACCTGCTACAAATATTCGATGTACCAATTAGGCAATATTAACCGGAACTGTCTGAAGTGAAGCGAAGTGCATTTCGTGTTTCAGCGCTACGCAATAACGTGCAAAATTATTACAATACGTCGAATACCCAGAATAACTGAACCTGCAACCGTTGTCCCATGAAACAACATCTTACAATTGTCCCATGAAACAACATCTTACAATTTTCCCATGAAACAACATCTTACAATTGTCCCATGAAACAACATCTTACAATTGTCCCATGCACCACAGTGATAACATTAACCTGGACTGTTAGAAGGCATTTAAATAGCAAAGTGTGTTAACTGTGACATCTTTATGCACGAATGAGGAATCAGGTGAGAAGGTGACACATCTCTTTCAACTTTCATTGCTGTCGATTGTCGAACTGAATTCCTCTGGGTCGCATCTAGTGATATCGGGCCTTTTTGACCGGATTGACTTTCATTGGAGCTGTCTTCCGTTTTGGCCTGGAAAAGAGTTACATTAAACAATGCAATATGGTTTCGTTATTCGCTCATAAAATGAAAATATCATATCAAGTATAAATAACAGGAGTTCGAACAACAGACATTAAAGGATCAACAATAACATTTAAAAACGCTTTGAGATGGAGAACGAAAACAAAGCAGAGGAAATCAGGGAACTGTTCAAGAAGAACAAGTGAATCAGCGATAAAGATCGAGGTTCTAAAAGATATCCGGCGAACTATATGACACAGCTAGCAGACGTGAAGGGACCTTGGTAGGAGTACACTGGAAGCTTTCACCAATGTGACAGCAAAATGACCGCAACTTTTGAAGAAAGAATTTGAAGTAGAACACGCAGTGATAGAGAATGAGAAGAAGAAAGCTTTGAAATAACTCGCAACAGGAAAATCCTCAGGTGGCTACGAGAAGACGTCAACCTTCTAACATACGTGTGCAATGATATTTGGAAGTGCCTGCGTCGATGTTGACCTGATGAGGAAAAAAATCAGAGAGATGGACGGATGCGATGACGGATGGAAGAAAGCTGACAATGGACGAGTTACGAGAAGCAACACGAGGTAGGGTTGGATGGAGACAGCTCGTCGGGGAAGTCACCAGATGTCGCGCTACTAAACGGGACATAACATTACCATTAAACTATCTCAGTACCTTTAGACATAATACATTAAGTTATTGTTGCATTCTATCCAATTAAAATATTTCCTAACTTAACCTTTAACTGGGCATAGTCAACATAATATAAGTTCTGAGCTAATCAATTATTCACCTGAACGCCACCGCCAACGCAACGGCGGCGAATATGATGACGGCAGCGACACCAGCGACGATCATGACAGAGATCGCCCATTTCGGAAAACCGCCAGTGGCGTCATCTGGTTGCTTAGCGACGACGACGACAACGACAGCAGGACTGACGGAGTCGAGTGTTGCGTTACAGCAGTCAGACATCTCCGCCGTCAGGTTGCTCTGCACGCTCTTGACGGCGCTCAGGAGGACCTCTTGTGGCAGACTCGACCCTGAAAACAGAAAGTTGTTGTCATAAAACTGGTTCTTCACAATACAGACATACTTTATTGATCGAAGTATAAATAGTGTTAAGTTAAGCGAGGTTAAAAGAAAGGAGCAGCCACACAGGAGCAGCCACACAGGAGCAGCCACACAGGAGCAGCCACACAGGAGCAGCCTCAAAGGAACAGCCACACTGGAACAGCCACAGAGGAGCAGCCACACAGGAACAGCCACACATGAGCAGCCTCACAGGAACAGCCACACAGGAGTAGCCTCACAGGAACAGCCTCACAGGAATAGCCACACTGGAACAGCCACAGAGGAACAGCCACATAGGAACAGCCACACAGGAGCAGCCACACAGGAGCAGCCACACAGGAGCAACCTCTCAGGAACAGCCACACAGGAGCAGCCTCACAGGAACAGCCACACTGGAACAGCCACACAGGAGCAGCCTCACAGGAGCAGCCACACAGGAGCAGCCACACAGGAGCAACCTCTCAGGAGCGGCCACACAGGAGCAGCCACAGAGGAGCAGCCACACAGGAACAGCCACGCAGGAACAGCCACACAGGAGCAGCCAAACAGGAGCAGCCGCGCAGGAGCAGCCTCACAGGAACAGCCACACAGGAGTAGCCTCACAGTAGCAGCCACACACAGCGCCTCTGTGTGTGGTCTGCTCCCGGTCTGACTATTATCTTTATTTATCAACGTTTTTTTTTAACTTCTGGATTGCCTTCGTGCTCTGTAGCAACAATTGTGAATGTTCAAAGAGTAGAAGTGGAAGGTTTGTTACTTGTTTGTGGCCTTTACTCTGAGGCGTGGCTGCGGCTAACGACCTAAACCGGGTTTCCTGCCAACATATCTGAACTACACACGCATCTGCTACCAAGATCTGCGCGCAGCGAACTGGAAATTGCTTGCTTGAGGTAGCGACCGCTGAAGCATGTCGCTGACCAGAGCGTAAGGAAATGCCTGCAGCCGTTAAGTCACCCGTGGACGGCAACAATTGAAAGATTAAATCTGTGCCGGCCACCAACTAGACGTGGCACAAAAGCCGACTAAGGCGATCCGGGCCAATAATCAGGGTGGTCAGCCGACGGTGGCATGGGGCCAGTTCTGTTGATAAACAAACTGGAGTAAACACCGCAAACTTTATTCAACTGATGTCGAGGGGATCTGGTAAAGGGTCGTTCATTGCGCGGAGTTCGCTTGAAATTCGTGCGAATTATTTCCTGGTTAACGTAATATCCATTCGCAATAAGGCGCTGTTCGTGCGTGGCTAAGTAGACGAGCGCGAACTGGACGAACCCGTGTCCGAGTTGTGCGGAAAGGACTTCAGATTCGTCCACCAGCCACGTGTTGGCGCTCGTCGTGGTGGGGGCGTAGAGCGAAGACAGCAGAGCGCTTCGTCGCACGGCGCTCTTGCGCATCCACAGTGACGTGGCACAGTCGATCGATGCACGTCGGGGCGTACTTCTGGTGCTACTGGACTTGTCTGCTGCGTCTGACACACTTGACCACGCTGTACTGCTGCGACGCCTACACGGTTGTTGTAGGTGTGGCAATGCACATGCTTGCCTGACATCCTAACTGCAGGGCCGAGCCTCTATGGTACGGAGCAAGAAAGAAGTTTCGGAAAGCAGTGTCATCAGGACTGGAATTCCGCAAGGGTTGGTCCTTGGACCAACACTCTTTAATATCTACACTGCGCCACAAGCTAAGCCACCAGCACGGTATGTCGACTTCCCACCAACGAAGCACGCAGATGCACGTGCGCGTATGTAGGCTTGTGTCCGAGACGTGAACATTTTACTCTGTAACAATGGCCTAATCCTCAACGGGACCAAATCGCAGGCCATTGTCATAAGATCACCCAGCCTCTGCGCATCAATAACAATAACACACATCAACATCTGCAATCAACTTGTGGCGACATCTGCCGTCGTCAGAGATCTTGGATTCGCCATTGACGCTGATTTCTCGATGGCGGCACAAGTAGCAAATGCATACCAGAGTGTGTATTACCACCTCTACCGAATTTCACGCATATGTGACACACTAACGATCGGTACACCAAGTGTCTAGTGTATGCATTAGTTACTTCCAGGATTGACTACGGCAACCCTATGCTATACGGAATATCAGACCGTTTACTCGACCGCCTTGAGTTGGTCCAGCACTCGGCGGCCAAAGTCGTCGTACGAATTAGGCGTGGTGATCGGCGTTGCATGATGGCAGCGCTGAAAAAACCCCACTGGCTGCCGGTGAAGTGAATCGTTGAGTACAAGCTACTCGTTCTTGTATTCCGCACCCTTCACGACCGGACGCCGGCGTACCTGGCCTCACTCCTCCATGCCCTTCGTTACACCGACCGCGCGCTACCAACTGTTCCCCGCCACAACCGTGAACGGTACGGCCGCCGTTCTTTCCCGCGTGCTGGGCCGACCCTACGGAACGCGCTACCCGAAGAACTGCGGCCGATCGAAGACATGATCACTATCAAAGCTCTTCTTAAGACACACTATTTTAAGTTCGCCTTTAATATGTAATCTTTATATGTCACATTCTATTGCCACAAAATATTTAATTATTTGTAATTAATTACTAATATTGTATTGTCAAGTTATTTATTTATTAATTTATTTTATTAAGTACTTATTTATTTAACTACCAATGGTACTTTACATTTTATTCTTCCATGTGTGGCTTAGCTGTCTAGTAAAAAAAATTTACCCAAGTTTTAGAAATATTTATTTAATGTATTATTATTATTTATATTTTAGCATTTTAGTTCTGTAAACACTACTGAATAGAGTTTTACTTTGGATTTTAGTGTATAAATAAAGTTATTATTAAAGTTATTATTGTTATTTACCTGTGCTCGGCACAATACCCTCCGTGGGCGTTTACATTAATGGCGAAGAGATCGTTATACAATGTTCTAGCAAATAAACTAAATGATTATGTTACGGTGATTTGGTTATTTATGCCGACAGACCGACTGATATTACGCTATGTCTACATGCATATTTATTTGCTAAACCATTAGCACAACCCGAGTAACTTACCTGTGTCAATGGCACGTCGGCGGCGCGCGGCCCCGACTGAGGCACACAGCGCGTTATCGGGGGCACCAGTGGCGTAGATGAGGGCCAGCGTGTAGGGCTGGCCATATACCACGTATCCCCTTGGGTAGCCGGCGCCAACCTGCAGTTGGGCTGAGGTGAGGTACTCGTAGTTGGATCCACTGCAATATAATGTCATCGATCACACACCGAAGTTATGACATTGACATTGGCACATGTTGTAGTATTTGTGGCCGTCATGACGTAGCAGTATTGGCGTCAGTCACTGCGGCGACGGTGGCGGTATTGTCACATAACACCAATGTAGCGTCCACGAACAAAACAGATCATCATCATCATCATCGTCGTCGTCGTCGCCGTTGGTATTCGTCGTCGATCAGACCCAAAAGACGAGTATTATCAAGACTGGAAAGACCAGAAGTTGGCGTTGTCGTCGTCGTGTATAAGATGATGTTTAACAAGATTTAACAAGATTTGCCATCCAAGCCAAAGGCCCAGATGGCAAGTGGACAAGGAAGCCATTGGCTTATCGAGAGTCCAACAATGTTCATCTACTTATAGCCCGCCCTCCTGAGATATGTGTCAACCTTGTTTTTAAACATATTCACGCTGCTAGCAGTTACACAATCTGTAGACAATTTGTTCCATTCATTTATTTTCTCTGTGAGAACGAGTGCTTCCTGATATCCAATCTACACTGATCCTTTACTAACTTTACCTCATGTCCTATAATTCTGCTATCTTTCTAGAGTGAGAAAAACATATTTCTATCAATATTTTCATACCCATTCAATATCTTAAAAACTTCAATCTGATCTCCTCTTAACCTCCTTGTCGCGAGAGTTGTTAAACCACATTCTTTCAGGCGTTCTTCATATCTATAGTGTTTAATTAACCTTTCTAATAATTTACAAATCACTGACGTTAAACTCACTGGTGTATATTTCTCTGACTTATTTCTCGAACCCTTTTTAAAAAATGGTATGATGTTTGCTTCTTTCTATTCAAAGGGAAAAACTCCGTCTTTTAATAACAAGTTAAATCCTCTTGCATGTCGAAGTTGAATGTAAAAGAAATATTACCTATTGGTGATGCTGGCGCCAGGACAACACGTCGACACGTGACTGTTGCAGTAGCGGTTTATTGACCGTACGATGATGGGCTGGATGAATCGCCAGAGGATGTCCCACTGGAAACACAACGACAGTCTCGTGTACGTCACGTACAAGGCGTTATCCCTCGAGTATATATGTTTCTGTTTAAGTAATTTTCGCGTTCCATTTCCCTCACATGGATCGATATCACCATCGAATCAAAACATTGGTTTTTATGTATTTTTGTAGTTCCCGTTGTACGCATGACAAATGTACAAATACTTGCAAGATAGAAACCATTGCCAGACATATTATGTTCTCCCTCCCTCCCTCCATCTCACCCTCCCTCCCTACCCCCCTCCTCCCTCCCTCCCTCCCTCCCTCCCTCCATCCCTCCTTCCTTCATTGCATCCTTCAACCACCACAATCACTGTTCCATGAGCGACAGTTGACAAACGTACACTTTTATTCCAGACACATCATATCCAAAACCGACAGCCACATGACAGACACATGACAGACACATGACATACACATGACGTTCACACAATGTCTTTGAACGAACATATAGTTCGTTTGTGGTGACACGTCACGACTGGCTGACACATGTTCTAGTATTCCCCGAAAGAAGCACTTACTGCTGCCACGGGGGCACGGATCCTCAGCACTACCCCGATCCTAGCTTGCGCTCGGCTTTCTACAACCACAAAAAAACAGTCACCGCCGTTAACAATACGTTGGTTATACAGGCATATCTTATTAATTCATTTGGCAAATTGGCGCTTACGATTAAAATAATACATTCTTTAGTGTTTTCTAATGCGTTTCGGGTCAGATTCGATAAAGACGTGGATAATGCAAATTCAAGCAGGTCATCGCACCTGGACGATCAGTCAGTGAAACCACTACGACGATATGGTGAAATAATTATCTATGAGCAACCTAAACTTAAAAGGTAGGTAAAGGTAAATTCATCCCACAGGCATTACGCCTTAGGAAGCCATGAAGGCTTATATGGCCAGTACTTAAACCTGGTTTCTGTAGTGCGAAGCAACTTAGAGTGCAGTTATACTGACTCTCCTGGACGGGACACTAGTCCAGGTACCTTCCAAACAGTGTTTGTACTCATTTGCAGCTGAGTAGACTGAAGCAAAGTAGGGTAAACGAAATTGCCTAAGCTTCGAAAACGAACCGTGCCCAGTGTGGGTCTTGAACTCACAACCCTCGAATTTAGAGTCCAACACCTTAACTACTAGGCCACGGCTGCCCCCCTAAACTTAAAAAGCGAAAACAAAATGGCAATATTGACAGAGATCGTATATAAGTGTTTCTTTTAAAATTAAATTGCCACCCTGAACGTATAAATTTGTCGTACTTAAAAAAAATATTTGAAACACTTATAATGCATAGAATGAATCGAAGTTAATGCTAAATTAACATCCATATAACCTTTATAATCTAGAAATCCTCAAATATATGTGTAGAAAAAGACACCAACCTTCGCAGTTAGTTCCTTGCCAGTCCGCTGTGCAGCGACACTTGCACTCATCCTGCTGCACATACGCGGTGCCGCCATTTTGACACGTCACTACCGCACACGGATCGGACGCGGGAACGGTTGTTGTTGTCGATGGTGTTGTAGTTGTTGTTGTCGGTGGTGTTGTAGTTGTTGTCGGTGGTGTTGTAGTTGTTGTTGTCGGTGGTGTTGTAGTTGTTGTTGTCGGTGGTGTTGTAGTTATTGTTGTCGGTGGTGTTGTAGTTGTTGTTGTCGGTGGTGTTGTAGTTGTTGTTGTCGGTGGTGTTGTAGTTGTTGTTGTCGGTGGTGTTGTAGTTGTTGTTGTCGGTGGTGTTGTAGTCGTTGTTGTCGGTGGTGTTGTAGTTGTTGTTGTCGGTGGTGTTGTAGTTGTTGTTGTCGGTGTTGTTGTAGTTGTTGTTGTCGGTGTTGTTGTAGTTGTTGTTGTCGGTGCTGTAGTAGTTGTTGTTGTTGTGGTTGTTGTCGGGTCGCACGTTGCCCCCGGGTCTGCCGTTTCTGCAGCAGACACGTGATACTTTACTAAATATTCCTTCATAATCAAACAACGTCCAATTGACAAATAAATCATTATAATGAAAACCCTAATTAAAATAAATAGAACAACGTCTGTTGACATTAAACACGTGGTTGTCTCCTAATGACCTCTGCCATATTTAGGGAAGGAATGATGAACAAGTTAAGTGCCAAACGGGGGTAACATAAATGCCGTCGAATACGGAAGCCTGGAACCAGTTTTCAAAGGTCGTATCCGTTATCTTGAAAGTCCCTTATGAAAATATACCATGATGTACCACGGTATATGATGGTAAACCCTAGTAGACCATGGTGAGTCATGACATGCCATGATTCACCTAGTAGACCATGGTAAGTCATGGCATGCCATGATTCACCTAGCAGACCATGGTGAGTCATGACATGCCATGATTCACCTAGTAGACCATGGTGAGTCATGACATGCCATGATTCACCTAGCAGACCATGGTGAGTCATGACATGCCATGATTCACCTAGTAGACCATGGTGAGTCATGACATGCCATGATTCACCTAGCAGACCATGGTGAGTCATGACATGCCATGATTCACCTAGCAGACCATGGTGAGTCATGACATGCCATGATTCACCTAGCAGACCATGGTGAGTCATGACATGCCATGCTTTTTCATGTATTGTGTATTGTAATGTATCGCATACCATAATTTACCTATTTAAAAAAACATGGCATACCATGGTATCTCACCATGGCATACCATGGTATCTCACCATGGTTTACCTGTTTCAAAACATCATGGTATATCATGATTTTCCAATGTATAATTTCATACCAGGTGTTTTTTTCTTGCAAAATGAAAATCGTTTTGGTGGATTAAGACAATGACGTGTACTACAATTACAGTAGATCTAATCGGTGTGTGATACACGCATCGATTGTGAAATAACATCGGCCATCCAAAAACCATTCTACGACGCTCTGTTGACGTTAGAAGACGAAATGTATATTGGCTTTTCTGTTGTGTAAACGTGTACACAACATAACGCTGTGCAAACATACTCGCAACATAAAATAATGTATACGTACATAAAAAACCATAATGTTGTGTGACAGTCGAAGGCGCTTACCACAGAGGCCGCAGTGAAGAGGGCAGCTCTCCAGAACGTACGCATGTTCCTCGTCACACCAAAAGGTCGGCCAACCCGGATTAGCTCCACATTGAGTGTCATAGTTTTTGCATTCGCCTGTGGTAACAACATCGCCAATACAACAATATGTAAAATCACAAAATTAGCACTAATAGTTTTTACGATGCAGCTAAGCACCGCGTTTGTTATTCTGGTCTGATTCACTTCTTTATCGAAACGATAACAAAGTGTTATACTACACCAGGAATTCTAGTCATGTGTTTTCGTCACATCGCGAAGTAGTTTTGTTATTCCAAATTGTCGTTGTGTCATGTTCACATCGCCGGTACAGTATAACTGTATCATCAACACAACAGGGTTGAACATTATATCATCTGTACTACCTTCGAAACCATGACGTCATTGTATTTAGCTTATTTATACAAATAGTAAAATATAATTCCTAGTTGGTGCCAAAAGCCACCCATTCCGATCCCTTACTTATCCTCTCCGCACCCTAGTTGGTGCAAAAGGCCACCCGTTCCGATCCCTTATTTATCCTCTCCGCACCCTAGTTGGTGCAAAATGCAACCCATTCCGATCCCTTACTTATCCTCTCCGCACCCTAGTTGGTGCAAAATGCCACCCATTCCGACCACTTACTTATCCCCTCCGCACCCTAGTTGGTGCAAAATGCCACCAATTCCGATCACTTACTTATCCCCTCCGCACCCTAGTTGGTGCAAAATGCCACCCATTCCGACCACTTACTTATCCCCTCCGCACCCTAGTTGGTGCAAAAGGCCACCCATTCCGACCACTTACTTATCCCCTCCGCACCCTAGTTGGTGCAAAATGCCACCCATTCCGATCACTTACTTATCCCCTCTGCACCCTAGTTGGTGCAAAATGCCATCAATTCCGATCCCTTACTTATCCTCTCCGCACCCTAGTTGGTGCAAAATGCCACCCATTCCGATCACTTACTTATCCCCTCCGCACCCTAGTTGGTGCAAAATGCCACCCATTCCGATCACTTACTTATCCCCTCCGCACCCTAGTTGGTGCAAAAGCCACCCATTCCGATCACTTACTTATCCTCTCCGCACCCTAGTTGGTGCAAAATGCCACCCATTCCGATCACTTACTTATCCCCTCCGCACCCTAGTTGGTGCAAAAGGCCACCCATTCCGATCACTTACTTATCCTCTCCGCACCCTAGTTGGTGCAAAATGCCACCCATTCCGATCACTTACTTATCCTCTCCGCACCCTAGTTGGTGCAAAAGGCCACCCATTCCTATCCCTTACTTATCCCCTCCGCACCCTAGTTGGTGCAAAAGGCCACCCATTCCGATCACTTACTTATCCTCTCCGCACACTAGTTGGTGCAAAAGGCCACCCATTCCGATCACTTACTTATCCTCTCCGCACCCTAGTTGGTGCAAAAGGCCACCCATTCCGATCACTTACTTATCCTTTCCGCACCCTAGTTGGTGCAAAAGGCCACCCATTCCGATCACTTACTTATCCTCTCCGCACCCTAGTTGGTGCAAAAGGCCACCCATTCCGATCACTTACTTATCCTTTCCGCACCCTAGTTGGTGCAAAAGGCCACCCATTCCGATCACTTACTTATCCTCTCCGCACCCTAGTTGGTGCAAAAGGCCACCCATTCCGATCACTTACTTATCCTTTCCGCACCCTAGTTGGTGCAAAAGGCCACCCATTCCGATCACAGATCAGTAGAATGTTAATGTAGCTATTGCGATAATACCTGGATACTGACTGAGACACAATGACTATCGTTGAACAGATTGGATAACAATTGATTAGTACGTAACGACATTGGGACGTACGTGTGCAGTAGTCGTCGGTCCAACCCTTCGTACAAGTGCACGAACAGTCGCTCTGGTCAGCCACGCCACAATTGGCACAACGCACCTTGCACTCTGGAAGAAAGGTGAGACGTTCTAACAAGTGCATACGGTGGTTATGACTTTGTGGAGATATACTATACATCATGGGGAGGCGTCGACGTACGTTGAGTTGAGTTGGGGTATGAGATTCTGGGTGTGTGGGGGTGGGGTATGATAGTCTGGGGGTGGGAGGTGATGGGTATGGGAGTTTGTGAGTGTAGGTTGTGATGTATGGGAGTCTGGGTGTGTGTGGGGTGGGGTATGATAGTCTGGGGTGTGGGGTGTAGTGTATGGGAGTCTCTGTATGTGTGTATGTGGGGGGGGGGGGTATGATAGACTGGGTGTGTGGGGTATAGGAGTCTGGGTTTGTGTGTTTGGGGTGGGGTATTGAAGTCTGGGTGTGTGTGTGTTGGGGTATGGGAGTCGGGGGTGTGGAGTGTGGCGTATGGGTGTTTGAGGTTGTGGGGTGATGTTTGGGAGTCTGGGTGTGTGTGGGGGTGGGGTATGGAAGTCTGGGTGTGTGTGTGGGGGGTATGGGAGTCGGGGGTGTGGAGTGTGGCATATGGGTGTTTGAGTGTGTGGGGTGTGGGGTATGGAGATATGGGCAACACAGAGTAGGAATACAATATTTCTGTGACAACAATAAATGCAATTGGTTTGTTATCACTATTGGTAGACTCGAATGTCTGACTTTGGAAACCGAAGGGGGCGGCAACGTTTTCATAGGCTACTCTCCGTGTTGTGTCCCCAGAAAATAGCTATGACTGAATCACAAGGGAAATGACAGTGCAGAAACTGGTGTTCTGTGCCTACAGTGAGTCTGGCGTAAAGTCGTATCAGTTCAGCGTATTCTTGCGACAACTTGATACCGGACACGGCCACGGGTATAAACCAAGACATTCATATATGTCAGATACTGCTACCAACCTGCCGGGCATTGATTGGGTCCAATCTAGATAGACGTCATCTTTATCACACACCCCAACCGTGGCGTACATGATTATACATTTAAAATAGAAAGTTGCGGAGTGGCATAAACGCGTTGTTGGCATGGCAACGCAATAGTTGTTTCCGACTTGCTACGTCATTGCAACTGTGCGATAGAGGATACGTAACATAGGTCCAAACAAAAACGAACGTTATTGTCTTTCTAGACATATACTCAATACAAGCACTATCCACAATGTTATGTAATTGAAATTGAGAGATTTCTACATCAAAATTGGGAGAGTACACAATGAAATAAAGATGCACACAACATGTAAGTTGTAGCCGTGGTGAAATAGAGTGGCGTATCTAGGATCTCGCAGGGGGGGTGGGGGCCAAAGGGGGAGCGGGGGCAAAGTTGGAAAGCTTAGTCACCCATTGGTTTACCATGCTACCATGTAGCGGCGCAACGGACAAACACGGGAAAAATTAAAACATTTAAACTAAAGGGGCCACGACCCTATGACCCCCCCAAATACGTCATTCGTAAAATGGTTAGTGGTGGGGAGTTTGCATCTGTGTCAAACGAAGATCGCGACTTGCGATTGTACTTACCGCAGTTGTCGCTTGGAGTGCAATCTGGAACAACGAAAACTCGCGTTAGACTTTTTCTGGAATTCCTACATTATTTTCTCAAGTTATGATGTATAGTTAAGCAATTCGTAGGCATTAATGAATTCGAATAAAGTAGGAATTGATACAACTCAGTCTTATATTAGAAGATGACAGCGCAATAATGTTTTTCGCTGAATTTGAAAAAATTACCATAACACGTAATTGGTTTAACGTTAACTTAACAACGGACGTGTCTCCATAACCAATCAAACACATTTCAAATATACATTATTACAATGTTTTTTAAGTATTAAAGTTCAAATACATTTTCTTGCAGTTTTGTTCTTACATTTCACTGGATCAACTGAAGGAAAGGAATTCAAACGTATCTTCACTCTTATTTGAAACAACATTATATTGGTGCCGCTCCTCACATTAAACTGTCTGACCCTTTTCAGTCGGTACCGACGTAACATTTTAAACATATCAATATATTTCGATATTCGAGGAAACATATCTAATGTGACTTCAATATACATATGTATTATTCCATTTACTGGAATGTCGAACAAAGATCTTTAAATTCAGCCAAATTCAACCGAACTGAAATATCTCGCTGCAGTTGCTATTCTTACAAATGTTTTTCAGAATAACCAACCAAATCAAAAAATAAGTAATCGCCCCAATTTGCCATGTCCCTTTTTAGAGACTCGCTGCGAGAAGAGATCGCTGAGGACTAAATAAAAGATCGGCGATGTACGACCAGACGCTCTCACCTCTACGGCAGAGTTCGTTGTAACACCAAGCTTTGCCTGAACTACACATCGTGCAAGGGTCGCCCTTCTTGAACGGTTGCCGTTTGTAGTTGCCGCTGTAGAGACGACATATCTGGTCAGTGTCTAAATAAGTCTCATAAATAAAGGTTAAATAACAATTGTAATAAACGTATCAAACAATAAATACACAATTTCAACATACGCGTGGCTTGACAGCGTTCCCCTTAGAGGAAGGGGAAAGTCGTGCATTTCACGCAAACTTCACTTTAGTTTATACTAGAATTGGTTCTTTCCTTTTCATCTGACATCATCATACTACTTTTGTCATCGATACCATAGCATATTACTACAATAATGCCAGGACAATTCAATATTATAACAATTCAATATTATAACAATTCAATATTATAACAATTCAATATTATAACAATTCAATATTATAACAATTCAATATTATAACAATTCAATATTATAACAATTCAATATTATAACAATTCAATATTATAACAATTCAATATTATAACAATTCAATATTATAACAATTCCCACACATGACTAATAAAAAAAAACGTCCGGCAAACTTTTATGTATAATTATTTTGCAGCACATGTAAATTAGCTCTTTTATCTACGAGGTCCACTCACCCGGGTCCGTAGTTGCACACGAGGTAAGTGCCGGCAGTTATAGAGGACCCTACAATTGTGTCGCAGGTCTTGTAAGCACATCCCACCTCACGCGTCTCGTCCCACACCACCTGCAAACATTCCATGTCAAAGTCATGCCCACAGCACCTGCAAACATTCCAAGTCAAAGTGATGCCCACAGCACCTGCAATCAGTTCATGTCAAAGTCATGCCCACACCAACTGCAAACATTCCATGTCAAAGTCATGCCCACAGCACCTGCAAACATTCCATGTCAAAGTCATGCCCACAGCACCTGCAAACATTCCATGTCAAAGTGATGCCCACACTACTTGCAAACATTCCATGTCAAAGTCATGCCCACACCACCTGAAAACAGTTCATGTCAAAGTCATGCCCACACCACCTGCAAACAGTTTATGTCAAAGTCATGCCCACAGCACCTGCAAACATTCGATGTCAAAGTCATGCCCACACCACCTGCAAACAGTTCATGTCAAAGTCATGCCCACACCACCTGCAAGCATTCCATGTCAAAGTCATGCCCACACCACCTGCAAACATTCCATGTCAAAGTCATGCCCACACCACCTGCAAACAGTTCATATCTTCATAGTGGTTTTTAAGAACACGGAAGCAATAAGATAAGATAAGATAAGGATGGGAATAAAAGCAACACATCCTTTTCGTCTCTTGATCACACTCAAACGCACTTGGTGTACCTGTGTGTAGTGACCACACACGAACGCTGTATATTTGACGTACCTGTGTATAGTGACCACACACTCCCGAGCAGGCGCGCGTGTCGTAGTCATAGTCACTGATCTCGTCGTACCAAGCCTGGATGGCACTGCTCAAATCGATGGTGTTTGATGAAGTTAGGTAGAGATTCTGACCGATAGGATCGAAGGGCATCGTGTTTGCGTCCCTGGCTGGTTGTCCGTGACCATATTCACACGTGTCGGCCCAATCGGCCGCCATGCTCGCCAGGTAGGGGTTCCATATCTGAAAGCACATGTCCGCAGTACAGTGGAACCTCGTTAATCCGGACACCTCGGCACTCGGACATAATTTCACGAGAACGGAATTCCCAAACGTTATTGGGCCTATTCATCTGGAAATGGGCATTACGGACCCTATATTTCACTCGAAGGCATAACACAATAAATCTGGAAATTCCAACCGCCCGCAACCGTTTGATGGATTACTCCCCTTGCCGTCCGATGCCCATTTTTATATGTAGCTGTGGCTTACTGAATTGCCGCCCGATGCCCATTTTTGTGTGTAGCTGTGGCTTACTGAATTGCCTCCCGATGCCCATTTTTGTGTGTAGCTGTGGCTTACTGAATTGCCGCCCGATGCCCATTCTTGTGTGTAGCTGTGGCTTACTGAATTGCCGCCCGATGCCCATTCTTGTGTGTAGCTGTGGCTTACTGAATTGCCGCCCGATGCCCATTCTTGTGTGTAGCTGTGGCTTACTGAATTGCCGCCCGATGCCCATTCTTGTGTGTAGCTGTGGCTTACTGAATATTTTTTAAACTTTACCAAGGGAACAAGTATCGTAGCAGACAGAAGCAGAACAAACTCATTGATAAACACGAGGAAATAAAATTGAAGGTTTTTCAATATTGACTACAAACAAATATTAAATAAAATATAATATTGTAACGTAAGGATGATAGACAATCTAGAGGAGGCGAAGTAATCGTAGTAAAAGATTGTATATAGTACAATATTCATCAGTAAATAATTTGTGCAAGTTACCCGTTGATTGTATAAATGCGTATTGTGTGAATATGTTAAACGAGAGAATCGACATATACGTGACAGAGGCACGTAGGTTGGTGGTATCGCGTGACAGAGGCACGTAGGTTGGTGGTATCGCTATAAACAAATGGCATCATTGTCAACATGCCGTTGTTGTTTTGGATGATCAACATGTTAATTATTGTATGATGGACATATGCATTGTGGGCGTATGTATGGTGGGCGTATGTATGGTGGGCGTATGTATGGTGGGTGTATGTATGGTGGGCATATGCATGATGGAACGTTTGCTGAGAAACACAATTCAAAAGTGTACCTATGTAGGGTCTCAGTCAACCGTATAATCCAGGCAAGTCGTATATTGTATGATTATCAATATATTACGAGATAACGACACACCTGTCTCAGGTGGGACTAATATCTATAACCGGATAGGCGTTACTAACTAAATTTCCATAATATCGGTCTTTGTGTGAAGCGTGGACCCATGTCTGTGTACATTATTTTGACATATCAACCTAGAAATCAGACGAGAATAGCGCCATGCCTGAGGGCGTAGTTGATAAAGCACAAAGCGTCTCGGTTGAGTCAAGCTGGGTTCGAAACTTAATATTGGCCTAGTCACTCAGTTGTATAAATGAGCACCTGGCGCTAGCCGCTGGCTGGAGTACGTGTGACACGCTAAAGTGACTAACTCAGTGAACCGTCTAACGAAGGAGAAAGCTTACACCCAAGGGCGTTTTTCGGGGTGGTTTCCTATGCAAAATACACCCTCTCGGTTTGTGAAGGCTATTGACAAAATAACGTTTTGAAGAATACATTCAAAATATAAATAAGTTTACTCGATTTTTATTTTATTTTTA
This sequence comes from Lamellibrachia columna, assembly GCA_963662155.1. NCBI lineage: Eukaryota > Metazoa > Annelida > Polychaeta > Sabellida > Siboglinidae > Lamellibrachia > Lamellibrachia columna. The sequence continues at coordinate 50,021,903 of OY759267.1, forward strand.
ACATTTCATTTAAGTATATAATATTATATATATATATATATATATATATATATATATATATATATATATATATATATTATCTCTTATTTAATTTGTCATGTGAAGATTGCTGCGATTTTATACAAATATAAAATATATATATATATATATATATATATATATATATATATATATGCATATACATATGTATACATATATATATACATATGTGTATATATATATATATATATATATATATATATATATATATATATATATATATATATATATATATATATATATATTTACATATGTATACATATATATTTATACATATGTATACATAAATATATATATATATACTCAAATGAAATATTAAAAATAAAATAGAAATTCCTACGTAATTCAAATTGTGCGAAGACATATACGTATACTTTATACACTTTATACGTATACTTTATACGTATACTTTATACACTTAGCCATTAGCAGTAATCATTGATGCACTAATTGAAGACATGCTATATTTTAGATGTAACTCGTTACTCGAGTGATAATTGAATATTATTACATTATCATTGCATTGTTTCTTTTTTAAGTTTTGCGTACGCCTTTTATACATTACCAGATATGCCCAGGCCTACTTTTTAGTATTAAATGCTCTACTGTGCTAGTTATTGCATATGATGATGTTTTTATTAAAATATTATATACTTCGATATATATATATATATATATATATATATATATATATATATATATATATATATATATATATATATATATATATATATCAAAGTATATCATCTATGATAATGTAATAATATACAGTTATCACTCGAATAACGAGTTACATCTAAAATGTAACATGTTTTCATGAATGAATACTGTTATTGGCTAAGTGTATAAAGTAAACGCACATTTCTACGCACTTGAATTATGTAGGAATAAATGACACGCGTCTTAGATCTATGCTGGGAGGTCGCGACCCTGGATGCACAAATAGTTTACACAGTATCATGATACCTGCTCCTGAAGCATGCCTTTGTGAATGAATCGGTGCTGCTAAAAATAGAGGCGACTAGAGATGGCGCACCTGTGAGAATCGCGTTTCGTGGCTAAAGCGCTATGTCATATATTAATAAATCAGATTTTACAAAAACAAACCAGAATCATTAAGCATAAGTTACGAATAGGACGCGCAAAAGTGACCCCCCGGTCGAGTAACCTTCGAGGATTTAGGATGGAAATGCAACTTCGAAAACAATATGTTTAGGGTTTTTTGGCGGAGAGTGCCTAATGTGTCAGGCGATGTTTAGGTGAAGGGGATTGTCGACAAATAACCACAGACATTTTCTGAGTAATACTTGTCGGTAAACATTTGGCCGGTAAACAACTAGGTATGTGTCACGTGGTAATTCTGCACCTGCCGTCACTGGTCACGTCCTTGTAGCAAGACTGGCCGCTGGCACGTGCGTGACGCACCTCACGACTGCCCGGGCAATATGCGTCAAGGTTGAGTCATCTCTATGAAAATAATGACGCCGTAGTACGTAAAATAATGACGCCGTAGTACGTAAAATAATGACGCCGTAGTACGTAAAATAATGACGCCGTAGTACGTAAAATAATGACGCCGTAGTACGTAAAATAATGATGCCGTAGTACGTAAAATAATGACGCCGTAGTACGTAACATTCCAACTTTGGTGGATCACACATTTGTACGAGGTGTGCGTCAAGGTCCGTCAATGTCCTCTGCACGTCTTAGCCGCAAAACAATTAGAATGACGGTAAACAGCGACTAAACTGACTACAACTTATTGTTACCCCCAATAAACGACCATATATATTTATATACATAATTATACATATTTACTATTGTAATTTATTATTTTGCTATTATATTATTTACCATTGATGTTGACAAGTATTTGCAAATAACCGAACCTGTCTGTCAGAGTCCACGAAGTATCCTATGACGTCGTCGATAAGACTTTAAAGTATCAGTCATTGGTCGAAAATGGTCTGTCCACATGTCTCCAGGGTGCGTCAGTGCGTGCTGCAAAACATGCATTTGTACACACGTACGGACAATGACGCACATTACCCGGGGTCACGGGGTGCTTCATGCAATTGACGGGTGCGATACTAACACCGGTTTGTAGCAACGGCCGTGGAATCTTCAACAACGGTAACATCAACGCACTAAGTAGACAAAACAACTGCTCAAACACGCTGGGCATATAAAGCAAAAACAATGATGTATGTATTGTTTATCTTTGCGAATTAACGCTCAATATTTGGCCATACGTTGCCCAAAGTACAAATATCATAAAGCGCCAAGAAAAATGCCAAGATAATTACAGTGTGCGCGCGTTCGTATCTCCATGTGCGCGCGCGCGCACGCGCGTGTGTGTGTATGCGTGCGTGCGTGCGTGCGTGCGTGCGTGCGTGCGTGCGTGCGTGCGTGCGTGCGTGCGTGCGTGTGTGGGTTTATTTGTCGGGTCATGACATGCGTCACTCAGATGAAACTAATATTCGTGTGATTGTTGTCCTTGACGCGAAAACCGAACACACAACTGTGACAATCACTTTGTGAAGTTTCTAGAAGCAAACGTCGACATCAACGCAACGCTTTACATTGGCCAGTCGCCAATTCATTGGTGTTGTAAGTAATTATCTAGCCAGACGCGTTTAGTCATGCGTTCAGCAACCAAACCCTTCAACACCTCCACGAAGCCTTTCTCTCACCACCCCGAATATTGGGTGCGATTCTATTCAAACATTGGTGAGAAACAAATTGCCTGCTATGAACACCCAGGGTTAAAAACGACTTAGTCAATGGTGGCGGCGAACAGGTAACACGAACACTTTCGTATCAAGCTAAAACAAAAAAGACAGAAATGATGTCGGTGCGCAGGAAGGGTCTCGTGGATGAAACCTAACGTGTCTAAATCTTCTGGACACCTGTTACGTATCAAATTATTATTATTAGAATTATGCCAATCATAGAAGGTTGAGTGTTCAAACTGACCCACTCGCTGCGACACTAAAGCAACGTGACACTATGATTTGTTATGACGCATTGCACGAAGTCGCGACGATTGACACTGAATAGTGTATTTGGTTCATCCTTCATTTGTGACGAAGGGAAAATTGTCAACCCGCATGTTACACCACGGAAACACTGACAACAGAAACCTCGCGACGTCTCCCTCGCAATCGTTGTCCCTCCTCTTTAATAACGATAATTAAAATGAGAAACGCATTTAGGACGTTTTTCAGACTTTTTAAATTATACTTTAGGAAAGATTCGTTAGACCTACTACCATTCCAACGGACATCTGTATTCGTATCAAATAAAAAGACCGCCTTGTGGTGGTTTTATTGAGTTGTTTATTGAGTGGTTTTATTGAGTTGTTTTGGAAAAGAATGAAGACGACGATGAAAAAACGTAGAAAATTCAAGTAATTTAATAAAATTGAGCACATTATAATAATATGGTTTGGGTGTGTTTGTGGGAACTTTTCACCTGTATTTAATTGTCATGTATGTTTTATTGAACACGTGATGGTATGGCATTAAATGATCTACGAGTTCACCCAAACCATGTCTTATTTTATACTTATAATTATATGCTCATATATCGTCATGAAGTATATGTATCTATATGAATATTATATACTATACATTTTATGCATGTGCGTAAGTAAGATTTCAATGACTTGGACGATAATACATCAAGCAAGGTACTGAATTTGCGGATGAAACAAGAGTGTTTAGAAAAGCTTAAACATTTTGGAGATAAGCAACACGTACAAAACGATCTAGACAAATTAATAAAATAGTCTGAAAATGGCAGGTTATTCAATTTTGGGAAACGTAAATGGCTATACGGAACTTAGGCGTAAAATATAACATGAGTGATCCTAATCTAGATACTACCGTAAAAGAAAAGTACATAAAAGAAAAGGACACGAAGTAGCGTTAGTGAAGGCACATTGTGAGGGTAGATTGTGTAAATGCTAGCATCGTGAATGCACACACACACACACACACACACACACACACACACACACACACACACACACACACACACACACACACACACACACACACACACACACACACACACACACACACACACACACACACACACACACACACACACACACACACACACACACACACACACACACACACACACACACACACACACACACACACACACACACACACACACACACACACACACACACACACACACACACACACACACACACACACACACATATGTTTATATATAAGTTATTGGACTCTCGACAAGTCAATGGCTTCCTTGTCCACTTGCCATTTGGGTTGTTTTGCATTTGATTGCAATTTTGTTAAATCTTGTAATCGAATAGCATGTAGCATAACTGACTAGTCGAAATGTCAGTGCTCATTCCGCGAGGTTTTTCATATCAAAATGGTCTTTGTCAGTAAATATAGTGTTGACGCAACATATGCAATTCATGTTGCTTGAGAAAGTTAGTGTGGTACAAAAAGTCGATGTACTTATTATTTTACCGAACATTTATTTAAAATGCATTACAGTAAATATATCATGCATTTTGGATGTTAATGAAGAGACAGTGTAACACATATATTTTAAAATATATTATTTGTCTTAGAACATCATGCGATCTTATACAAGGAATACGTTTGAAACAAAACGTTGCTGCACTTCTACACTAAACATGTGTTCCATGTTATTCTCGGCCAATTTAACAAACATATTCACGGGTATATTGCGAGTTTGATTCAGAGCAATATATCATCGTGTTCTTGCGACGAAGCATTTCATCGCAGTGGGTCACACAATCTTAGAAACAAAGCGTTGTTTTCCACTAACCATGTGTTCCATGTTCGAGGCGCCCTGCAGTCGGCGCAGTGCGTTGTGTTTCTCCACAATTGCTGTCTTCTCGGTCTCAGACAACGCGGCGGCTCTGCGACGGCGGAGTCGGGGCAACATCTCGACAGCGTCCTCCAGCGTCGTTACCCGGTTCGACTTGACGAAGTTCACGTCGTCGGGAGTCTTCAGCCCAGTGAGTGAGTCGACCTGGCCCGCGACCACGAGGACGACGGCCAACAGACAACACCGACACATCTTCTCCATGCTCTCGGCTCTCGTGTAAAGTCTATATGTTGTCAGTAATCGTTGCACTCTATTTACAACAGTTGTTGTTTCTGCTGAGATACTGTTTCAGCCGGCGTCGCACACCGATTTATACCGCGTTGTCACGCTTGGCGTGTCAACGACAGTGATAGGCGGGCCTTGTGCCCGCCCTGTAGCCGTGACAAGTTCAACTTAATTCACCCCACCCCGATAACATATTTTTCTGCTGTATGTTATTTTGGTTTGTTAAGTGTACGTTTGTTTCTGTCAATGTAATGTTTGTTAATCACGTTCATGTGCACTAACATTAATGCATCGGTAGATTCACGAACACGTTATCTTCGTTGACATCTTCAGCACCAGACGTATTAGCTGTGGTAGAAACAGTAACTGCGACACAAGAATCGTATCACGATTTCTGCCTCATCTTAAGAAAATATTGTCGAACACAAAGTTCAATTTATGAAACAAGTTGTTTAGTACTTTGAATTGTTTAACACATTTTGGCAATACTCATTGAATGGTGATATTGTCATTATATGTTGTGCGTGCCTACATGCTTGCGTGTGTGCGTGCGTATGTGCATGTCATTTTATTACTTGGAAAACATTACCAAGTTCGTGTGAACGTCGTGTCAACATCAAATGGGTACCGTCACATAATGACAGGTGTTTCGTCGCGTCATATAAACTGAACATGTTCAATATTTACGCCGAATTGTCGGCGAAAATGTTGACATCCGTGAAAACGTCGCAAAAACGAGCCTGCATGTTGCAGTGGATACTAGGTAGGTTTGATTTTTTTTGCAAAATTAATTTGAAATTAGCCTAGCAAAACAATCGAATTGAGGAGGCACCGTTAAGGTTATTGGGGTGTTTTAATTATATGAAACCCCAGACAAGCCCCGTGTCAATTAACCAATGAAAATCGTGGTGTATTCCCTTTAAGGAGGTAGACTGTTGCACGTGAAGTTAGTTGAATTATCTCTAGCGTGCGCACACCCTCTTCGTTAGGCATTGCCGAAGCCTCCCTCCCATACCATTATTTAAAAAGGGTTCGAGAAATAAGTCAGAGAATTACAGACCAGTGAGTTTAACGTCAGTGATTTGTAAATTATTAGAAAGGTTAATTAAAGACCATATGGTGGACTTCCTCGTTAAGCATAAATTATTAAATTCATCTCAACATGGATTCCTTAAAGCGAGGTCATGCTTAACAAATATGTTATGTTTTTTGGAAGAAATCACTAAGTGGATAGACGTGGGATCGCCAGTAGATATTATCTACTTAGATTTTCAGAAAGCTTTTGACAAAGTGCCACATCAAAGATTACTACTTAAATTAAAAGCCCATGGTATCGGGGATAGCATAACTGACTGGATAGAACAATGGCTGACTGACAGAAGACAACGAGTTGTAGTAGATGGAGAAGTTTCAAATTGGAAATCGGTTTTGAGTGGGGTACTTCAAGGATCAGTATTAGGACCTATATTATTCTTAATTTATATCAATGACTTGGACGACAGTATAACAAGTAATGTACCGAAATTTGCGGATGACACAAAACTGTTTAGAAAGGTTAATACTGATGGTGATAAACAACATTTACAAAACGATCTAGACAGATTAGTGAAATGGTCTGAGAAATGGCAGATGTTGTTCAATTTTGGGAAATGTAAATGCCTACATACAGGACATAGGAACTTGAATGTAAACTATAGAATGGGAGATACTGTTCTGGGTACTACTGTAAAAGAAAAGGACTTAGGAGTTACAATAAGCGCTGATATGAAAGTTTCAGAGCAGTGTGGTATTGCAGCTTCAAAGGGTAATCAAATTCTTGGATTGATTAGAAGAAACATAACATACAAGGGAAAAAAGTTAATTATACCTCTTTATAAAGCAATAGTTAGACCTCATTTAGAATACTGTATACAAGCATGGAGACCATATCGTAAGAAGGATATAGATACGCTTGAACGCATACAAAGGAGAGCAACTAAAATGATTCCAGAACTGAGAGACCTTAGTTATGAAGAACGCCTGAAAGAATGTGGTTTAACAACTCTAGAGACAAGGAGGTTAAGAGGAGATCAGATTGAAGTTTTTAAGATATTGAATGGGTATGAAAATATTGATAGAAATATGTTTTTCTCACTCAAGAAGGATAGCAGAACTAGAGGACATGAGGTAAAATTAGTAAAGGATCAATGTAGATTGGACATCAGGAAGCACTCGTTCTCACAGAGGACAATAAATGAATGGAACAAATTGTCAACAGATTGTGTAACTGCTAGCAGCGTGAATATGTTTAAAAACAAGGTTGACACAAATCTCAGGAGGGCAGGCTATAAGTAGATGAACATTGTTGGACTCTCGATAAGCCAATGGCTTCCTTGTCCACTTGCCATCTGGGGCTTTGGCTTGGATGGCAAATCTTGTTAAATCTTGTTAAATCTTGTTCCAGCCGAGTCTCCAGCCAGGGTTTCACTGGCCTTTTCGCCAGCCGTCTCGCGTATATCGCTGGCGTCGTACAAGCGTCGTACAAGCGTCGTACAAGCGTCGTACAAGCGTCGTACAATCGATACAGCCAGACTAACAAGCCTCACAATAGTTAGCTTTATTTGGCTCATTTTGCTAATTTCTTCATTACCATATCTTAGATGTGTTTGGGAAAACCGCCAGGGTTGTGTTGTTTCTATGGCGAATTGTCGTGACATGTGCGGCGACTCACCACGAGCAAACACTAGTTAAATCAGTACGCTCCATGTCACGATTACCTTTGCTTAAAAACACCCTACTTTATCAAGCGCTAATCTAAACATTTGACATTGCGGTTGAACCACGCCTGATTCACACAGTCGGTTGTTCGTGTTATTAAACGATCCTTGGGGTGGACGCTTTGTTCACTACGAGGCTACGCCTTTGATCCCCGTAATTATCTATACAAAATAAAAAGCTTCGTGCAGACAGTAAGGTCTCGGTGACTGCAGACAGCAAGGTTTCCATGAGTGCCGACAGTAAGGTCTCGATGATTGCAGACAGCAAGGTTTCCATGAGTGCCGACAGTAAGGTCTCGATGACTGCAGACAGCAAGGTTTCCATGAGTGCCGACAGTAAGGTCTCGATTACTGCAGACAGCAAGGTTTCCATGAGTGCCGATAGTAAGGTCTCGGTGACTGCAGACAGCAAGGTTTCCATGAGTGCCGACAGTAAGGTCTTGATGATTGCAGACAGCAAGGTTTCCATGAGTGCCGACAGTAAGGTCTCGATGACTGCAGACAGCAAGGTTTCCATGAGTGCCGACAGTAAGGTCTCGATGACTGCAGACAGCAAGGTTTCCATGAGTGCCGACAGTAAGGTCTCGGTGACTGCAGACAGCAAGGTTTCCATGAGTGCCGACAGTAAGGTCTCGATGACTGCAGACAGCAAGGTTTCCATGAGTGCCGACAGTAAGGTCTCGGTGACTGCAGACAGCAAGGTTTCCATGCGTGCCGACAGTAAGGTCTCGGTGACTGCAGACAGCAAGGTTTCCATGAGTGCCGACAGTAAGGTCTCGGTGACTGAAGACAGCAAGGTTTCCATGAGTGCCGACAGTAAGGTCTCGGTGACTGCAGACAGCAAGGTTTCCATGAGTGCCGACAGTAAGGTCTCGATGACTGCAGACAGCAAGGTTTCCATGAGTGCCGACAGTAAGGTCTCGATTACTGCAGACAGCAAGGTTTCCATGAGTGCCGACAGTAAGGTCTCGGTGACTGCAGACAGCAAGGTTTCCATGAGTGCCGACAGTAAGGTCTCGGTGACTGCAGACAGCAAGGTTTCCATGAGTGCCGACAGTAAGGTCTCGATGACTGCAGACAGCAAGGTTTCCATGAGTGCCGACAGTAAGGTCTCGATGACTGCAGACAGCAAGGTTTCCATGAGTGCCGACAGTAAGGTCTCGATGACTGCAGACAGCAAGGTTTCCATGAGTGCCGACAGTAAGGTCTCGGTGACTGCAGACAGCAAGGTTTCCATGAGTGCCGACAGTAAGGTCTCGATGACTGCAGACAGCAAGGTTTCCATGAGTGCCGACAGTAAGGTCTCGATGACTGCAGACAGCAAGGTTTCCATGCGTGCCGACAGTAAGGTCTCGATTACTGCAGACAGCAAGGTTTCCATGAGTGCCGACAGTAAGGTCTCGGTGACTGCAGACAGCAAGGTTTCCATGAGTGCCGACAGTAAGGTCTCGGTGACTGCAGACAGCAAGGTTTCCATGAGTGCCGACAGTAAGGTCTCGATGATTGCAGACATCAAGGTTTCCATGAGTGCCAACAGTAAGGTCTCGGTGACTGCAGACAGCAAGGTTTCCATGAGTGCCGACAGTAAGGTCTCGGTGACTGCAGACAGCAAGGTTTCCATGAGTGCCGACAGTAAGGTCTCGGTGACTGAAGACATCAAGGTTTCCATGAGTGCCAACAGTAAGGTCTCGATGACTGCAGACAGCAAGGTTTCCATGAGTGCCGACAGTAAGGTCTCGATGACTGCAGACAGGAAGGTTTCCATGTGTGCCGACAGTAAGGTCTCGGTGACTGCAGACAGCAAGGTTTCCATGCGTGCCGACAGTAAGGTCTCGGTGACTGCAGACAGCAAGGTTTCCATGAGTGCCGACAGTAAGGTCTCGGTGACTGCAGACAGCAAGGTTTCCATGAGTGCCGACAGTAAGGTCTCGGTGACTGCAGACAGCAAGGTTTCCACGAGTGCCGACAGTAAGGTCTCGGTGACTGCAGACAGCAAGGTTTCCATGAGTGCCGACAGTAAGGTCTCGGTGACTGCAGACAGCAAGGTTTCCATGAGTGCCGACAGTAAGGTCTCGATGACTGCAGACATCAAGGTTTCCATGAGTGCCGACAGTAAGGTCTCGGTGACTGCAGACAGCAAGGTTTCCATGAGTGCCGACAGTAAAGTCTCGATTACTGCAGACAGCAAGGTTTCCACGAGTGCCGACAGTAAGGTCTCGATTACTGCAGACAGCAAGGTTTCCACGAGTGCCGACAGTAACGTCTATCAGGGCACTCACATAGGCAGGCATATAAACCCATATAAGAATATTTAACCATACTTAACAAGATTGCCATCCAAGGCAAAACAAAACGAACGTGTATATCCCCGGACACGAACGTATATATCCCCTGACACGACATGAACGTGTATTCCACCGTTCACGAACGTGTATTCTGACGCGAACAAACCCACATACAAACGTTTAACCCCGAACAAATAGTCGTTGGCATTTGGAATAGAAATTCAACTGTTCTTCTTGGTTATCTGTCTTTATGCGCAAACATTTAATGTTTCATTAAATGGGCTAACAACAAGGCACTAACTAAAATGCTTTTTTTTTGTGTACACAAAGTTTAATATTGTATGCACTACATGTGAAAATAAAAAAATTAGGAAACATTTATTTATATGTAAAATTTTAAGTTTAATGCGTTTAACTCGCAAAAACTGGAAGTTAGAGATGAGCGATCACGTGGTTTTGTGACGTCAGTGATTATACCGGTTTACATTCAGGCAGTGATTTCTATGCAATGCTTCAGTATAGTTTCACTCGCGTTACTATAGCGAGTGATTTTCCAGAATAAAACATATAATGTAATACTTTTCGAACCGTTAGCGACTAATGATACCGCAGATTCATCTTCAAATTCGGCTCTTTCTGAGCAGTTTAGCGACGCCAGTAGCCTTTGTGTAGGCTTCGAATTTCTTTACTTTCTGACCGAACCATGAAAACGACCACATGGAGCTGCCAAACTTCTTCTCCTCATATATCTACCATACACATACATATGTGACGTCTGTTCGGGCAGGTGTGAACAAAAGACCATGCTTTACATTCAACATGATATTACGAAAAACACTGTATAGATCAAAGACCATACGCAGGAGGCTCCGTTGTATTCACAATACAATAATCGCTTATCGCTGTCATTGCTCTGTATTTGATTTAATTAAAAACAAAAACTGGGGAGAATTTCCCCTGAGGGGAAACGCATGAAAATATGAAATATTGAAATAAGATATTATGATAATTGTAATTTAATTTATTAAAATTATTAAACGGTATATAATATTATAGTTTTTTGTGTGTAATATACTATATGATATGAATTTTAAGGATACAACGAATTGTATAAGTTCTAATGATCGTCTCGTTGACTGCGAGTTAAAATGGAAAAAAATATAGCGCCGTATTTTATGCGAAAGGAAGCGGAAGCTATAAAAGCAGTTACAAAGTAACAATTTCGGGTTAATGTGGAGATAAATCAATTAACAAATGAGAAAATAAATTGAATGTTTTATTCACATAAAGATACACAGTAAACTTCATGTGTTTGTTACACAATCATTTGAGCCGAGATCACTATGCCCATTGTGATGAAGTTACCAGAGTTGCGGGCCGAACTCTCCAAAGAATGCTGTCCGAATTCACCGGGCCGAATTCACCGTGAGCCGACATCACTTGTATCCTCGCTGACAGCTCGCTGATAGCTCGCTTCGTTCCTAGGTCTACCTTGGTCGTCGACGCTCGTGTCGCTGCCTGTGTTCAACGGATTGGTGGCATCAACAGAGCTTTCACTACTGGGAATAATGTGGGCACATCATCCTCTTTCAAAGAGATTTCAGCACCAGGATAACCCAGGGCTGCACCTTCTCTGGTTCGGATCGCAGTCGAAACAAGTTTTCTCGAAGCGAGCAAAGCCGGCTGTGCTTCTTCGTCTTGACGTTTTCTTTTTTAAAGGGAACTTCAACCAACTACATCTTACTTTATTCTTACAACTATTTGCATTACAGGCAAATGCCGCACAATAAACTATTATGACGCTCGCTTCTAAGCAACTGCTATCGCTGTCAATGGCACGGTGAATCAATGGAAAGTCCCAGTCTCGTAGCACTTCCCTGTCACCAGTGACGTCACGTCGAAGCTTGCCGATAACGCGGGAAAATAAGCATAACCGAGGCAGGCTGGTAGCACAGAGTATTATTTGGAATTACGAATTGATGGAATTTTAATGATTTTTTCGGTGTGGAAATGGAAATATGCTATAAGATGTAATATAATAGCCAAAGGAATGTTCAGCCAATAGCAGTTAGTTAACAACGCTTTCACTACCTAAACAAATATATAAACATCACATTGTTTACATATGTTAGCAAGTAAACATGCTCAGTACGGAATGTTATAAAACGCATCGTTACCAAGTTAGTTGATACTGCGAACGCCAATAAAACTGTGAAAGGTACAAAGTCTGATCGTTTTTGTATCGTAAAACCTTCTTATGCAGTTTAATCTGTATTTGTTCTAGCAACTAGACTGTCCACGTGTGTGTTTGTGGCGAGTCCGCCCCTCATCAACCTTCGTATCTCTTACTCTATTTTGCATAACGCGGTAAAACACGGAATAATTACGATGCGACCAATTGCTACGTGTTTGCGTTGAGCCACACCTGGGTAGGTCCGCCAGGTGTGGTATGCGCACACGTGCACACGCTAGTGCCCTGCGCGGGCCTAGAATTTGATCCCAAGCCCGGCCCGCAATTAACAGTTAGAGTCCAGGCCCGGCCCTGGCCCGCAATAATTTTTCAAGCCCGGCCCAGGCCCGCAAACTAGAATTTAGGCCCAGGCCCGGCCCAGGCCCGACCCAGACCGCAAGGCCCATACCCGCGGGCCAAAGATGGGTAAGCCCGCGGCCCGCTAAGTTTAGAGAAACCTATAATCTTATAACAAAGACGAAAAACAAATAAACTGTAAAACAGACTCATTGTTTTATTAAATAAAAAAACATATATACATATATCGGATGGGGCATAATATCCTTAGCTCTTAGTGGAGTACTACTCTTATGCTGATGTTCCATAGTGTGCTGGATGAGTTCTAAAAATCCAGCACCACCAACTTCTTCAAACTTACGAATATCCTGAAGAAAAATAAAGAAAAACTTCTTAGTGTCATTACTATTAAATATGATAACATTTGTTATATTTGGCTTTAACGTATTGGGCCGGGCCTGGACTCTAACTGTAACTGTTAGGGTAGGAGATTTGTTTATCTAACCCTGACTTAACCCATATGCAAGCCATAACCCCAATTTATATTGTTAATTGAATTAGCTCAACTAAGTTATCATAATTTAATATGATATTTCAATTAAATGTTACCCACTGGCACTGACACCCAGTGGCATTTCCAGCAGGCCTGCAGTCACTGGCCTGAGACAGACAGGTTCAGACATGTGTGAATTAGTACAAGTGTGAATGAATTAAGACTGGGGAGAAATACCAGTTACCAACTGGGTTGGGTACTGGGTAGTGGGCTAGTGGCCTAGTGGGCACTTGGCAGTGGGCAGGTCATTCAGGTGGGCAATGTTTGCAGGGAAGACCTAGACAATAGAATGTCCACTGGTAGGGTCAAAGGGTGATAAGTTGATGGTTAATCACGGCTTGATTGCCTCTGCAAATATTTCTAAAGTAAACATTTGGGGCTGGCTACTTCCAGCCAAGTGAACTTATGGGGGCCATTAGATTCCATGCAAGGTCTCAATTTGCAACAATATAATACTAAAGAAATAATTTTAAGCATTCATTAACCGGAATTACAATTTATAATCAGTTTAAAAAATAAAATAAAGTAATAATCGGTGTTTTGTATGAATATTTTTATTATGTCCAGGCCCAGCCCAGGCCCGGCCCGGCCCGCTTACACTAGGCCCAGGCCCGGCCCAAGCCCGTTGTGTTTAAATTGTTTTCAGCCCAGGCCCGGCCCGGGCCCGCAGTATGTAGGCCCAGGCCCGGCCCGGCCCGCGGGCTGCGGGCCGGGCCGGGCTTGGACCCAAAGCCCGGCCCGCGCAGGGCACTAGTGCCACACGCACACACGCACACACACACACACACGCACACACACACGCACACACACACACACACACACACACACACACACACACACACACACACACACACACACGGAAACACGCACGCGCGCACACGCGCACACGTGCACACTCGCACACGCGCACACGCTAGCTCGCTCGCTCACTCACCCACACGCACGAATGTACGTTGCTTGTGAGAATAGATTATTCTTTTAAGTACGACATTGCCCTACTAGTCCTTTGATTTTCCCCCTCAGTTCACATTATTTGTCACAACCCCTTCCATTTGCTACCTAGACATTCACTAAGCTTTGACGCAGGGACAGTCTGTCATGTGGTGTTAACACTTGGTCCTAATAGTGGGAATACGTCATCGTCGCAGCTCGAGAGAGTGCTTGTAATGCCGTTCCCGTCTACTTCCTGTCATATCCCAGATCACGTGTTTACATTCGCCCATTCCCTAACAAACACGTGGCGTTTTAACATCAAAGAAACTGGAGATTTCTCGCGACGTTAACAGGAAGTCAAACATCAACACAGCCACGCTCAAAGAACAACCCTCCCTCCCTCCCTCCCTCCCTCCCTCCCTCCCTCCCTCCCTCCCTCCCTCCCTCCCTCCCTCCCTCCCTCCCTCCCTCCCTCCCTCCCTCCCTCCCTCCCTCCCTCCCTCCCTCCCTCCCTCCCTCCCTCCCTCCCTCCCTCCCTCCCTCCCTCCCTCCCTCCCTCCCTCCCTCCCTCCCTCCCTCCCTCCCTCCCTCCCTCCCTCCCTCCCTCCCTCCTCCCTCCCTCCCTCCCTCCCTCCCTCCCTCCCTCCCTCCTCCCTCCCTCCCTCCTCCCTCCTCCCTCCCTCCCTCCCTCCCTCCCTCCCTCCCTCCCTCCCTCCCTCCCTCCCTCCCTCCCTCCCTCCCTCCCTCCCTCCCTCCCTCCCTCCCTCCCTCCCTCCCTCCTCCCTCCCTCCCTCCCTCCCTCCTCCCTCCCTCCCTCCCTCCTCCCTCCCTCCCTCCCTCCCTCCCTCCCTCCCTCCCTCCCTCCCTCCCTCCCTCCCTCCCTCCCTCCCTCCCTCCCTCCCTCCCTCCCTCCTCCCTCCCTCCCTCCCTCCCTCCCTTGAATCCCCGAGTAGAAATATCCCTAAGACTCACCGGAGCAGTCTGACATTTTGTTTCAAAACCTGGCTCCAACACAGGAAATACAAAATCGTCGTGGCTCGCGTGATATATTTACACTCGCGCAACCTCTAGGGCAGGAAAACACGCGGCGTGTTAACATCTCTACACTCGCGCAACCTCTAGGGCAGGAAAACACGCGGCGTGTTAACATCGGTGAGACCCGAAACAAGCCGTTAATCCGAAGGAAAAAACATCAAACAACGGCAAAAAGCAATTGAACAAAACACACTTACAAAACCAGATACAACGACACAGGTACACCAAAACACAAAAACACACATACAAAGCACATTAAGCGCACATACAAAACGACGACTATACGAGAAACTAGGGTGTGTGCGATACAAACAACAAAGCACAACTTCAGACGCGTCGCACCTGGGGCAAACGAAACACCAAACCCTTGTTCACAGTTCTATGAAATACTGCTCACCCACGATGACATCCACGGTACTATCTTACACAACACATTCAATGAGGTTGTCACGACTCAATCCAATTGAAAACACACGCCGCTCCCAGCGTTTTTATAATAATTATAGATCACCTTTTACTGAATGACCCAACTTGTGACTTATATTCTGAGTATGCACAAAACCACAACCTGCGCGTTCTGAATAAGATGACAGATCGGTTTGGCGCTTAAGGAGGATACTGTCTTGATTGCACTGAATAGGTGTGGTCATGTAACTATGTGGGGGCGTTTACACCCGCTGTCACTTGTTACAAAACACCGGGGCTGCATTCAACGCCACCCGGGAAGTTGTATTGTCATTTCTCGTATCATGCATGACCTCTTGACCTTGGAATATGACTGATGGCTTTATAACCATCTCGTCGTGAACTGCCCCGTTTAAATGCGCATCACCTGCCGTACACTCCTTAATTTAGGTGCAGGTGTTCTTCAAAACAGGGTAGAGTGGGGCATAGTCCACCCCTCTAGAGTCAAACACGGTTTGGCATTTTTATTTTTATTTCAGGATGAAATTGTTAACACAGTCAAATATTACCTATTATGTAAATAATAATAATAATAATAATAATAATAATATAATTGCAGAACCTTAGCAACAAAACAACAAACAAACAAACAATGACGTTTTTTTTGCATTCGTACACATTTAGTAAATTTCGCCATGTGGGGCAAAGCACACCCCGGGTTCACATTGCCCCCACTACTGTTTATTATATGTTGTTATTATTATTACTATTATTATTTTTATTATTAATATTATTATTATTAGTAGTAGTATATCCATTGTTTTATATTTTGTAAACATTTATTGGCACATTGATCCCATTTAATACCCACCATCATCGATCTATAGACCCTATTTAGTTAGAGGTAAAGGTCAAACAAACATCATTAAACAATTAGATAGCCAGAGTATGACCTAAGCTTATGTGTATTAGTCAGGTGACATACGTGGGTAGTTTATTACATAAATACACTGTAGTCGTGAAAATGCAGTAAACGAGTTAATAAAATATCAACAACAACCGCTCCCATTGTGATTTACAACAGGGGTTCGCTTTGCCCCACCCGGAGGCGCGCTATGCCCGTAATTGAACGGGTCATTGGAATTACCAAAAATAACTTGTGTCATATTATTGCTCGTATGAATCAGAACTATACTGACTGACTTACGGACACTGCCGATTAAAAAAGTAGAAGTAGAACTATAGGAAGGGATTGGGAATATATAAATAACTATTTCATGTTTCTTGTTCAGACAAAGAACCAATGTTAAAGCTGTTGAATTTACTAGAATAATATGGAGAAAAAAATCAAATTTATATACTTTTCTTGGTGTGATGTTTCTGCTAAAACCCAACGTAATCAAATTGGTTTGGCATCATTTTGTATCGTTTGGTTGGAAAACTGCGCCAATAGAAGTGGCATCTATTAAGATAGGACGGGTGCGCTTTGAGCGGGGGGGGGTGCGCTTTGCCCCGAGGGGAACGCTTTGCCCCCGGGGTGTGGGTGTGCTTTGTCTCGAGGGGGGCTGTGCCCCACAATACTCTACACTCATGACTGGCCCTCATGTTTAGACCTATCTCTTTTACTTAGGCACGCAACCATGCATGGAATACATAAATATCATGGCTCCATTAGTGGGTCCATATATGTAGTTTGAATAAACTGCGTAGTATATTAAAAAACGCGCAAACAAAAGTTGAAAGAATAACTGAACGTAATAATAATAAAATAATTTCCAATGAACAATCTATGTAGTTTAATCACTACTGAAGCAATATGGGCATACATCGATACATAGATGATTGATATGATGAAGTGTTCCGCTCTTCGTGTAGGTCAGTTCGGCAGTATATGAAACAGGGGGTCTCACAGCCAATCAGAATAGTTGCCCCTAAAGTGTGTCACGCTACTTTGTGACGTTTTTGATAACCCCCCTCCCCATCCCCATCCCCATGGAAAGCTTCATAACGCTGGTCTGTACACCCGCCATAAAACTACGTTCGTTTTGAGAAAGACCCCCATATATTATACATACATTTTATGTCCGTTACATGTCAGTATTGATTCGTAATTCGTAGGTAGATTATAGGCATGTTTAGCTAATGAAGCGAAGCAATATCATTAAATGTCCATGTTTAATTACGTTTAATAGATGCAATGATATATGTAGTTAAAGCCTGTGTGAGTTTTTCTCTATATTGATAGAGCCATGCCACTAAGAGACACGCGTTGGCAGTTAATGCTATCAGGCTGACGTCGACAGCTAGATAAGCCAAAACGTTTCCGTTTTGTAATCGTTAAGTAATTTATGAATGGCCCCTAAGCAGCTGTGTTACAATCATGTTAAATAACAACCCGACTGAGCCGTAGCTCAGTGGCGCCACTGCGTGGGCGGGAAACCAAACAATCTCGACGACAAATGATGGCGCCATCTCACGGGGTAGATTAACATCACCGTGGCAACCACGAAAGGCACATATATCCATATTCTGTGGTATCATATGCATTTAGTATTTTAATATTGTAGCTTTTCCGCTATATTCCGGTTTTCATTGTTTTTAAAGAATAAATTGTACAACCTTCCCTTTCGTAATGAACACTTTAAAGTCGGACGAATTGATTACCTGGAAAACACTATGAAGACTGTTTAAATGATTACTTGGAGATCACTGTAATGATTGATGAAATTACTATTTATTATGCTTATTATTGTTATATATTAATTATTAGTACATATATACACATATATATATATATATATATATATATATATATATATATATATATATATATATATATATGCGTGTCGCTCAGACAGTGATGTGCTGCCTCCACTGGCGTCAACTTATAAAACCTTAATCACCAAAACTAAATGTAATATGACCACAAACATAGCCCACAGCGCCACCTACCAGGAGTACCTAACTGCGGCCGAGCTGAGGGTTGGGGTCGGCTACCCGCAGTCGTTGGTATCTCGAGGCCACCCCTACACGCTGGCCCTCATCTACGCCGGTGGAGCCCCCAACAACGCGTTGTGAGCCTCAGTCGGGGGCGGACGGAGTCGACGGACTATCGACACAGATGGGTAAGTGGAAGGGGTATTTTTATCGTGGTCAGGCTTAAAGTGAACGCGAGGGTCAACACTCATAATGATAACGATACACATGTACATCGTACCATGTACATCGTAACATGTACATCGTAACATGTACATCGTAACATGTACATCGTACCATGTACATCGTAACATGTACATCGTAACATGTACATCGTAACATGTACATCGTAACATGTACATCGTGACATGTACATCGTAACATGTACATCGTGACATGTACATCGTAACATGTACATCGTAACATGTACATCGTAACATGTACATCGTAACATGTACATCGTAACATGTGTTTGTCTGTGGGAATTTTCAACGTATTAATTAACCACAGAACAGCAGTTACACGAGACATTGTGTCGATAGTTAACACAGCTACTAACTAGTAGCTAGTTACATTACATAGTTACTAGCTATTTACATTACATAGTTACGAGCTAGTAGCTGGTTACAATGGAAATTGTGTATATAAATGTTAATTTATTTAAATGATTGGGGTTGCCGGCAGCGCGATTGGTAGGGCTTACCAACTTGTTTAGGTTTCTTATATTAAGTACGACCTGACCTGCCGGGCGTTGCACCGCCCAGTCATGTTTCGGTGAGGACAGGTCAATAGCAATAATGGATATAATTTCATGCCACCAAAATCACGTACAACTGCTGGTTTCACGAAGCGTTTGACGTAGATCACTTAACTAGGAACACTCGTAGAAACCACGCATAGCGCTGCGAACAAGTCTACACATTACGAACTACTATTATTCCGAGTTACGTAAACTACGTCAAATGTCCACACGAGTTCCTTCGTTAGAACCCCACCCCGGGGAATTCCGAAATTGAGAGAGAAAGATTGAGAACGAAAAGAGAGAGAGAGAGAGAGAGAGAGAGAGACAGACAGACAGACAGACAGACAGACAGACAGACAGACAGACAAAGAATCACAGGCACAAACTGTGTTATATCATAAAAGCGCTATAATACGACTACCGAAATATCGGACGTATTTCTAGAGTCTGAATTATCCCCTAAGCGTCCATCCATATAATTGAGTGTTAATGACAGTATGCCATCTCCCGTTTGTCGTCATTACAAGCTCGAGCCTGCCGCAAGATGTCACCATGAGGGTCGTCAATAGCGTTCAGAACAACCTGACGGCGGAGATGTCTGACTGCTACATCCGCGCATGCGTGAACGATGATCGTATCACCCTGTCACAGCAAACATTTCATGTGCAGATTCAGCACATCCTTATTCCTTTGGCAAACTCCTAATTGTTGTCAAGAAATATAGAAATTTCAGTTGCATGCACTTGTTGATGGTGTTTATACTGAAAATATGTATAGAATCACAATAACGTTCGTTTTGGTTTGAAACTATGTTACATTGTTGCTTTGCATCAGCGCACAGTTGCAATGACCTAACCAACAACTGCGTTGTCCAGCCAACCAATCGTTTATACGACTCCACCAGCCGTCCATTTTGAATTTATAATCAAGTTGTGGCAGTGATGATACGACGAGTGGCGCCACTTGGGGTAACGTTGTCGAGCCGACAGGTAGCGCCACAGGTGACAGTGGTTTCCCGAAATGGGCGATACCAATCGTGATAGTCGCCGGTGTCCTTGCTGTGGTCTGGCTGGCGGCCATTGCGCTCAATGTGAATCTCTGGTGAATATATTATGTTTAGTTATTATGTTCCTTTCAAATATATCCATTACATGCAGTCATAAATCATGAAAGTAGGAATGAAAGAACATTGAACTAATATAAACACGCGCAAACCATATGTAAATAAAATAGCATATTTGAATGTGTTTAACGTACATTCTATCACGTGTGGTAACATATTTGGTTAACGTGATTAGTGTAATTAATGGGAGGAGGCGGCACACTCTCGGAGCACGTGACGTGCGTCTGTCAGACAAGGAGCCTTCGACCCCGAAACTGCAAGAGCAGCTGGGGTAAGGCCACTATTTATATTCCCGTTGGCGACAACGTTAACGTTTTTATTGCCAGTCGCAAATGTATATTTTGAATATTCTGAAACTCAAGTATGAATATTTATTATTTCATCAATATGCTGGACAAAATTCATTAACTTATTTTATTTTTATCTCCAGAACGTCAACAAACAAGAAGCTCCCCGTCAAATGGCATCCAAAACATCATGTCTTCATGCGCCAGGGATCCTACATAAGTTGACAGTCAGCCACTAGAAATGTTAATCTGGGCACAGCCTAAGTGTCGGAGTCCTCAAATATGGCTATTTCCCTCTTCAAACATAGTTTTACAGGCACCACAAATGGTGAAAACGGGATACCATATCAAAATCAATTGCACTACATTCGTATGCCATGAACGCGAAAGTGATACAGTGATCCGTGCCCAGCTGACGTTGAGATGAGACAGTGACGCCACGAGCGAGATCGCGCGCTGGCTGACTCCGTGGAACAGCTGCCGATGTGCCGATACTATGGACGAGCCGTGGCTGCCAGTAGCGGACTACCAGGTAGTATCACGTGAACGGGCCTGAGCTTCATGACTAACGATCATACAAACAAACTAAGACGAAGGAGACGATGCACGCCATGCTCGAAAACAAGAAGACCGCCGAAGAATTAATGTAGTAAATATGTTTTGATAACTTAGATTGACTGCTAATTTTGAAAAATAGTATTCATTCATGCCTACTTGACGTTTAATTATTAATTATTGTAAACATTTTGGTCCAATGAAATATGTTTATATTATAGGTATGCGACCAAAATAATAGCCTTTAGGCGAAAACATATTTTATTGTTTCATTAAACCGGCGCAAAATCCCAAGTAGTTTCACTTTTTTCACGAGACGAACTAATACTGATACTTGTGGTACCCCACTCAAAAATGATTTCCAATCTGAAACCTCTCCATCTACTAAATACGATGTCTTCTATCAGTCAGCCATTGTTCTATCCAGGCAATTATGCCATCCCCGATATTATTGGCTTTTAATTTAAGTGATAATCTTTGATGTGGCAATTTGTGAAACGTTTTCTGAAAATCTAATTAGATAATATACACTGGCGATCCATCATCTATCTACTTAGTGATTTCTCCCAAAAAAACATAACATATTTGCTTTTAGGAATCCATGTTGAGATGAATTTAATAAGTTATGCCTAACAAGGAAGTCCACCTTAATATCGTCTTTAATTAACCTATCTAATAATTTACAAATCACTGATGTTAAACTCATTGGTCTGTATTTCTCTGACTTATTTCTTATTCCATGGGCTTTTAATTTCAGTAGTAATCTTTGATGTAGCACTTTGTCGAAAGCTTTCTGAAAATATAAGTAGATAATATCACTCGTCTATACAAAAACATAACATATTTGTTAAGCATGATCTCGCTTTTATGAATCCATGTTGAGATGGATTTAATAATTTATGCCTAACATGGAAATCCACCATATGGTCTTTGATTAACCTTATGTTTTCTAGTGGTCCAACCTTGTCTAGCACGTTTGTTTTACTCCTGTCATATGCATAACAACTCTAGCTATCATTTGTTATGTTGCGGGCCAATTGTTGCTTACAGCTTATTTTAGATTACAAAATTTCAGTCGTAGCTGCATTAAGTGCCTCTTTGTAATTTGTGTAGTCAATGAAGCTGTGTGTACTGCCCGAGGCAATGCGTTGCCGAGATGACGTCATGTTTATACTTTAGACAACACAACTATTTGAATTATTGTACTAGATCAACACTATGATCAGAGAACCCAAATTTATTAACTAGCGTGGCGTGGTGGTGATGTCGCAACTGCGCATGGCATTATATAACGTACATAACTTGTTGCGCGTCTGAATTATATCGGACTATCAGAATGCACATATTCTAACATCTCCTTTTTAAAACTAAATACTTTGAAACAAATAAAGTAAAGCTCACGTTAGGATCCGAGGTTACTAGCACTTGATCCTCCTATGACCGCAGTCTTTACTACCGAGTCAAGCTAATAATTAAAGTCCAAAAACGTCTGTTCAATAGACTACTCTAACACAACAACTGGCTAGCACTAAATCCGTCGGCCAAAATTATAATATGTAAATGTCTGAACTTTACTAAGTCTTCTTAACACTATCACGATTTATCGTGAGTACGAACTTCACTCAGTCTTTTTAGCGAAAACGCAATGGTTTCTTGATTAGTCTGCCCGAACGAGTTTTCACTGGGCTGTTGGTTTTCACAGGAGACGTCGGTACGGGCTCAGGTCTCGGCGTGCTGATGACAGCTGGCCTTTCGCACGATTCCAATTCCCGCGGATCTGTGATTTCGTCTGTGGGTATTACGTGAGTATCTCGACTGTGAGTCCCATCTCTGTGGCCTTCTTGCTCAGTCGAAGTTGACGGAGTAGGTCGTATGGTGTGGTCTATCCTCAGATAACGTCGATTGCGTCGAAGTAGTCTACCTTCGATTTCGACAATGTACGATCGGTTACTGCACTGGTCCGCGACCATCCCTTGTGCCCATTTACTTGCATCATATTTCTTCAATGACTGTACGAAGACAGGTGTTCCTCTTCGTAACGGCGACAAGTCACGAGCATTTCGATCGAAGTATTGTTGTGACATTTTCTGCTTCTTCACCTTGCGTCTGAGGATTTGACGTGCCGTTAATACCAAGGGTTTCATCAGCTTCTCCGCTTGAGGCACAGACGCCCGCGTTCGTCTTTGCATTAGCCGTTGCACTGGACTGCAATTGATTTGAGACGTTGGCGTGTTTCTCCACTCCAACACGGTCGTCCGATTTCTTAAGAAAATTCTTCACGATCTTGACTGCCGATTCTGCTTTTCCATTCGATTGCGAATGATATGGCGATGACATGGAGTGTTTGAATTCCCAGTTGTTTGCAAACGCTTGGAATTCTGCACTGATGAATTGAGGTCCGCCATCTGATTGCACAATTTGTGGTACGCCACAACGTGCAAACTGTTCTTTGCATGCTTGTATGGTCGTTTCGGCTCTCTGATCGACAAGTTTTGTGAACTCGAAGAAATCTTAATAGTAGTCTATCATGATGAGGTATGTGGCATTGGCATACGTGAACAAGTCTATCCCAACTTTTGCCCATGGCTTAGAGAGAAGGTCGCGACTTCGTAGCATTTCTTTCTGTTGTGATGGCTTTTCTTTCGAACATGTTTGATAGCTCTCGATCATCTGCTTGATGTCGTTTGTCATTCCCGGCCAGTAGATGCTATCTCTTGCTCGTCGGAGAGTTGCTTCGATTCCCTGATGGCTGCTGTGAAGTCATTCCAGCAGATCTTTCTGACAAGATTTCGGAATTACCATTCTCTGTCCGTTGTGCAGAATACCATCATTCGCTTCCATTTCTTCTGTCCAATAAGGTTTCAGCCCTGGCAACAGCATTTGTTTGTTCTCGGGCCATCCTGACCGAACTGTTGTCATCACTTTCTGCAATGTGTCATCCGCAGCTGTCGCTTGTCGAATTTTAGCGATTCTTGGCTCGCTGACGTTGACATACATTTGTGGGTCGACCGAGTCGATCTCTTCCGCCAGTTCATCTTGGATAGCACACTGGAAAATATGTTCAGTCGACATCTCGTTTACTGGTTGACGGGATGATGGGACACGTGACAACATGTCTGCAACCAGCTGTTCCGTGCCTGGCTTGTACTCCACTTTCACGTTGTACCTCTGTACTGCGAGCATCATCCGTTGTAAGTGTTTAGGAGCCTCGAGCAACGACTTACGAAATATGACTTCGAGAGGTTTGTGGTCGCTGTGTATCGTAACCTCTGCGTGACCATATATATACTGATCGAATTTACGACACGCGAAAATTGGGCAAGAACTTGGCCAAATAATTGGTGAAGCCCAGGAATCTTCGCACTTGGTCGCTATCGGTTGGAGTGGCCATGTTTATGATGTATGACACCTTCTCAGGATCTGCTTTTACCCCTTCTGGCGACAGAACGTGTCCGATGTACTTGATTTCAGTCAAGTGAAGCCTCATCTTGGCCTTGTTTAATTTGAGGTTTCTTTCCCTTGCTCGTTGAAGTAACCGGTCCAAATTTTCGTCATGATCACGTCGCGTTTCCTCGTCGGTCTCACCTCGACCTATATCAAGATATCGTCTGCTACAATGAAGATCCCATCTAGCCCATCTAAATCGAGTTGGAAGCGACGCTGAAATTCTTCGGGACTGGACGTGAAGCCAAATGCCATTCGGAGCCACCTATACTTTCCAAACGGGGTCCAGAAAGTGGTCAGATAGCTGCTCTCATCCGTTAGCTTCACCTGTAGGAAACCATCTTTGGCATCCACTAGGGGAAAGATCTTTGCGTCCTTCAGTTTAGGCAAAACTTCCTTGATGGTGTTTAATGGGAAACGGTTTCGCTGGATGGCTTTGTTAAGATCGGTCGGATCTATGCATACCCGCACCGTGCCATTTGATTTGCGAATTGCTAAGCAGTTGGATAGCCACGGTGTTGGAATATCTACTTTAGCAATCACCTTCTGCTCCTCTAGAGCGGTGATCTTCTTCTGCAGATCGTCTTTGAGGGCATATGCCACTTTGCGCGGTCTGTTCTGCACCGGCTTGACACTGTTGTCCACCACTATGTCATATTCTCTTGGCAGACACCCTAGTCCAGAGAATACGTCCGTGTATTCCTCCAGCATTGCATCCACATTTCTGTACTGACGAGTGTTCACCAAATGAACATGCTCGTTCACTTATAGCAAATTGAGATGTAGGCATGTATCCAGTGACAGTAGTGAGCAATGTTTGGTTTGTACCACCTCAAACATCAGGGGTATGTTGCGTTTGTCATCGGATACTTCCAGCTGGCAGCGACCTTTGGACCTAACCACGGTGCCCTCATACATTGTCAGTCTGGCCTGACTTGGCTTCAGAGGTGGATCACCGAATTTATGGTAATCCTTGACACTAAGCACATTGCAAGTGGCTGCAGTGTCTAGTTGACAAGTAATTTGGTTGGACACCTGCCCCTCTGTCAGAACGTTGACAGTAGCTAACAGCTTGTGCTCAATATTAACAATTTTTATATGGAGGATGTCTAAATCGCTGTCTTCCCCGATTAGATGGACTGATTTGTTCTGCAAAACTTTGAGAAGTGGTTCTTCTTTTTGCAGGCGTAACATTCCTTACCCCACGCCGGACATTGCTTCGCAAGGTGGGAAGTGCCGCATCGACGACAAGCCTTTACGCGAATGTAATTCTCGCCGCTTCTACGTCCAGCCTTTACGTGAACGTAATTCTCGCCGCTTCTACGTCCAGCCTTTTCGTGAACGTAATTCTCGCTCTTTCGCGGTGTGTGGCCCCTCGTGACCTTTGTACGATTCTTTTGCTTCTGCCTATACAGTGCGCTAACCCCTTCGTTCAAATGTAACTTTTTCATCTCAACTTCTGTGTCTTCAGCTAATCGACATATTCCGATAGCTTTATCCAAAGTGAGATTTTCCGTTTCAAATAACCTTCGCCTCGTCCTTTCTTGATCGAGTCCCAGCGTCAATGCATGCAACACCATATCGTCGGTTAAGTCTCCAAACGTGCACTCTCGAATCTTCTTCTTTAATGCCGTCAGAAACTCATCGATAGACCGAGTATTCTGTTTTATAGTTAAACACTGGTGCCTTGCTGCGAACACGCTTACACGCGGCTTGCAAAACTGATCGAATTTTTCCAAGACGTCAACAAACGTTGGCTGCGCATCCGCCTCGAACGAGAAATAGTCAAAGATGTCGTTACCCTTATCGCCAATTATGCGCAATAACATTGCTATTTTCGCTTTATCCGATGCCTCTGACTTCTCGCTTGCACCGAGGAACTGTTTAAACTGTTTTTGAAACGAGCCTATTGCTCCGGCAAATTGCTCGTCGAGGGAAGTTGTTCAGGGATCATATATTTCTCCATTTTGCTCACACAGGTAACTTATAGAGTATTCTCACCTGCTTCTCTGGTGCTACCGAGTTCGACATTCACCCGTCCTACGAACTTTCTGACACCATATTTGAATTATTGTACTAGATCAACACTATGATCAGAGAACCCAAATGTATTAACCAGCGTGGCGTGGTGGTGATGTCGCAACAGCCCACTGCGCATGGCATTATATAACGTACATAACTTGTTGCGCGTCTGAATTATATCGGACTATCAGAATGCACATATTCTAACAACAACCATTGTGTGTGTCATGATGGTCATGACAACCGCTCTATCGTGCCGATAAAGTGTAAACCCGGCTCTAAAGTTACTCAACTGTGTACGTAAGTTGCACCTGTTGCTACCTTTTCAATGAAGCGTTTGTACCGCAAATCATCAAGGTTTTCTCCAATGCTGCCACCATGAACACATACAATAGCCTGTTCTCCCGCAGTAACCAATTCTTCGACTGTTGGTGTTGCTGATTCGAACACATGTGCTTGCTTCCTGAAGTGTTCGTTAGTCACAGCCTTCTTCAGAGTTGTGGCCTTACCAATCCCGTATATGCGTAATTTGGTATCACATCTTAATAAAGCGTGTAAGAAGTGCATATGACTACACACAACTGGGACAAGTGTTTCTGTGAGAGCTCTGATGTTGCAAATCTTGACTTGGTGTGTTGTGCTCTGTTTAGGCTGTGACATTAACAATACACCAAAGGGTTCCTCTCGAAAGTGGTAACACAACAGCACTAGCAAATCGGTGTATTCACCAATTAGGATACTGTCGATTTTGTTCGATGAGTTCAGTGCTGTTTTAACGATCATTAGATCAGCGTCCTCGTTTGCATGAAAACAACAGCACCCAGCTTTCTCAAGCTCTTTGCTCAGTATGTTTATGAATCGTTGCTTGTTTTCTCTGTTGGCCAGAAAGTCCCCCTTCTTTGTCTGCAATG
Organism: Lamellibrachia columna; assembly: GCA_963662155.1. Lineage (NCBI taxonomy): Eukaryota > Metazoa > Annelida > Polychaeta > Sabellida > Siboglinidae > Lamellibrachia > Lamellibrachia columna. The sequence goes on from OY759267.1 coordinate 50,049,620, forward strand.
GCATGTCACTTGTGAAGTGAACTGCTGTTGAAGCACATCTGCGTGTTTGCCTTTTGTGGGTCATGTCCTTTGTTGATGTTCCAGCTTCGTAGCCATCGAATACAACAATGGCATTACTGTACCGTCTTCGCACATGCGTGATGTATTGTGTGCATATGCCACTGTATGTAGAACCTCGCTGCCATGTAATCCGATGCATAAGTGATCCTCCATCGAGAACATACTGCACTTCTCCACAGTTGGGTGGATCTTGGGGATGGTCTCCAAGCAGATTCCACATGGCAAGGAGGGATTTATTGGCAAGTCGCATCATCCCAGGTTCTTCGAACAAAGCAGGTGGATAACTACATAGTTCGTGCTTCAGGACCAGAGGCAGTTCATCACATCTATCTCCTACTACCAGAAGGCGCTGGAAGAGGAGCTGAGAATCAACTTTCACGTCGTCATTGAACTTCACGCACGTTTTATCATTCAGTGTAGTGGCTTGTTGTTTCCTTCTGAATGTATAGCCCAGGATGCTTTCTCCGATCATCGATTCAAGGATCTGAGATCCTATTTCAACAGCTCTTCTGTGTCTTTGGAGTCCCGTTCCTGTCTTGCTCTAGTTGCCTCTTTGTGTTGTTGGTCGCTTGTGTTGTAGGTTACCGCTGTGAGGTCTTGCAATTAACGTCAGCATAGGCAGTCATTGACAGAAGCCAGACAAGCCTCTGAGTCTCAGTCAGTCCACGCCCGTGCGTTAAACTGGCGAAACGGCTGCAATAATGCCCATCCCGTGGAAGGTATTAATTCCATCGAGGGTTCGACTGTTATGGTCCACATTATCTGCCACAAACTGCATGAACCGATGCGAAGCCAGGAATGTCGACAATCAGAGTTTTTGCTGCGGCACGTTCATATTTCTGACCCTCTGCATATGAACAAAACCTAGACGATTGAGTGAATGTATAAAAAATGTGGATGCAAAATGGTGGTGCAGCTGCACCCCTAGCCCTAGCTGCAGTGGTGGCATGAGAGTGCGTGGCCGACTTGCTTGGATTATAGCTTGTCCCAAAGACGGTAACTTCAAATCGAAATCTTTTCCTGACAGCAGCACTCTTAGCAGGTGAACCAGAGACTCGGGTGCGTACTCGATGTTTTCTTGTACATCTTTTCCTGACAGCAGCACTCTTAGCAGGTGAACCAGAGACTCGGGTGCGTACTCGATGTTTTCTTGTACATCTTTTCCTGACAGCAGCACTCTTAGCAGGTGAACCAGAGACTCGGGTGCGTACTCGATGTTTTCTTGTACATCTTTTCCTGACAGCAGCACTCTTAGCAGGTGAACCAGAGACTCGGGTGCGTACTCGATGTTTTCTTGTACATCTTTTCCTGACAGCAGCACTATTAGCAGGTGAACCAGAGACTCGGGTGCGTACTCGATGTTTTCTTGTACATCTGACATCTCAGCAGGAGTTGAGTATTCTTCCTTTGCTTGCATATGTTTAATGTCATTTTTAATAAGTTTTGTAGCGGTCTCCACAATTCGCAGCTGGTTGGCTTGTGAATCTTCGTCCTTACCATAGGAATAGAAATTGTGGATTATTGATGCAGCGGTTGTGCGCAAAGTTACAACATTTTGCTTGCCATTAATTTCTGTGATGAATATGTAATTTTCAAAATGCTCCAAAAGGCGTTTCTTCATGTATGTAAGCTGGTAAACCTGTATCTGCAAGACATTCGTCCATTTTGGATACAAAGTCCATAATGGTGATTTGTTTCTCTTCGTCGTGTTCTTCTATATAGTCCACAACTGCACGGAATGCCGTGGTTCGTGTTTCTTCCTGGGGACTTCTTTGAAGGTGGCTCATTTGCAGAAAACACACGTGGCATATTTTTTACAGTTCGAAAATTTACACTGCAGATGGCATGGTATACTGAATCAGCAGCATGTAGATCAATCGTATTAGACAGCATTGATTCCACTTCCTGTGCCCATTTGTCGTGTCGCCGTTTACACAGCTCGTGGATCCTCGCTTGGAAGTCTCCGGTGCGCACAGTGGTAACATCGTAACATCGTAACATCGTAACATCGTAACATCGTAACATCGTACCCTTTCTAAACAGTGACAACATCGTACCCTTTCTAAACAGTGACAACATCGTACCCTTTCTAAACAGTGATAACATCGTACCCTTTCTAAACAGTGACAACATCGTACCCTTTCTAAACAGTGACAACATCGTACCCTTTCTAAACAGTGACAACATCGTACCCTTTCTAAACAGTGGTAACATCGTACCCTTTCTAAACAGTGGTAACATCGTACCCTTTCTAAACAGTGGTAACATCGTACCCTTTCTAAACAGTGATAACATCGTACCCTTTCTAAACAGTGATAACATCGTACCCTTTCTAAACAGTGACAACATCGTACCCTTTCTAAACAGTGATAACATTGTACCCTTTCTAAACAGTGGTAACATCGTACCCTTTCTAAACAGTGGTAACATCGTACCCTTTCTAAACAGTGATAACATCGTACCCTTTCTAAACAGTGACAACATCGTACCCTTTCTAAACAGTGATAACATCGTACCCTTTCTAAACAGTGATAACATCGTACCCTTTCTAAACAGTGATAACATCGTACCCTTTCTAAACAGTGGTAACATTGTACCCTTTCTAAACAGTGACAACATCGTACCCTTTCTAAACAGTGACAACATCGTACCCTTTCTAAACAGTGACAACATCGTACCCTTTCTAAACAGTGATAACATGGTAACATTGTACCCTTTCTAAACAGTGATAACATCGTACCCTTTCTAAACATTGACAACATCGTACCCTTTCTAAACAGTGATAACATCGTACCCTTTCTAAACAGTGACAACATCGTACCCTTTCTAAACAGTGACAACATCGTACCCTTTCTAAACAGTGACAACATCGTACCCTTTCTAAACAGTGGTAACATCGTACCCTTTCTAAACAGTGGTAACATCGTACCCTTTCTAAACAGTGGTAACATCGTACCCTTTCTAAACAGTGATAACATCGTACCCTTTCTAAACAGTGATAACATCGTACCCTTTCTAAACAGTGACAACATCGTACCCTTTCTAAACAGTGATAACATTGTACCGTTTCTAAACAGTGGTAACATCGTACCCTTTCTAAACAGTGGTAACGTCGTACCCTTTCTAAACAGTGATAACATCGTACCCTTTCTAAACAGTGACAACATCGTACCCTTTCTAAACAGTGATAACATCGTACCCTTTCTAAACAGTGATAACATCGTACCCTTTCTAAACAGTGATAACATCGTACCCTTTCTAAACAGTGATAACATCGTACCCTTTCTAAACAGTGGTAACATTGTACCCTTTCTAAACAGTGACAACATCGTACCCTTTCTAAACAGTGACAACATCGTACCCTTTCTAAACAGTGACTACATCGTACCCTTTCTAAACAGTGACAACATCGTACCCTTTCTAAACAGTGACAACATCGTACCCTTTCTAAACAGTGACAACATCGTACCCTTTCTAAACAGTGATAACATCGTACCCTTTCTAAACAGTGATAACATTGTACCCTTTCTAAACAGTGATAACATCGTACCCTTTCTAAACAGTGATAACATCGTACCCTTTCTAAACAGTGACTACATCGTACCCTTTCTAAACAGTGACAACATCGTACCCTTTCTAAACAGTGACAACATCGTACCCTTTCTAAACAGTGACAACATCGTACCCTTTCTAAACAGTGATAACATCGTACCCTTTCTAAACAGTGATAACATTGTACCCTTTCTAAACAGTGATAACATCGTACCCTTTCTAAACAGTGATAACATCGTACCCTTTCTAAACAGTGGTAACATTGTACCCTTTCTAAACAGTGACAACATCGTACCCTTTCTAAACAGTGACAACATCGTACCCTTTCTAAACAGTGACAACATCGTACCCTTTCTAAACAGTGATAACATGGTAACATTGTACCCTTTCTAAACAGTGATAACATCGTACCCTTTCTAAACAGTGATAACATCGTACCCTTTCTAAACAGTGATAACATCGTACCCTTTCTAAACAGTGGTAACATTGTACCCTTTCTAAACAGTGACAACATCGTACCCTTTCTAAACAGTGACAACATCGTACCCTTTCTAAACAGTGACAACATCGTACCCTTTCTAAACAGTGATAACATGGTAACATTGTACCCTTTCTAAACAGTGATAACATCGTACCCTTTCTAAACAGTGATAACATCGTACCCTTTCTAAACAGTGATAACATCGTACCCTTTCTAAACAGTGATAACATCGTACCCTTTCTAAACAGTGGTAACATTATACCCTTTCTAAACAGTGACAACATCGTACCCTTTCTAAACAGTGACAACATCGTACCCTTTCTAAACAGTGATAACATCGTACCCTTTCTAAACAGTGATAACATGGTAACATTGTACCCTTTCTAAACAGTGATAACATCGTCTCCTTTCTAAACAGTGATAACATCGTACCCTTTCTAAACAGTGATAACATCGTACCCTTTCTAAACAGTGGTAACATTGTACCCTTTCTAAACAGTGACAACATCGTACCCTTTCTAAACAGTGACAACATCGTACCCTTTCTAAACAGTGACAACATCGTACCCTTTCTAAACAGTGATAACATGGTAACATTGTACCCTTTCTAAACAGTGATAACATCGTACCCTTTCTAAACAGTGATAACATCGTACCCTTTCTAAACAGTGATAACATCGTACCCTTTCTAAACAGTGGTAACATTGTACCCTTTCTAAACAGTGACAACATCGTACCCTTTCTAAACAGTGACAACATCGTACCCTTTCTAAACAGTGATAACATCGTACCCTTTCTAAACAGTGACAACATCGTACCCTTTCTAAACAGTGACAACATCGTACCCTTTCTAAACAGTGATAACATCGTACCCTTTCTAAACAGTGACAACATCGTACCCTTTCTAAACAGTGATAACATCGTACCCTTTCTAAACAGTGATAACATCGTACCCTTTCTAAACAGTGACAACATCGTACCCTTTCTAAACAGTGATAACATGATAACATCGTACCCTTTCTAAACAGTGATAACATGATAACATCGTACCCTTTCTAAACAGTGATAACATTGTACCCTTTCTAAACAGTGGTAACATTGTACCCTTTCTAAACAGTGGTAACATTGTACCCTTTCTAAACAGTGATAACATCGTACCCTTTCTAAACAGTGACAACATTGTACCCTTTCTAAACAGTGGTAACATGGTAACATTGTACCCTTTCTTTTCCCCTCATATTTTGCTGATTTCCCACAAAATACATTTACTAATAACACATATCAAAACTAGTATCAAGTGTGGGTGTATAAACTAGTCCACTCCAGATCGCAACCCTACACCCCATGACGGCTAAAAATCGGGGTTCACTGTGTTTAAAATGTGACCGTCACCTTATTAATTAATTAAGTTAAATTTCTTATATATCATTGGATAGATTAATATATTACCTTTCCAACGGTATGCATCAAGTGTATGAAATGCCCAAAGAAAATGCATAACATAGCCTAACTAGCGCGTACCCCTACATTTCACTATGCCAAAAACTGACTGGCAGCGACTTTCGACCACTTGTCATTATCGTCAAAAATGACAATGTTTCACCACGTGGATTTCGGTGGACTTTTTTCTAGTAATGTAGACATGAAGTACCAACTAAAAACGCCCTCATATGTTCCAGCTAACTCAGCTGTATAACGGAGTGCCTGGTATAGACATTTGTGAAAAGGTGAACGAATAGTCTTCGCGCAGTAATTGTAGCGAAGTTGAGTGCTTTCCAGAGAAGTCGGGTTGGCGTTGGAATGAACAGGTATGCCAGGATGTGAAGTGTAAAGCGTTTTGAACAGTCCCAACGACTGGATGACGCGCTATATATATGTTCATTTGATGCTTATATTAGTCACTAGTATATGACAGTCTCACTAGGTGGCGAACCTGTTTGTTCGAAACCGCCGTGGCGTATTCAAGTACTGTGGTTGTTGCAAAAAGTACTTCCCTTACATTGCTTTACTGTTTCTGGGTAGGGACATATTTGGCTTCGCCTCTACACATTATAACACAACACTATTTACATCGATGACTTTAAAAAAAATTACGCAAACTTTTGTTAAACCCGCACACCACAGATCTAAACATCAACGAACATGACCATGTGTGTGTGTGTGTGTGTGTGTGTGTGTGTGTGTGTGTGTGTGTGTGTGTGTGTGTGTGTGTGTGTGTGTGTGTGTGTGTGTGTGTGTGTGTGTGTGTGTGTGTGTGTGTGTGTGTGTGTGTGTGTGTGTGTGTGTGTGTGTGTGTGTGTGTGTGTGTGTGTGTGTGTGTGTGTGTGTGTGTGTGTGTGTGTGTGTGTGTGTGTGTGTGTGCGCGTGCGTGCGTGCGTGCGTGCGTGCGTGCGTGCGTGCGTGCGTGCGTGCGTGCGTGTGTGCAGTCGCTAGACACTAGGTATATGGTACAATAAGTATAGAGTATGCATATTGATGGCCTTGACCCGGGTCGACCTGTTTAATAACCTCGTCATAATAGCAGGGTACACCTCCATGGTGTATGACTAGCCAAGCGTGACAGCTTATTTAAACAGCGGAATGTCCCTGCTGACACACACAGTTGGCCTAAAATACAAGGCACTGATCGCGTGAACGTGAACGTGGAGACAAAAGAACTTCTACGAGATCGTTCATCAGTAGACGGCGTCCGAGAGCATGGAGAAGATGTGTCGGTGTTGTCTGTTGGCCGTCGTCCTCGTGGTCGCGGGCCAGGTCGACTCACTCACTGGGCTGCAGACTCCCGACGACGTGAACTTCGTCAAGTCGAACCGGGTAACGACGCTGGCGGACGCTGTCGAGATGTTGCCCCGACTCCGCCGTCGCAGAGCCGCCGCGTTGTCTGAGACCGAGAAGACAGAAATTGTGGAGAAACACAACGCACTGCGCCGACTGCAGGGCGCCTCGAACATGGAACACTTGGTTAGTGGAAAACAACGCTTTGTTTCTAAGATTGTGTGACCCACTGCGATGAAATGCTTCGTCGCAAGAACACGAAGATATATTGCTCTGAATCAAACTCACAGTATACCCGTGAATATGTTTGTTAAATTGGCAGATACTAATGAAGTAACGATTTTCCTCAATTCAACATCATTGAGATTTGAGTTGAGTAAGTAAATCTCAAAAGTTGTGATCAGAAAAAAAATCGTTTCTTCATTACAGTATACTTATTGTAAATCCTTCACAGTGCAAGTGACGACCAGGCCGACAAACCAAGCATGTAATGCTCGGCGTAGTTCATAATATCTTTTCATGCCCAACAACATCATGTCCAACATTACCCGTCAATGCCTATCTACTTGCAGGTTTATACTGTCGATAATTACCACCGCCTGCGGTGCTGCCAGTCTATATTTCTAAAGATTTAAACTCCAGTTGTGCACTTACGATATCTGTGGCGACATCGGCGCCAGACGTCGGCTACGGTATTTGGACACCTTTTATCTTGTAAAACCGGACGTACTGATTTCAGGACGGGTGGAGTTTACGATAACGTCAGTGTCGTTCACTGCCCCTGGCTCTAAGCCTATTCACCACTTATTGGTTCAGAGACCCGCATAATGTGTGACTTTCGATATATTTAATCGAGACATTCTCCATGAAACAATCTGTACACTAGTGGTGGCTACGCTTCACGAGGATGGAGAAGGTTTGGGCATACCTGCTTTGGGAACAGGAGGGAATGAGAGGGCACAGAGAGGACAGTACGAGTAAGAGAGAGTAAGGGTCACGGGAACGAGATGTGTGCGATTTTGGGAAGCAGCCTTGGTTACTTTATTGTTGGTGCTGTGGTCACGGCAGTAGCAGCTGTGTCTATGTGTAGCTATGGTCAGCTTAATTATTATTTGGGCGTGGTCGGTGCCACAGGCAGATGCGACATTATATAAATTAGTACATGGATCCGGTTCAATATGTATATGGACCCAGTGATCCTTATACCACGGTGAGATATGGTCCCGAGCATCCATATACCATTTGTTATTACGGTACACCAGAAAAACGTTATTTCTCGATCACTTTGGCTGACCTGTGTGAATATCTAACGATGCTTAGTCTGACTATGACCCGCACAGTCGCCTTAGTATATTTGCTGAGATAAGACAAATGTATATACATTATACTTGCAAATGCAAATTAGTTAATTAATGGCAATTTGTGAAAGCTTAGTCCGAGTTCATGAGTTTTTGTCACGTCGTGAAGCTTTATATTGGAATTTTATATTATGGCTAAGTTTAATGCCAAATACTGCGTCGAAATAAGTACACAACCGTTTCGGCCT